>JAYKKM010000332.1:45000-645000 GCA_035772405.1 Chrysogorgia sp. JL179-B06
TGTAATAATAAAAAAAAAAAATTCAGGGGGGGGCAGCCCGCGGATTTTTTCAAAGGCTGACCACGCCCACAATTTACATCCAAACCGGAAGTGCGTCACCGCGTTGGAAAGCCTGGGACGAGCTCTACCCGATTCTGTAATAATAAAAAAAAAATTCAGGGGGGGCAGCCCGCGCATTTTTTCAAAGGCTGACCACGCCCACAATTTACATCCAAACCGGAAGTGCGTCACCGCGTTGGAAAGCCTGGGACGAGCTCTACCCGATTCTGTAATAATAAAAAAAAAATTCAGGGGGGGCCAGCCCGCGGATTTTTTCAAAGGCTGACCACGCCCACAATTTACATCCAAACCGGAAGTGCGTCACCGCGTTGGAAAGCCTGGGACGAGCTCTACCCGATTCTGTAATAATAAAAAAAAAAATTCAGGGGGGGTCAGCCCGCGGATTTTTTCAAAGGCTGACCACGCCCACAATTTACATCCAAACCGGAAGTGCGTCACCGCGTTGGAAAGCCTGGGACGAGCTCTACCCGATTCTGTAATAATAAAAAAAAAAATTCAGGGGGGGGCAGCCCGCGGATTTTTTCAAAGGCTGACCACGCCCACAATTTACATCCAAACCGGAAGTGCGTCACCGCGTTGGAAAGCCTGGGACGAGCTCTACCCGATTCTGTAATAATAAAAAAAAAAATTCAGGGGGGGGCAGCCCGCGCATTTTTTCAAAGGCTGACCACGCCCACAATTTACATCCAAACCGGAAGTGCGTCACCGCGTTGGAAAGCCTGGGACGAGCTCTACCCGATTCTGTAATAATAAAAAAAAAAAATTCAGGGGGGGCCAGCCCGCGGATTTTTTCAAAGGCTGACCACGCCCACAATTTACATCCAAACCGGAAGTGCGTCACCGCGTTGGAAAGCCTGGGACGAGCTCTACCCGATTCTGTAATAATAAAAAAAAAAATTCAGGGGGGGGCAGCCCGCGCATTTTTTCAAAGGCTGACCACGCCCACAATTTACATCCAAACCGGAAGTGCGTCACCGCGTTGGAAAGCCTGGGACGAGCTCTACCCGATTCTGTAATAATAAAAAAATAAATTCAGGGGGGGTCAGCCGCGGATTTTTTCAAAGGCTGACCACGCCCACAATTTACATCCAAACCGGAAGTGCGTCACCGCGTTGGAAAGCCTGGGACGAGCTCTACCCGATTCTGTAATAATAAAAAAAAAAATTCAGGGGGGGCCAGCCCGCGGATTTTTTCAAAGGCTGACCACGCCCACAATTTACATCCAAACCGGAAGTGCGTCACCGCGTTGGAAAGCCTGGGACGAGCTCTACCCGATTCTGTAATAATAAAAAAAAAAATTCAGGGGGGGGCAGCCCGCGCATTTTTTCAAAGGCTGACCACGCCCACAATTTACATCCAAACCGGAAGTGCGTCACCGCGTTGGAAAGCCTGGGACGAGCTCTACCCGATTCTGTAATAATAAAAAAAAAAATTCAGGGGGGCCAGCCCGCGGATTTTTTCAAAGGCTGACCACGCCCACAATTTACATGCAAACCGGAAGTGCGTCACCGCGTTGGAAAGCCTGGGACGAGCTCTACCCGATTCTGTAATAATAAAAAAAAAAATTCAGGGGGGGCAGCCCGCGCATTTTTTCAAAGGCTGACCACGCCCACAATTTACATCCAAACCGGAAGTGCGTCACCGCGTTGGAAAGCCTGGGACGAGCTCTACCCGATTCTGTAATAATAAAAAAAAAAATTCAGGGGGGTCAGCCCGCGGATTTTTTCAAAGGCTGACCACGCCCACAATTTACATCCAAACCGGAAGTGCGTCACCGCGTTGGAAAGCCTGGGACGAGCTCTACCCGATTCTGTAATAATAAAAAAAAAAATTCAGGGGGGGTCAGCCCGCGGATTTTTTCAAAGGCTGACCACGCCCACAATTTACATCCAAACCGGAAGTGCGTCACCGCGTTGGAAAGCCTGGGACGAGCTCTACCCGATTCTGTAATAATAAAAAAAAAACCGGAAGTGCGTCACCGCGTTGGAAAGCCTGGACGAGCTCTACCCGATTCTGTAATAATAAAAAAAAAAAATTCAGGGGGGGGCAGCCCGCGGATTTTTTCAAAGGCTGACCACGCCCACAATTTACATCCAAACCGGAAGTGCGTCACCGCGTTGGAAAGCCTGGGACGAGCTCTACCCGATTCTGTAATAATAAAAAAAAAATTCAGGGGGGGCAGCCCGCGCATTTTTTCAAAGGCTGACCACGCCCACAATTTACATCCAAACCGGAAGTGCGTCACCGCGTTGGAAAGCCTGGGACGAGCTCTACCCGATTCTGTAATAATAAAAAAAAAAATTCAGGGGGGGCCAGCCCGCGGATTTTTTCAAAGGCTGACCACGCCCACAATTTACATCCAAACCGGAAGTGCGTCACCGCGTTGGAAAGCCTGGGACGAGCTCTACCCGATTCTGTAATAATAAAAAAAAAAATTCAGGGGGGGCAGCCCGCGCATTTTTTCAAAGGCTGACCACGCCCACAATTTACATCCAAACCGGAAGTGCGTCACCGCGTTGGAAAGCCTGGGACGAGCTCTACCCGATTCTGTAATAATAAAAAAATAAATTCAGGGGGGGTCAGCCCGCGGATTTTTTCAAAGGCTGACCACGCCCACAATTTACATCCAAACCGGAAGTGCGTCACCGCGTTGGAAAGCCTGGGACGAGCTCTACCCGATTCTGTAATAATAAAAAAAAAAAAAATTCAGGGGGGGCCAGCCCGCGGATTTTTTCAAAGGCTGACCACGCCCACAATTTACATCCAAACCGGAAGTGCGTCACCGCGTTGGAAAGCCTGGGACGAGCTCTACCCGATTCTGTAATAATAAAAAAAAAAATTCAGGGGGGGGCAGCCCGCGCATTTTTTCAAAGGCTGACCACGCCCACAATTTACATCCAAACCGGAAGTGCGTCACCGCGTTGGAAAGCCTGGGACGAGCTCTACCCGATTCTGTAATAATAAAAAAAAAAATTCAGGGGGGGCCAGCCCGCGGATTTTTTCAAAGGCTGACCACGCCCACAATTTACATCCAAACCGGAAGTGCGTCACCGCGTTGGAAAGCCTGGGACGAGCTCTACCCGATTCTGTAATAATAAAAAAAAAAATTCAGGGGGGGCAGCCCGCGCATTTTTTCAAAGGCTGACCACGCCCACAATTTACATCCAAACCGGAAGTGCGTCACCGCGTTGGAAAGCCTGGGACGAGCTCTACCCGATTCTGTAATAATAAAAAAAAAAAATTCAGGGGGGGTCAGCCCGCGGATTTTTTCAAAGGCTGACCACGCCCACAATTTACATCCAAACCGGAAGTGCGTCACCGCGTTGGAAAGCCTGGGACGAGCTCTACCCGATTCTGTAATAATAAAAAAAAAAAACCGAAGTGCGTCACCGCGTTGGAAAGCCTGGGACGAGCTCTACCCGATTCTGTAATAATAAAAAAAAAAATTCAGGGGGGGGCAGCCCGCGCATTTTTTCAAAGGCTGACCACGCCCACAATTTACATCCAAACCGGAAGTGCGTCACCGCGTTGGAAAGCCTGGGACGAGCTCTACCCGATTCTGTAATAATAAAAAAAACGGAAGTGCGTCACCGCGTTGGAAAGCCTGGGACGAGCTCTACCCGATTCTGTAATAATAAAAAAAAAAATTCAGGGGGGGCAGCCCGCGGATTTTTTCAAAGGCTGACCACGCCCACAATTTACATCCAAACCGGAAGTGCGTCACCGCGTTGGAAAGCCTGGGACGAGCTCTACCCGATTCTGTAATAATAAAAAAAAAAAATTCAGGGGGGGTCAGCCCGCGGATTTTTTCAAAGGCTGACCACGCCCACAATTTACATCCAAACCGGAAGTGCGTCACCGCGTTGGAAAGCCTGGGACGAGCTCTACCCGATTCTGTAATAATAAAAAAAAAATTCAGGGGGGGGCAGCCCGCGGATTTTTTCAAAGGCTGACCACGCCCACAATTTACATCCAAACCGGAAGTGCGTCACCGCGTTGGAAAGCCTGGGACGAGCTCTACCCGATTCTGTAATAATAAAAAAAAAAATTCAGGGGGGGCAGCCCGCGGATTTTTTCAAAGGTTGACCACGCCCACAATTTACATCCAAACCGGAAGTGCGTCACCGCGTTGGAAAGCCTGGGACGAGCTCTACCCGATTCTGTAATAATAAAAAAACCGGAAGTGCGTCACCGCGTTGGAAAGCCTGGGACGAGCTCTACCCGATTCTGTAATAATAAAAAAAAAAATTCAGGGGGGGGCAGCCCGCGGATTTTTTCAAAGGCTGACCACGCCCACAATTTACATCCAAACCGGAAGTGCGTCACCGCGTTGGAAAGCCTGGGACGAGCTCTACCCGATTCTGTAATAATAAAAAAAAAAATTCAGGGGGGGTCAGCCCGCGGATTTTTTCAAAGGCTGACCACGCCCACAATTTACATCCAAACCGGAAGTGCGTCACCGCGTTGGAAAGCCTGGGACGAGCTCTACCCGATTCTGTAATAATAAAAAAAAAAATTCAGGGGGGGCAGCCCGCGGATTTTTTCAAAGGCTGACCACGCCCACAATTTACATCCAAACCGGAAGTGCGTCACCGCGTTGGAAAGCCTGGGACGAGCTCTACCCGATTCTGTAATAATAAAAAAAAAAATTCAGGGGGGGGCAGCCCGCGGATTTTTTCAAAGGTTGACCACGCCCACAATTTACATCCAAACCGGAAGTGCGTCACCGCGTTGGAAAGCCTGGGACGAGCTCTACCCGATTCTGTAATAATAAAAAAAAAATCAGGGTGGGTCAGCCCGCGGATTTTTTCAAAGGCTGACCACGCCCACAATTTACATCCAAACCGGAAGTGCGACACCGCGTTGGAAAGCCTGGGACGAGCTCTACCCGATTCCGTAATAATAAAAAAAAAATTCAGGGGGGGTCAGCCCGCGGATTTTTTCAAAGGCTGACCACGCCCACAATTTACATCCAAACCGGAAGTGCGTCACCGCGTTGGAAAGCCTGGGACGAGCTCTACCCGATTCTGTAATAATAAAAAAAAAAATTCAGGGGGGTCAGCCCGCGGATTTTTTCAAAGGCTGACCACGCCCACAATTTACATCCAAACCGGAAGTGCGTCACCGCGTTGGAAAGCCTGGGACGAGCTCTACCCGATTCTGTAATAATAAAAAAACCGGAAGTGCGTCACCGCGTTGGAAAGCCTGGGACGAGCTCTACCCGATTCTGTAATAATAAAAAAATAAATTCAGGGGGGGTCAGCCCGCGGATTTTTTCAAAGGCTGACCACGCCCACAATTTACATCCAAACCGGAAGTGCGTCACCGCGTTGGAAAGCCTGGGACGAGCTCTACCCGATTCTGTAATAATAAAAAAAAAAATTCAGGGGGGGGCAGCCCGCGGATTTTTTCAAAGGCTGACCACGCCCACAATTTACATCCAAACCGGAAGTGCGTCACCGCGTTGGAAAGCCTGGGACGAGCTCTACCCGATTCTGTAATAATAAAAAAAAATCAGGGTGGGTCAGCCCGCGGATTTTTTCAAAGGCTGACCACGCCCACAATTTACATCCAAACCGGAAGTGCGACACCGCGTTGGAAAGCCTGGGACGAGCTCTACCCGATTCTGTAATAATAAAAAAATAAATTCAGGGGGGGGCAGCCCGCGCATTTTTTCAAAGGCTGACCACGCCCACAATTTACATCCAAACCGGAAGTGCGTCACCGCGTTGGAAAGCCTGGGACGAGCTCTACCCGATTCTGTAATAATAAAAAAAAAAATTCAGGGGGGGGCAGCCCGCGGATTTTTTCAAAGGCTGACCACGCCCACAATTTACATCCAAACCGGAAGTGCGTCACCGCGTTGGAAAGCCTGGGACGAGCTCTACCCGATTCTGTAATAATAAAAAAAAAAAATTCAGGGGGGGCAGCCCGCGCATTTTTTCAAAGGCTGACCACGCCCACAATTTACATCCAAACCGGAAGTGCGTCACCGCGTTGGAAAGCCTGGGACGAGCTCTACCCGATTCTGTAATAAATAAAAAAAAAAATTCAGGGGGGCCAGCCCGCGGATTTTTTCAAAGGCTGACCACGCCCACAATTTACATCCAAACCGGAAGTGCGTCACCGCGTTGGAAAGCCTGGGACGAGCTCTACCCGATTCTGTAATAATAAAAAAAAAAATTCAGGGGGGGGCAGCCCGCGCATTTTTTCAAAGGCTGACCACGCCCACAATTTACATCCAAACCGGAAGTGCGTCACCGCGTTGGAAAGCCTGGGACGAGCTCTACCCGATTCTGTAATAATAAAAAAATAAATTCAGGGGGGGTCAGCCCGCGGATTTTTTCAAAAGGCTGACCACGCCCACAATTTACATCCAAACCGGAAGTGCGTCACCGCGTTGGAAAGCCTGGGACGAGCTCTACCCGATTCTGTAATAATAAAAAAATAAATTCAGGGGGGTCAGCCCGCGGATTTTTTCAAAGGCTGACCACGCCCACAATTTACATCCAAACCGGAAGTGCGTCACCGCGTTGGAAAGCCTGGGACGAGCTCTACCCGATTCTGTAATAATAAAAAAAAAAATTCAGGGGGGGGCAGCCCGCGGATTTTTTCAAAGGCTGACCACGCCCACAATTTACATCCAAACCGGAAGTGCGTCACCGCGTTGGAAAGCCTGGGACGAGCTCTACCCGATTCTGTAATAATAAAAAAAAAAATTCAGGGTGGGTCAGCCCGCGGATTTTTTCAAAGGCTGACCACGCCCACAATTTACATCCAAACCGGAAGTGCGACACCGCGTTGGAAAGCCTGGGACGAGCTCTACCCGATTCTGTAATAATAAAAAAAAATTCAGGGGGGGGCAGCCCGCGCATTTTTTCAAAGGCTGACCACGCCCACAATTTACATCCAAACCGGAAGTGCGTCACCGCGTTGGAAAGCCTGGGACGAGCTCTACCCGATTCTGTAATAATAAAAAAAAAAATTCAGGGGGGGGCAGCCCGCGGATTTTTTCAAAGGCTGACCACGCCCACAATTTACATCCAAACCGGAAGTGCGTCACCGCGTTGGAAAGCCTGGGACGAGCTCTACCCGATTCTGTAATAATAAAAAAAAAAAATTCAGGGGGGGCAGCCCGCGCATTTTTTCAAAGGCTGACCACGCCCACAATTTACATCCAAACCGGAAGTGCGTCACCGCGTTGGAAAGCCTGGGACGAGCTCTACCCGATTCTGTAATAATAAAAAAAAAAATTCAGGGGGGGCCAGCCCGCGGATTTTTTCAAAGGCTGACCACGCCCACAATTTACATCCAAACCGGAAGTGCGTCACCGCGTTGGAAAGCCTGGGACGAGCTCTACCCGATTCTGTAATAATAAAAAAAAAAATTCAGGGGGGGGCAGCCCGCGCATTTTTTCAAAGGCTGACCACGCCCACAATTTACATCCAAACCGGAAGTGCGTCACCGCGTTGGAAAGCCTGGGACGAGCTCTACCCGATTCTGTAATAATAAAAAAATAAATTCAGGGGGGGTCAGCCCGCGGATTTTTTCAAAGGCTGACCACGCCCACAATTTACATCCAAACCGGAAGTGCGTCACCGCGTTGGAAAGCCTGGGACGAGCTCTACCCGATTCTGTAATAATAAAAAAAAAAAATTCAGGGGGGGCCAGCCCGCGGATTTTTTCAAAGGCTGACCACGCCCACAATTTACATCCAAACCGGAAGTGCGTCACCGCGTTGGAAAGCCTGGGACGAGCTCTACCCGATTCTGTAATAATAAAAAAAAAAAATTCAGGGGGGGGCAGCCCGCGCATTTTTTCAAAGGCTGACCACGCCCACAATTTACATCCAAACCGGAAGTGCGTCACCGCGTTGGAAAGCCTGGGACGAGCTCTACCCGATTCTGTAATAATAAAAAAAAAAATTCAGGGGGGGCCAGCCCGCGGATTTTTTCAAAGGCTGACCACGCCCACAATTTACATCCAAACCGGAAGTGCGTCACCGCGTTGGAAAGCCTGGGACGAGCTCTACCCGATTCTGTAATAATAAAAAAAAAAATTCAGGGGGGGGCAGCCCGCGCATTTTTTCAAAGGCTGACCACGCCCACAATTTACATCCAAACCGGAAGTGCGTCACCGCGTTGGAAAGCCTGGGACGAGCTCTACCCGATTCTGTAATAATAAAAAAAAAATTCAGGGGGGGTCAGCCCGCGGATTTTTTCAAAGGCTGACCACGCCCACAATTTACATCCAAACCGGAAGTGCGTCACCGCGTTGGAAAGCCTGGGACGAGCTCTACCCGATTCTGTAATAATAAAAAAACCGGAAGTGCGTCACCGCGTTGGAAAGCCTGGGACGAGCTCTACCCGATTCTGTAATAATAAAAAAAAAATTCAGGGGGGGGCAGCCCGCGCATTTTTTCAAAGGCTGACCACGCCCACAATTTACATCCAAACCGGAAGTGCGTCACCGCGTTGGAAAGCCTGGGACGAGCTCTACCCGATTCTGTAATAATAAAAAAAAAAACCGGGAAGTGCGTCACCGCGTTGGAAAGCCTGGGACGAGCTCTACCCGATTCTGTAATAATAAAAAAAAAAATTCAGGGGGGCAGCCCGCGGATTTTTTCAAAGGCTGACCACGCCCACAATTTACATCCAAACCGGAAGTGCGTCACCGCGTTGGAAAGCCTGGGACGAGCTCTACCCGATTCTGTAATAATAAAAAAAAAATCAGGGTGGGTCAGCCCGCGGATTTTTTCAAAGGCTGACCACGCCCACAATTTACATCCAAACCGGAAGTGCGTCACCGCGTTGGAAAGCCTGGGACGAGCTCTACCCGATTCTGTAATAATAAAAAAATAAATTCAGGGGGGGTCAGCCCGCGCATTTTTCAAAGGCTGACCACGCCCACAATTTACATCCAAACCGGAAGTGCGTCACCGCGTTGGAAAGCCTGGGACGAGCTCTACCCGATTCTGTAATAATAAAAAAAAAAATTCAGGGGGGGTCAGCCCGCGGATTTTTTCAAAGGCTGACCACGCCCACAATTTACATCCAAACCGGAAGTGCGTCACCGCGTTGGAAAGCCTGGGACGAGCTCTACCCGATTCTGTAATAATAAAAAAATAAATTCAGGGGGGGTCAGCCCGCGCATTTTTTCAAAGGCTGACCACGCCCACAATTTACATCCAAACCGGAAGTGCGTCACCGCGTTGGAAAGCCTGGGACGAGCTCTACCCGATTCTGTAATAATAAAAAAATAAATTCAGGGGGGGGCAGCCCGCGCATTTTTTCAAAGGCTGACCACGCCCACAATTTACATCCAAACCGGAAGTGCGTCACCGCGTTGGAAAGCCTGGGACGAGCTCTACCCGATTCTGTAATAATAAAAAAAAAAAATTCAGGGGGGGTCAGCCCGCGGATTTTTTCAAAGGCTGACCACGCCCACAATTTACATCCAAACCGGAAGTGCGTCACCGCGTTGGAAAGCCTGGGACGAGCTCTACCCGATTCTGTAATAATAAAAAAATAAATTCAGGGGGGGGCAGCCCGCGCATTTTTTCAAAGGCTGACCACGCCCACAATTTACATCCAAACCGGAAGTGCGTCACCGCGTTGGAAAGCCTGGGACGAGCTCTACCCGATTCTGTAATAATAAAAAAATAAATTCAGGGGGGGCAGCCCGCGCATTTTTTCAAAGGCTGACCACGCCCACAATTTACATCCAAACCGGAAGTGCGTCACCGCGTTGGAAAGCCTGGGACGAGCTCTACCCGATTCTGTAATAATAAAAAAAAAAATTCAGGGGGGGGCAGCCCGCGGATTTTTTCAAAGGCTGACCACGCCCACAATTTACATCCAAACCGGAAGTGCGTCACCGCGTTGGAAAGCCTGGGACGAGCTCTACCCGATTCTGTAATAATAAAAAAAAAAATTCAGGGGGGGCCAGCCCGCGGATTTTTTCAAAGGCTGACCACGCCCACAATTTACATCCAAACCGGAAGTGCGTCACCGCGTTGGAAAGCCTGGGACGAGCTCTACCCGATTCTGTAATAATAAAAAAAAAAATTCAGGGTGGGTCAGCCCGCGGATTTTTTCAAAGGCTGACCACGCCCACAATTTACATCCAAACCGGAAGTGCGACACCGCGTTGGAAAGCCTGGGACGAGCTCTACCCGATTCTGTAATAATAAAAAAAAAATTCAGGGGGGGGCAGCCCGCGCATTTTTTCAAAGGCTGACCACGCCCACAATTTACATCCAAACCGGAAGTGCGTCACCGCGTTGGAAAGCCTGGGACGAGCTCTACCCGATTCTGTAATAATAAAAAAAAAAATTCAGGGGGGGTCAGCCCGCGGATTTTTTCAAAGGCTGACCACGCCCACAATTTACATCCAAACCGGAAGTGCGACACCGCGTTGGAAAGCCTGGGACGAGCTCTACCCGATTCTGTAATAATAAAAAAATAAATTCAGGGGGGGGCAGCCCGCGCATTTTTTCAAAGGCTGACCACGCCCACAATTTACATCCAAACCGGAAGTGCGTCACCGCGTTGGAAAGCCTGGGACGAGCTCTACCCGATTCTGTAATAATAAAAAAAAAAAATTCAGGGGGGGTCAGCCCGCGGATTTTTTCAAAGGCTGACCACGCCCACAATTTACATCCAAACCGGAAGTGCGTCACCGCGTTGGAAAGCCTGGGACGAGCTCTACCCGATTCTGTAATAATAAAAAAATAAATTCAGGGGGGGTCAGCCCGCGCATTTTTTCAAAGGCTGACCACGCCCACAATTTACATCCAAACCGGAAGTGCGTCACCGCGTTGGAAAGCCTGGGACGAGCTCTACCCGATTCTGTAATAATAAAAAAAAAATTCAGGGGGGGGCAGCCCGCGCATTTTTTCAAAGGCTGACCACGCCCACAATTTACATCCAAACCGGAAGTGCGTCACCGCGTTGGAAAGCCTGGGACGAGCTCTACCCGATTCTGTAATAATAATAAAAAACCCGAGCTCTAATTCGTAATAATAAAAAAAATAAATTCAGGGGGGTCAGCCCGCGGATTTTTTCAAAGGCTGACCACGCCCACAATTTACATCCAAACCGGAAGTGCGTCACCGCGTTGGAAAGCCTGGGACGAGCTCTACCCGATTCTGTAATAATAAAAAAAAAATTCAGGGGGGGTCAGCCCGCGGATTTTTTCAAAGGCTGACCACGCCCACAATTTACATCCAAACCGGAAGTGCGTCACCGCGTTGGAAAGCCTGGGACGAGCTCTACCCGATTCTGTAATAATAAAAAAAAAAATTCAGGGGGGGGCTAGCCCGCGCATTTTTTCAAAGGCTGACCACGCCCACAATTTACATCCAAACCGGAAGTGCGTCACCGCGTTGGAAAGCCTGGGACGAGCTCTACCCGATTCTGTAATAATAAAAAAAATAAATTCAGGGGGGGTCAGCCCGCGCATTTTTTCAAAGGCTGACCACGCCCACAATTTACATCCAAACCGGAAGTGCGTCACCGCGTTGGAAAGCCTGGGACGAGCTCTACCCGATTCTGTAATAATAAAAAAAAAAATTCAGGGGGGGTCAGCCCGCGGATTTTTTCAAAGGCTGACCACGCCCACAATTTACATCCAAACCGGAAGTGCGTCACCGCGTTGGAAAGCCTGGGACGAGCTCTACCCGATTCTGTAATAATAAAAAAATAAATTCAGGGGGGGGCAGCCCGCGCATTTTTTCAAAGGCTGACCACGCCCACAATTTACATCCAAACCGGAAGTGCGTCACCGCGTTGGAAAGCCTGGGACGAGCTCTACCCGATTCTGTAATAATAAAAAAAAAATTCAGGGGGGGTCAGCCCGCGGATTTTTTCAAAGGCTGACCACGCCCACAATTTACATCCAAACCGGAAGTGCGTCACCGCGTTGGAAAGCCTGGGACGAGCTCTACCCGATTCTGTAATAATAAAAAAAAAAATTCAGGGGGGGTCAGCCCGCGGATTTTTTCAAAGGCTGACCACGCCCACAATTTACATCCAAACCGGAAGTGCGTCACCGCGTTGGAAAGCCTGGGACGAGCTCTACCCGATTCTGTAATAATAAAAAAAAAAATTCAGGGGGGGTCAGCCCGCGGATTTTTTCAAAGGCTGACCACGCCCACAATTTACATCCAAACCGGAAGTGCGTCACCGCGTTGGAAAGCCTGGGACGAGCTCTACCCGATTCTGTAATAATAAAAAAAAAAATTCAGGGGGGGGCAGCCCGCGCATTTTTTCAAAGGCTGACCACGCCCACAATTTACATCCAAACCGGAAGTGCGTCACCGCGTTGGAAAGCCTGGGACGAGCTCTACCCGATTCTGTAATAATAAAAAAAAAATTCAGGGGGGGTCAGCCCGCGGATTTTTTCAAAGGCTGACCACGCCCACAATTTACATCCAAACCGGAAGTGCGTCACCGCGTTGGAAAGCCTGGGACGAGCTCTACCCGATTCTGTAATAATAAAAAAAAAAATTCAGGGGGGGTCAGCCCGCGGATTTTTTCAAAGGCTGACCACGCCCACAATTTACATCCAAACCGGAAGTGCGTCACCGCGTTGGAAAGCCTGGGACGAGCTCTACCCGATTCTGTAATAATAAAAAAAAAATTCAGGGGGGGTCAGCCCGCGCATTTTTTCAAAGGCTGACCACGCCCACAATTTACATCCAAACCGGAAGTGCGTCACCGCGTTGGAAAGCCTGGGACGAGCTCTACCCGATTCTGTAATAATAAAAAAAAATTCAGGGGGGGGCAGCCCGCGCATTTTTTCAAAGGCTGACCACGCCCACAATTTACATCCAAACCGGAAGTGCGTCACCGCGTTGGAAAGCCTGGGACGAGCTCTACCCGATTCTGTAATAATAAAAAAAAAATTCAGGGGGGGTCAGCCCGCGCATTTTTTCAAAGGCTGACCACGCCCACAATTTACATCCAAACCGGAAGTGCGTCACCGCGTTGGAAAGCCTGGGACGAGCTCTACCCGATTCTGTAATAATAAAAAATAAATTCAGGGGGGGTCAGCCCGCGGATTTTTTCAAAGGCTGACCACGCCCACAATTTACATCCAAACCGGAAGTGCGTCACCGCGTTGGAAAGCCTGGGACGAGCTCTACCCGATTCTGTAATAATAAAAAAATAAATTCAGGGGGGGTCAGCCCGCGCATTTTTTCAAAGGCTGACCACGCCCACAATTTACATCCAAACCGGAAGTGCGTCACCGCGTTGGAAAGCCTGGGACGAGCTCTACCCGATTCTGTAATAATAAAAAAAAAAATTCAGGGGGGGGCAGCCCGCGGATTTTTTCAAAGGCTGACCACGCCCACAATTTACATCCAAACCGGAAGTGCGTCACCGCGTTGGAAAGCCTGGGACGAGCTCTACCCGATTCTGTAATAATAAAAAAAAAATTCAGGGGGGGTCAGCCCGCGGATTTTTTCAAAGGCTGACCACGCCCACAATTTACATCCAAACGGAAGTGCGTCACCGCGTTGGAAAGCCTGGGACGAGCTCTACCCGATTCTGTAATAATAAAAAAAAAATTCAGGGGGGGTCAGCCCGCGGATTTTTTCAAAGGCTGACCACGCCCACAATTTACATCCAAACCGGAAGTGCGTCACCGCGTTGGAAAGCCTGGGACGAGCTCTACCCGATTCTGTAATAATAAAAAAAAAAATTCAGGGGGGGCAGCCCGCGGATTTTTTCAAAGGCTGACCACGCCCACAATTTACATCCAAACCGGAAGTGCGTCACCGCGTTGGAAAGCCTGGGACGAGCTCTACCCGATTCTGTAATAATAAAAAAAAAATTCAGGGGGGGCCAGCCCGCGGATTTTTTCAAAGGCTGACCACGCCCACAATTTACATCCAAACCGGAAGTGCGTCACCGCGTTGGAAAGCCTGGGACGAGCTCTACCCGATTCTGTAATAATAAAAAAAAAATTCAGGGGGGGCAGCCCGCGGATTTTTTCAAAGGCTGACCACGCCCACAATTTACATCCAAACCGGAAGTGCGACACCGCGTTGGAAAGCCTGGGACGAGCTCTACCCGATTCTGTAATAATAAAAAAAAATTCAGGGGGGGGCAGCCCGCGCATTTTTTCAAAGGCTGACCACGCCCACAATTTACATCCAAACCGGAAGTGCGTCACCGCGTTGGAAAGCCTGGGACGAGCTCTACCCGATTCTGTAATAATAAAAAAAAAATTCAGGGGGGGTCAGCCCGCGGATTTTTTCAAAGGCTGACCACGCCCACAATTTACATCCAAACCGGAAGTGCGTCACCGCGTTGGAAAGCCTGGGACGAGCTCTACCCGATTCTGTAATAATAAAAAAAAAAATTCAGGGGGGGCAGCCCGCGCATTTTTTCAAAGGCTGACCACGCCCACAATTTACATCCAAACCGGAAGTGCGTCACCGCGTTGGAAAGCCTGGGACGAGCTCTACCCGATTCTGTAATAATAAAAAAATAAATTCAGGGGGGGTCAGCCCGCGGATTTTTTCAAAGGCTGACCACGCCCACAATTTACATCCAAACCGGAAGTGCGTCACCGCGTTGGAAAGCCTGGGACGAGCTCTACCCGATTCTGTAATAATAAAAAAAAATTCAGGGGGGTCAGCCCGCGGATTTTTTCAAAGGCTGACCACGCCCACAATTTACATCCAAACCGGAAGTGCGTCACCGCGTTGGAAAGCCTGGGACGAGCTCTACCCCGATTCTGTAATAATAAAAAAAAAAATTCAGGGGGGGTCAGCCCGCGCATTTTTTCAAAGGCTGACCACGCCCACAATTTACATCCAAACCGGAAGTGCGTCACCGCGTTGGAAAGCCTGGGACGAGCTCTACCCGATTCTGTAATAATAAAAAAAAATTCAGGGGGGGTCAGCCCGCGGATTTTTTCAAAGGCTGACCACGCCCACAATTTACATCCAAACCGGAAGTGCGTCACCGCGTTGGAAAGCCTGGGACGAGCTCTACCGATTCTGTAATAATAAAAAAAAAAATTCAGGGGGGGGCAGCCCGCGGATTTTTTCAAAGGCTGACCACGCCCACAATTTACATCCAAACCGGAAGTGCGTCACCGCGTTGGAAAGCCTGGGACGAGCTCTACCCGATTCTGTAATAATAAAAAAAAAAATTCAGGGGGGCAGCCCGCGGATTTTTTCAAAGGCTGACCACGCCCACAATTTACATCCAAACCGGAAGTGCGTCACCGCGTTGGAAAGCCTGGGACGAGCTCTACCCGATTCTGTAATAATAAAAAATAAAACCGGAAGTGCGTCACCGCGTTGGAAAGCCTGGGACGAGCTCTACCCGATTCTGTAATAATAAAAAAAAAATTCAGGGGGGGTCAGCCCGCGGATTTTTTCAAAGGCTGACCACGCCCACAATTTACATCCAAACCGGAAGTGCGTCACCGCGTTGGAAAGCCTGGGACGAGCTCTACCCGATTCTGTAATAATAAAAAAAAAAATTCAGGGGGGGGCAGCCCGCGGATTTTTTCAAAGGCTGACCACGCCCACAATTTACATCCAAACCGGAAGTGCGTCACCGCGTTGGAAAGCCTGGGACGAGCTCTACCCGATTCTGTAATAATAAAAAAAAAAATTCAGGGGGGGCAGCCCGCGGATTTTTTCAAAGGCTGACCACGCCCACAATTTACATCCAAACCGGAAGTGCGTCACCGCGTTGGAAAGCCTGGGACGAGCTCTACCCGATTCTGTAATAATAAAAAAAAAAATTCAGGGGGGCAGCCCGCGCATTTTTTCAAAGGCTGACCACGCCCACAATTTACATCCAAACCGGAAGTGCGTCACCGCGTTGGAAAGCCTGGGACGAGCTCTACCCGATTCTGTAATAATAAAAAAAAAAATTCAGGGGGGGTCAGCCCGCGGATTTTTTCAAAGGCTGACCACGCCCACAATTTACATCCAAACCGGAAGTGCGTCACCGCGTTGGAAAGCCTGGGACGAGCTCTACCCGATTCTGTAATAATAAAAAAAAAATTCAGGGGGGGTCAGCCCGCGGATTTTTTCAAAGGCTGACCACGCCCACAATTTACATCCAAACCGGAAGTGCGTCACCGCGTTGGAAAGCCTGGGACGAGCTCTACCCGATTCTGTAATAATAAAAAAAAAATTCAGGGGGGGCCAGCCCGCGGATTTTTTCAAAGGCTGACTACGGCCACAATTTACATCCAAACCGGAAGTGCGTCACCGCGTTGGAAAGCCTGGGACGAGCTCTATCCGATTCCGCAATAATAAAAAAAAATTCAGGGGGGGGCCAGCCCGCGGATTTTTTCAAAGGCTGACTACGGCCACAATTTACATCCAAACCGGAAGTGCGTCACCGCGTTGGAAAGCCTGGGACGAGCTCTATCCGATTCTGTAATAATAAAAAAAAAAATTCAGGGTGGGCCAGCCCGCGGAATTTTTCAAAGGCTGACCACGCCAACAATTTACATCCAAACCGGAAGTGCGTCACCGCGTTGGAAAGCCTGGGACGAGCTCTACCCGATTCTGTAATAAAAAAAAAAAAAATTCAGGGTGGGCCAGCCCGCGGATTTTTTCAAAGGCTGACCACGCCAACAATTTACATCCAAACCGGAAGTGCGTCACCGCGTTGGAAAGCCTGGGACGAGCTCTATCCGATTCCGCAATAATAAAAAAAATTCAGGGGGGCCAGCCCGCGGATTTTTTCAAAGGCTGACTACGGCCACAATTTACATCCAAACCGGAAGTGCGTCACCGCGTTGGAAAGCCTGGGACGAGCTCTATCCGATTCTGTAATAATAAAAAAAAAAAATTCAGGGGGGGCCAGCCCGCGGATTTTTTCAAAGGCTGACCACGCCCACAATTTACATCCAAACCGGAAGTGCGTCACCGCGTTGGAAAGCCTGGGACGAGCTCTATCCGACTCTGTAATAATAAAAAAAAAAATTCAGGGTGGGCCAGCCCGCGGAATTTTTCAAAAGCTGACCACGCCCACAATTTACATCCAAACCGGAAGTGCGACACCGCGTTGGAAAGCCTGGGACGAGCTCTACCCGATTCTGTAATAATAAAAAAAAAATTCAGGGGGGGCAGCCCGCGCATTTTTTCAAAGGCTGACCACGCCCACAATTTACATCCAAACCGGAAGTGCGTCACCGCGTTGGAAAGCCTGGGACGAGCTCTACCCGATTCTGTAATAATAAAAAAAAAATTCAGGGGGGTCAGCCCGCGGATTTTTTCAAAGGCTGACCACGCCCACAATTTACATCCAAACCGGAAGTGCGTCACCGCGTTGGAAAGCCTGGGACGAGCTCTACCCGATTCTGTAATAATAAAAAAAAATTCAGGGGGGGGCAGCCCGCGCATTTTTTCAAAGGCTGACCACGCCCACAATTTACATCCAAACCGGAAGTGCGTCACCGCGTTGGAAAGCCTGGGACGAGCTCTACCCGATTCTGTAATAATAAAAAAAAAAATTCAGGGGGGGGCAGCCCGCGGATTTTTTCAAAGGCTGACCACGCCCACAATTTACATCCAAACCGGAAGTGCGTCACCGCGTTGGAAAGCCTGGGACGAGCTCTACCCGATTCTGTAATAATAAAAAAAAAAATTCAGGGGGGGCCAGCCCGCGGATTTTTTCAAAGGCTGACCACGCCCACAATTTACATCCAAACCGGAAGTGCGTCACCGCGTTGGAAAGCCTGGGACGAGCTCTACCCGATTCTGTAATAATAAAAAAAAAATCAGGGTGGGTCAGCCCGCGGATTTTTTCAAAGGCTGACCACGCCCACAATTTACATCCAAACCGGAAGTGCGTCACCGCGTTGGAAAGCCTGGGACGAGCTCTACCCGATTCTGTAATAATAAAAAAAAAATTCAGGGGGGGGTCAGCCCGCGGATTTTTTCAAAGGCTGACCACGCCCACAATTTACATCCAAACCGGAAGTGCGTCACCGCGTTGGAAAGCCTGGGACGAGCTCTACCCGATTCTGTAATAATAAAAAAAAAATTCAGGGGGGGTCAGCCCGCGGATTTTTTCAAAGGCTGACCACGCCCACAATTTACATCCAAACCGGAAGTGCGTCACCGCGTTGGAAAGCCTGGGACGAGCTCTACCCGATTCTGTAATAATAAAAAAAAAAATTCAGGGGGGGGCAGCCCGCGGATTTTTTCAAAGGCTGACCACGCCCACAATTTACATCCAAACCGGAAGTGCGTCACCGCGTTGGAAAGCCTGGGACGAGCTCTACCCGATTCTGTAATAATAAAAAAAAAAATTCAGGGGGGGCCAGCCCGCGGATTTTTTCAAAGGCTGACCACGCCCACAATTTACATCCAAACCGGAAGTGCGTCACCGCGTTGGAAAGCCTGGGACGAGCTCTACCCGATTCTGTAATAATAAAAAAAAAATCAGGGTGGGTCAGCCCGCGGATTTTTTCAAAGGCTGACCACGCCCACAATTTACATCCAAACCGGAAGTGCGTCACCGCGTTGGAAAGCCTGGGACGAGCTCTACCCGATTCTGTAATAATAAAAAAAAAAATTCAGGGGGGGCAGCCCGCGGATTTTTTCAAAGGCTGACCACGCCCACAATTTACATCCAAACCGGAAGTGCGTCACCGCGTTGGAAAGCCTGGGACGAGCTCTACCCGATTCTGTAATAATAAAAAAAAAAATTCAGGGGGGGCCAGCCCGCGGATTTTTTCAAAGGCTGACCACGCCCACATTTACATCCAAACCGGAAGTGCGTCACCGCGTTGGAAAGCCTGGGACGAGCTCTACCCGATTCTGTAATAATAAAAAAAAAATCAGGGGGGTCAGCCCGCGGATTTTTTCAAAGGCTGACCACGCCCACAATTTACATCCAAACCGGAAGTGCGACACCGCGTTGGAAAGCCTGGGACGAGCTCTACCCGATTCCGTAATAATAAAAAAAAATTCAGGGGGGTCAGCCCGCGGATTTTTTCAAAGGCTGACCACGCCCACAATTTACATCCAAACCGGAAGTGCGACACCGCGTTGGAAAGCCTGGGACGAGCTCTACCCGATTCTGTAATAATAAAAAAAAAATTCAGGGGGGGGCAGCCCGCGCATTTTTCAAAGGCTGACCACGCCCACAATTTACATCCAAACCGGAAGTGCGTCACCGCGTTGGAAAGCCTGGGACGAGCTCTACCCGATTCTGTAATAATAAAAAAAAAAAATTCAGGGGGGGGCAGCCCGCGCATTTTTTCAAAGGCTGACCACGCCCACAATTTACATCCAAACCGGAAGTGCGTCACCGCGTTGGAAAGCCTGGGACGAGCTCTACCCGATTCTGTAATAATAAAAAAATAAATTCAGGGGGGGGCAGCCCGCGCATTTTTTCAAAGGCTGACCACGCCCACAATTTACATCCAAACCGGAAGTGCGTCACCGCGTTGGAAAGCCTGGGACGAGCTCTACCCGATTCTGTAATAATAAAAAAAAAAATTCAGGGGGGGGCAGCCCGCGGATTTTTTCAAAGGCTGACCACGCCCACAATTTACATCCAAACCGGAAGTGCGTCACCGCGTTGGAAAGCCTGGGACGAGCTCTACCCGATTCTGTAATAATAAAAAAATAAATTCAGGGGGGGGCAGCCCGCGCATTTTTTCAAAGGCTGACCACGCCCACAATTTACATCCAAACCGGAAGTGCGTCACCGCGTTGGAAAGCCTGGGACGAGCTCTACCCGATTCTGTAATAATAAAAAAAAAATTCAGGGGGGGTCAGCCCGCGGATTTTTTCAAAGGCTGACCACGCCCACAATTTACATCCAAACCGGAAGTGCGACACCGCGTTGGAAAGCCTGGGACGAGCTCTACCCGATTCCGTAATAATAAAAAAATAAATTCAGGGGGGGTCAGCCCGCGGATTTTTTCAAAGGCTGACCACGCCCACAATTTACATCCAAACCGGAAGTGCGTCACCGCGTTGGAAAGCCTGGGACGAGCTCTACCCGATTCTGTAATAATAAAAAAATAAATTCAGGGGGGGGCAGCCCGCGCATTTTTTCAAAGGCTGACCACGCCCACAATTTACATCCAAACCGGAAGTGCGTCACCGCGTTGGAAAGCCTGGGACGAGCTCTACCCGATTCTGTAATAATAAAAAAAAAAATTCAGGGGGGGGCAGCCCGCGCATTTTTTCAAAGGCTGACCACGCCCACAATTTACATCCAAACCGGAAGTGCGTCACCGCGTTGGAAAGCCTGGGACGAGCTCTACCCGATTCTGTAATAATAAAAAAATAAATTCAGGGGGGGGCAGCCCGCGCATTTTTTCAAAGGCTGACCACGCCCACAATTTACATCCAAACCGGAAGTGCGTCACCGCGTTGGAAAGCCTGGGACGAGCTCTACCCGATTCTGTAATAATAAAAAAAAAAATTCAGGGGGGGGCAGCCCGCGGATTTTTTCAAAGGCTGACCACGCCCACAATTTACATCCAAACCGGAAGTGCGTCACCGCGTTGGAAAGCCTGGGACGAGCTCTACCCGATTCTGTAATAATAAAAAAAAAATTCAGGGGGGGGCAGCCCGCGCATTTTTTCAAAGGCTGACCACGCCCACAATTTACATCCAAACCGGAAGTGCGTCACCGCGTTGGAAAGCCTGGGACGAGCTCTACCCGATTCTGTAATAATAAAAAAAAAAAATTTCAGGGGGGGCAGCCCGCGGATTTTTTCAAAGGCTGACCACGCCCACAATTTACATCCAAACCGGAAGTGCGTCACCGCGTTGGAAAGCCTGGGACGAGCTCTACCCGATTCTGTAATAATAAAAAAAAAAAATTCAGGGGGGGCCAGCCCGCGGATTTTTTCAAAGGCTGACCACGCCCACAATTTACATCCAAACCGGAAGTGCGTCACCGCGTTGGAAAGCCTGGGACGAGCTCTACCCGATTCTGTAATAATAAAAAAAAAAATCAGGGGGGGTCAGCCCGCGGATTTTTTCAAAGGCTGACCACGCCCACAATTTACATCCAAACCGGAAGTGCGACACCGCGTTGGAAAGCCTGGGACGAGCTCTACCCGATTCCGTAATAATAAAAAAATTCAGGGGGGGTCAGCCCGCGGATTTTTTCAAAGGCTGACCACGCCCACAATTTACATCCAAACCGGAAGTGCGTCACCGCGTTGGAAAGCCTGGGACGAGCTCTACCCGATTCTGTAATAATAAAAAAAAAATTCAGGGGGGGTCAGCCCGCGCATTTTTTCAAAGGCTGACCACGCCCACAATTTACATCCAAACCGGAAGTGCGTCACCGCGTTGGAAAGCCTGGGACGAGCTCTACCCGATTCTGTAATAATAAAAAAATAAATTCAGGGGGGGGCAGCCCGCGCATTTTTTCAAAGGCTGACCACGCCCACAATTTACATCCAAACCGGAAGTGCGTCACCGCGTTGGAAAGCCTGGGACGAGCTCTACCCGATTCTGTAATAATAAAAAAAAAAAATTCAGGGGGGGGCAGCCCGCGGATTTTTTCAAAGGCTGACCACGCCCACAATTTACATCCAAACCGGAAGTGCGTCACCGCGTTGGAAAGCCTGGGACGAGCTCTACCCGATTCTGTAATAATAAAAAAAAAAATTCAGGGGGGGGCAGCCCGCGGATTTTTTCAAAGGCTGACCACGCCCACAATTTACATCCAAACCGGAAGTGCGTCACCGCGTTGGAAAGCCTGGGACGAGCTCTACCCGATTCTGTAATAAAAAAAAAAAATTCAGGGGGGGCCAGCCCGCGCATTTTTTCAAAGGCTGACCACGCCCACAATTTACATCCAAACCGGAAGTGCGTCACCGCGTTGGAAAGCCTGGGACGAGCTCTACCCGATTCTGTAATAATAAAAAAAAAATTCAGGGGGGGTCAGCCCGCGGATTTTTTCAAAGGCTGACCACGCCCACAATTTACATCCAAACCGGAAGTGCGACACCGCGTTGGAAAGCCTGGGACGAGCTCTATCCGATTCCGTAATAATAAAAAAAAAAATTCAGGGGGGGTCAGCCCGCGGATTTTTTCAAAGGCTGACCACGCCCACAATTTACATCCAAACCGGAAGTGCGACACCGCGTTGGAAAGCCTGGGACGAGCTCTACTCGATTCCGTAATAATAAAAAAAAAATTCAGGGGGGTCAGCCCGCGGATTTTTTCAAAGGCTGACCACGCCCACAATTTACATCCAAACCGGAAGTGGAATACCGCGTTGGAAAGCCTGGGACGAGCTCTATCCGATTCCGTAATAATAATAAAAAAAATTCAGGGGGGGTCAGCCCGCGGATTTTTTCAAAGGCTGAGCACGCCCACAATTTACATCCAAACCGGAAGTGCGTCACCGCGTTGGAAAGCCTGGGACGAGCTCTACCCGATTCTGTAATAATAAAAAAAAAAATTCAGGGGGGGCCAGCCCGCGCATTTTTTCAAAGGCTGACCACGCCCACAATTTACATCCAAACCGGAAGTGCGTCACCGCGTTGGAAAGCCTGGGACGAGCTCTACCCGATTCTGTAATAATAAAAAAAAAATTCAGGGGGGGTCAGCCCGCGGATTTTTTCAAAGGCTGACCACGCCCACAATTTACATCCAAACCGGAAGTGCGACACCGCGTTGGAAAGCCTGGGACGAGCTCTATCCGATTCCGTAATAATAAAAAAAAAATTCAGGGGGGGTCAGCCCGCGGATTTTTTCAAAGGCTGACCACGCCCACAATTTACATCCAAACCGGAAGTGCGACACCGCGTTGGAAAGCCTGGGACGAGCTCTATCCGATTCCGTGATAATATTAAAAAAAATTCAGGCAGGCCAGCCCGCGGATTTTTTCAAAGGCGGAGCACGCCCACAATTTACATGCAAACCGGAAGTGCTCTATCCGATTCCGTGATAATATTAAAAAAAATTCAGGCAGGCCATTTTTTCAAAGGGGGAGCACGCCCACAATTTACATCCAAACCGGAAGTGCGTCACCGCGTTGGAAAGCCTGGGACGAGCTCTACCCGATTCTGTAATAATAAAAAAAAAATTCAGGGGGGGCCAGCCCGCGCATTTTTTCAAAGGCTGACCACGCCCACAATTTACATCCAAACCGGAAGTGCGTCACCGCGTTGGAAAGCCTGGGACGAGCTCTACCCGATTCTGTAATAATAAAAAAAAAATTCAGGGGGGGTCAGCCCGCGGATTTTTTCAAAGGCTGACCACGCCCACAATTTACATCCAAACCGGAAGTGCGACACCGCGTTGGAAAGCCTGGGACGAGCTCTATCCGATTCCGTAATAATAAAAAAAAAATTCAGGGGGGGTCAGCCCGCGGATTTTTTCAAAGGCTGACCACGCCCACAATTTACATCCAAACCGGAAGTGCGACACCGCGTTGGAAAGCCTGGGACGAGCTCTACTCGATTCCGTAATAATAAAAAATAAATTCAGGGGGGGTCAGCCCGCGGATTTTTTCAAAGGCTGACCACGCCCACAATTTACATCCAAACCGGAAGTGGAATACCGCGTTGGAAAGCCTGGGACGAGCTCTATCCGATTCCGTAATAATAAAAAAAAAATTCAGGGGGGGCCAGCGCGCGGATTTTTTCAAAGGCTGACCACGCCTACAATTTACATCCAAACCGGAAGTGCGTCACCGCGTTGGAAAGCCTGGGACGAGCTCTATCCGATTCCGTAATAATAATAAAAAAAATTCAGGGGGGGTCAGCCCGCGGATTTTTTCAAAGGCTGAGCACGCCCACAATTTACATCCAAACCGGAAGTGCGTCACCGCGTTGGAAAGCCTGGGACGAGCTCTATCCGATTCCGTAATAATAAAAAAAAAAATTCAGGGGGGGGCCCGCGGATTTTTTCAAAGGCTGACCACGCCTATAATTTATATCGAAACCGGAAGTGGAACACCGCGTTGGAAAGCCTGGGACGAGCTCTATCCGATTCCGTAATAATAAAAAAAAAATTCAGGGGGGGCCAGCGCGCGGATTTTTTCAAAGGCTGACCACGCCTACAATTTACATCCAAACCGGAAGTGCGTCACCGCGTTGGAAAGCCTGGGACGAGCTCTATCCGATTCCGTAATAATAATAAAAAAAATTCAGGGGGGGTCAGCCCGCGGATTTTTTCAAAGGCTGAGCACGCCCACAATTTACATCCAAACCGGAAGTGCGACACCGCGTTGGAAAGCCTGGGACGAGCTCTATCCGATTCCATAATAATAATAAAAAAATTCAGGGGGGCCAGCCCGCGGATTTTTTCAAAGGCTGACCACGCCTATAATTTACATCCAAACCGGAAGTGCGACACCGCGTTGGAAAGCCTGGGACGAGCTCTATCCGATTCCATAATAATAAAAAAAAAATTCAGGGGGGCCAGCCTGCGGATTTTTTCAAAGGCTGACCACGCCTATAATTTACATCCAAACCGGAAGTGCGACACCGCGTTGGAAAGCCTGGGACGAGCTCTATCCGATTCCATAATAATAAAAAAAAAATTCAGGGGGGCCAGCCCGCGGATTTTTTCAAAGGCTGACCACGCCTATAATTTACATCCAAACCGGAAGTGCGACACCGCGTTGGAAAGCCTGGGACGAGCTCTATCCGATTCCGTAATAATAAAAAAAAAATTCAGGGGGGGCCCGCGGATTTTTTCAAAGGCTGACCACGCCTATAATTTATATCGAAACCGGAAGTGGAACACCGCGTTGGAAAGCCTGGGACGAGCTCTATCCGATTCCGTAATAATAAAAAAATAATTCAGGGGTGCCAGCCCGCGGATTTTTTCAAAGGCTGACCACGCCTATAATTTATATCCAAACCGGAAGTGCGACACCGCGTTGGAAAGCCTGGGACGAGCTCTATCCGATTCCGTAATAATAAAAAAAAAATTCAGGGGGGGCCAGCGCGCGGATTTTTTCAAAGGCTGACCACGCCTACAATTTACATCCAAACCGGAAGTGCGTCACCGCGTTGGAAAGCCTGGGACGAGCTCTATCCGATTCCGTAATAATAATAAAAAAAATTCAGGGGGGGTCAGCCCGCGGATTTTTTCAAAGGCTGAGCACGCCCACAATTTACATCCAAACCGGAAGTGCGTCACCGCGTTGGAAAGCCTGGGACGAGCTCTATCCGATTCCGTAATAATAAAAAAAAAAAATTCAGGGGGGGCCCGCGGATTTTTTCAAAGGCTGACCACGCCTATAATTTATATCGAAACCGGAAGTGGAACACCGCGTTGGAAAGCCTGGGACGAGCTCTATCCGATTCCGTAATAATAAAAAAATAATTCAGGGGTGCCAGCCCGCGGATTTTTTCAAAGGCTGACCACGCCTATAATTTACATCCAAACCGGAAGTGCGACACCGCGTTGGAAAGCCTGGGACGAGCTCTATCCGATTCCGTAATAATAAAAAAATAATTCAGGGGTGCCAGCCCGCGGATTTTTTCAAAGGCTGACCACGCCTATAATTTACATCCAAACCGGAAGTGCGACACCGCGTTGGAAAGCCTGGGACGAGCTCTATCCGATTCCGTAATAATAAAAAAAAAATTCAGGGGGGCCAGCGCGCGGATTTTTTCAAAGGCTGACCACGCCTATAATTTACATCCAAACCGGAAGTGCGACACCGCGTTGGAAAGCCTGGGACGAGCTCTATCCGATTCCATAATAATAAAAAAAAAATTCAGGGGGGCCAGCCTGCGGATTTTTTCAAAGGCTGACCACGCCTATAATTTACATCCAAACCGGAAGTGCGACACCGCGTTGGAAAGCCTGGGACGAGCTCTATCCGATTCCGTAATAATAAAAAAATAATTCAGGGGTGCCAGCCCGCGGATTTTTTCAAAGGCTGACCACGCCTATAATTTACATCCAAACCGGAAGTGCGACACCGCGTTGGAAAGCCTGGGACGAGCTCTATCCGATTCCGTAATAATAAAAAAAAAATTCAGGGGGGCCAGCGCGCGGATTTTTTCAAAGGCTGACCACGCCTACAATTTACATCCAAACCGGAAGTGCGTCACCGCGTTGGAAAGCCTGGGACGAGCTCTATCCGATTCCGTAATAATAATAAAAAAAATTCAGGGGGGTCAGCCCGCGGATTTTTTCAAAGGCTGAGCACGCCCACAATTTACATCCAAACCGGAAGTGCGTCACCGCGTTGGAAAGCCTGGGACGAGCTCTATCCGATTCCGTAATAATAAAAAAAAAAATTCAGGGGGGGCCCGCGGATTTTTTCAAAGGCTGACCACGCCTATAATTTATATCGAAACCGGAAGTGGAACACCGCGTTGGAAAGCCTGGGACGAGCTCTATCCGATTCCGTAATAATAAAAAAAAAATTCAGGGGGGGCCAGCCCGCGGATTTTTTCAAAGGCTGACCACGCCTATAATTTACATCCAAACCGGAAGTGCGACAACGCGTTGGAAAGCCTGGGACGAGCTCTATCCGATTCCGTAATAATAAAAAAAAAATTCAGGGGGGGCCAGCCCGCGGATTTTTTCAAAGGCTTACCACGCCTATAATTTACATCCAAACCGGAAGTGCGACACCGCGTTGGAAAGCCTGGGACGAGCTCTATCCGATTCCGTAATAATAAAAAAAATAATTCAGGGGGGGCCCACGGATTTTTTCAAAGGCTGACCACGCCTATAATTTATATCCAAACCGGAAGTGCGACACCGCGTTGGAAAGCCTGGGACGAGCTCTATCCGATTCCGTAATAATAAAAAAAAAAATTCAGGGGGGGTCAGCCCGCGGATTTTTTCAAAGGCTGACCACGCCTACAATTTACATCCAAACCGGAAGTGCGACACCGCGTTGGAAAGCCTGGGACGAGCTCTATCCGATTCCGTAATAATAATAAAAAAAATTCAGGGGGGGTCAGCCCGCGGATTTTTTCAAAGGCTGACCACGCCCACAATTTACATCCAAACCGGAAGTGCGACACCGCGTTGGAAAGCCTGGGACGAGCTCTATCCGATTCCGTAATAATAATAAAAAAAATTCAGGGGGGGTCAGCCCGCGGATTTTTTCAAAGGCTGACCACGCCTACAATTTACATCCAAACCGGAAGTGCGACACCGCGTTGGAAAGCCTGGGACGAGCTCTATCCGATTCCGTAATAATAATAAAAAAAATTCAGGGGGGGTCAGCCCGCGGATTTTTTCAAAGGCTGACCACGCCTACAATTTACATCCAAACCGGAAGTGCGACACCGCGTTGGAAAGCCTGGGACGAGCTCTATCCGATTCCGTAATAATAATAAAAAAAATTCAGGGGGGGTCAGCCCGCGGATTTTTTCAAAGGCTGACCACGCCACAATTTACATCCAAACCGGAAGTGCGACACCGCGTTGGAAAGCCTGGGACGAGCTCTATCCGATTCCGTAATAATAATAAAAAAAATTCAGGGGGGGTCAGCCCGCGGATTTTTTTCAAAGGCTGACCACGCCTACAATTTACATCCAAACCGGAAGTGCGACACACCGCGTTGGAAAGCCTGGGACGAGCTCTATCCGATTCCGTAATAATAAATAAAAAAAATTCAGGGGGGTCAGCCCGCGGATTTTTTCAAAGGCTGACCCACGCCTACAATTTACATCCAAACCGAAGTGCGACACCGCGTTGGAAAGCCTGGGGACGAGCTCTATCCGATTCCGTAATAATAATAAAAAAAAATTCAGGGGGGGTCAGCCCGCGGATTTTTTCAAAGGCTGACCACGCCTACAATTTACATCCAAACCGGAAGTGCGACACCGCGTTGGAAAGCCTGGCACGAGCTCTATCCGATTCCGTAATAATAAAAAAAAAAAATTCAGGGGGGGTCAGCCCGCGGATTTTTTCAAAGGCTGACCACGCCCACAATTTACATCCAAACCGGAAGTGCGACACCGCGTTGGAAAGCCTGGGACGAGCTCTATCCGATTCCGTAATAATAAAAAAAAAAATTCAGGGGGGGTCAGCCCGCGGATTTTTTCAAAGGCTGACCACGCCTACAATTTACATCGAAACCGGAAGTGCGTCACCGCGTTGGAAAGCCTGGGACGAGCTCTACCCGATTCTGTAATAATAAAAAAATAATTCAGGTGGGGCCAGCCCCACCTGAATGTAAATTGTGGCCGTGCTCAGCCTTTGAAAAAATCCGCGGGCTGGCCCCCTAATTTTTTTTATTATTATTACGGAATCGGATAGAGCTCGTCCCAGGCTTTCCAACGCGGTGACGCACTTCCGGTTTGGATGTAAATTGTGCGCGTGGTCCGTCTTTGAAAAAATCCGCGGGCTGGCCCCCCTGAATTTTTATTATTATTACGGAATCGGATAGAGCTCGTCCCAGGCTTTCCAACGCGGTGACGCACTTCCGGTTTGGATGTAAATTATCGGCGTGGTCAGCCTTTGAAAAAAATCCGCGGGCTGGCCCCCCTTAATTTTTTTTTTTATTATTACGGAATCGGATAGAGCTCGTCCCAGGCTTTCCAACGCGGTGACGCACTTCCGGTTTGGATGTAAATTATCGGCGTGGTCAGCCTTTGAAAAAAATCCGCGGGCTGACCCCCTGAATTTTTTTTATTATTATTACGGAATCGGATAGAGCTCGTCCCAGGCTTTCCAACGCGGTGACGCACTTCCGGTTTGGATGTAAATTATCGGCGTGGTCAGCCTTTGAAAAAAATCCGCGGGCTGGCCCCCCTGAATTTTTTTTATTATTATTACGGAATCCGATAGAGCTCGTCCCAGGCTTTCCAACGCGGTGACGCACTTCCGGTTTGGATGTAAATTGTGGGCGTGCTCAGCCTTTGAAAAAATCCGCGGGCTGGCCCCCCTGAATTTATTTTTTATTATTACGGAATCGGATAGAGCTCGTCCCAGGCTTTCCAACGTGGTGACGCACTTCCGGTTTGGATGTAAATTATCGGCGTGGTCAGCCTTTGAAAAAAATCCGCGGGCTGGCCCCCCTGAATTTTTTTTATTATTATTACGGAATCGGATAGAGCTCGTCCCAGGCTTTCCAAGGCTTTCCAACGCTGAGCACGTCCACATTTTACATCCAAACCGGACTTGCGTCAGCGCGTTGGAAAGCCTGGAACGAGTTCTATCCGATTCCGTAATAATAATAAAAAATTGTCCCGGGGGGGCGACCGACCGAATTTTTTTGAACGCTGAGCACGTCCACAATTTACATCTAAAACGGACTTGCGTCAGCGCATTCGCAAGCCCGCAACGTGCTCTATCCGATTCCTTAATAATAAAAAAATTTCAGGGGGGGCAACCGAACGAATTTTTTTGAACGCTGAGCACGTCCACAATTTATATCCAAACCGAACTTGCGTCAGCGCGTTGGAAAGCTCGGAACGAGCTCTATCGGATTCCGTAATAATAAAAAAAAATTCAGGGGGGCGCGACCGACCGAATTTTTTTGAACGCTGAGCACGTCCACAATTTATATCCAAACCGGACTTGCGTCATCGCGTTGGAAAGCCCGCAACGAGCTCTATCCGATTCCCTAATAATAAAAAAATTTCAGGGGGGCGCGACCGACCGAATGTTTTTGAACGCTGAGCACGTCCACAATTTATATGCAAACCGGACTTGCGTTAGCCTGCGCGCAGTCCCAGTCTTCCAAAGGAAGTAAGGGACTGCGCAACTTCGAACAAAAGCTTGCTACGAGCTTTTCCAGGTTTTAGGGAAAATAATTTATGCAGTCATGTTATGAGCAAATTATGCCGCGCAAGTTAACAATATGGCGGCGATTACCAAGTTCAAGTTGGACGCCGACGAAGTTAAGTTTTCCGAAGCAATTGCACCCTCCATGGCCCATGGGAAAACATACCTTATCGTTTTCGCGAACGCTTTTAAAACGCCGTTCGAACGCATTCGAACGCCGTTTGAACAGCGTTCGAACGGCGTTTGGTAAGCGTTCGAACGCAGTGCTAAACGCCGTTCGAACGGCTAACTAGAACCGTTCGAATGGTTGACTACAACCGTTCGAACGCCGAATCGCCGTTCAAACGGCTGATTAGAACCGTTCGAACGGCTGAATAGAACCATTCGAACGCTGCTAAACGCCTTTCAACGGCTGGCTAGACCGTTCGAACGCTGCTAAAATCAGTACCATGTGTTTTAATATCGTAATCTAGAAAGGGAAACCGTCTGTCGTAGAATGCCTCCGCACGCGTCGCTGCCTGGCTCTTTCATTTCAATCTTTTATTTCATCAGAAATGACTTTATTAACGAATGATCGGTTCTACACTCATACATCCATTGTTGATGGTCTGACAACATCACTATCAGCTCAAACCGTATGTTTGTTTCTTTGGTTTGCGCATTTGCGAACATTTCGAAATCGCTATTTTGATCTCCTTAGAAAGCCTATATTTAAAGAAGGATGTGCGTTTGCCCATAGGTTTACCGAATTGTGGCAAAAACAACTGAAAGCTAAGGTGATCAAGTAAATTAGTTTTAAATAATCTCAAATTACTGTTGGCAGCGAATATCCTTCCGTCAGTTGATACGCGAATCTCAAATCCGATGATTCTGACGCTTGAATAGCCTGCCGTGGAATCTGCAGTGACGCAAACTAAACGCATGAACCGTCGCGAAGAACGCTTACGATATGTTTAAAAGTGCTTGTTGATGAACGTTTAATTGTACGCAAGCTGTTCAGCTGTTGAACGCTTGTAGGCGCTGGCAACTTCCAACCGTTCTCACCAAGTCGTTTGAACGCCGTTCGAACGGTTTTGAACGCCGTTCGAACGGTTTCGAACAACACCGTACACATATTACTTTAATCTTTAATTAAATTTCTTTATACACGGTAGCCTATTCAGTAAAACTGTTTTTCAAAGGGCCGTGCTATTATAGTTAAAAATAAATACATCATAAACCTAACTATACAAATATATCAATAAACAATACTAAAATAAAAATACAAATGTAAGTCAATATACACAATTATATTACAAGTCGTCAGCTATTCAATTATGAAAGATTCTTAAGTCGTCGTTTGAATGACGAGATAGATAGACTTTGATAATTGTCAGTTACTTCATTGGACAGTTCGTTCCACGAAATTGCAGCCCTATATGAGTAACTTCTTTTAAGGTAATTAGTATTTGGTTTTGCCAAAGTAAGTTTAGTGCCATTACTTCGTAAATTGTAATTTTCATTATCACAAGTATTAAATAAGTCAACAAGATAATTTGGTAATTTCGATGTCAATGCTCTAAATGTCATCAAAGTTGACGATTTCTAGAATCTCGTGAATTGACATCCAACCAAGTTTTTCTAAAATTTCAGTGGAACGAACATTGTAAGTATCACCAGTTATAACACGCGCCGCTCTCCTTTGTAGTTTTGAAAGTTTATTAATATGAGTAATACAACCATCGTTCCAGACAGTTGAGCAATATGTGAAGTGAGGCAACACTAAAGCATTATACATATTTATTAGAATTTTTTGGGGAACAAAAGATTTTGCCCTTCGAAGTAAAGCAATGTTTTTCGAAATTTTCTTACATTGTACTTCATTGTGTTTTTCCCCACTTCAGCTGTTCATCAAGAGTTACACCAAGTGATTTCTTATGGGGGACTTGTTTGATTTTATCACCCCACTATGCTTATTTCAGGGCTTTCGTTAATTGAGGCCAGATGATATTTGGAGCCAATAATCATAAATTCGGTTTTAGTTTTATTGAGTGTGAGTTTATTTGCCATAAGCCACTGGTGAACATTATCGAGATCATTATTAAGTTTATTTTGTATCTCATAGGAATTATTACCTTTACAAGTGAGATTCGTATCATCTGCGAATAAAGTCGCCTCAGTTTTTTCCAAACAATTCGGTAAATCATTTATATACAGGAGAAAAAGGATGGGACCAAGGTTAGATCCTTGTGGTACTCCACAACCAATTTCCCCTGTATCGGATGATCTGCCGTTTATTACACAAATTTGTTTTCTGTTCCCGATATAGGACTTAAACCATTCGAGAGTGTTCCCTCTTATACCATAAATTCAAGTTTTGAGATAAGGATCTCATGATTAACAGTATCGAATGCTTTTTTGAGATCTAAAAACAGGACACCGCTAATCATACCTTTATCCATGTTGTATAGCCATTCATTCGTAGAACTAAGCAACGTAGTTTCGGTAGAATGTTGTAACCGGAAACCAGACTGCTGTTCAACGAGGATATTATTTTCAGTCATAAATAATCTTAGCTGTTTGCATACCAATTTCTCAAAAAGTTTAGCGACAACAGAGATTACCGAAATTGGTCGATAGTTACCACAATCAGTTTTATCTCCTTCCTTGAAGATTGGCGAAACTTTAGCTAATTTCCAGTCCTCAGGGAAGATTGCTGTCTGAAGTGACAGATTATAAATGCGCAATAGCGACTCAGTAATAGTTTCACCAGCGTCTTTTAATAGCTTCACACTGATACCATCAATACCTGATGATTTTTTAGTTTTTAACTGGCTTAAAGTGTTCATTAATTCCAGACTGGTCACATTTCTGAAATAGAACGAGTTTTCAACAGGAGTCACAAAGCTCAATGGATCAATATCACTGTCTTTAATATTATCAGCTAATTTAGAGCCAATTGTTGAAAAATATTTATTAAATCCATTAGCAATATCTTTATCTCCAGTTAAAATTTGATCATTAGCGTTCAATTGTTTGACTTGCGTGGTCTTGGATTTCTTATTTAACAATTCATTAATAGCTTGCCAGCTTTCTTTGCTATTTTTAGCTTTGCTTAATTTTGTTTTAAAATATTGCTCTTTAGTAGAGTGAATTAGTTTGTTAAGGTCATTTCTACACCTTTTATAAGCATCGTTATAATATGAAGACCCCAATCTAACGGCTTGTCTTTTTAGATAATCCCTATGGTAGCTCAGTTTTTTAATTTCGTTAGTAAGCCAAGGCTTATACTCGCATTTTACACGACGTTGCCTAATTGGTGCATGTTTATCTGCAATTTCAACAAACTTAGTTTTCCAATCATGCCACAATAGATTGGGGTCATTTGACGTGACATTATAATTCATAATTTCACTTAAATCCGCTCTAAAATGGTTGGCATTATAATTTTTAAACTGTCTACAAGACACAATTTTCGGCGCTTCTTTCGGAATGCTAACCTTACGGCATAAATAAACTAAGTTGTGATCACTGATACCAAGGTTAATGACTCCTGCATCCAACGTTTTGCTGTCACTAATCTGAGTTATGATGACATCAATCAAAGTTTGTGTCGTTAGAGTAATTCTGGTAGGGCTTTTTATAAGCTGTTGTAATTGGAAAATATCCATAAGGTCTAGTAATTTAGAAGTATTTAGACTTTTCTCTTTTTCCAAGAGATTACAGTTTAGATCTCCAGTTATGATAAGCTCTTTATTTTCATCATCTGCAAGTTGAAGAAATTGTTCAAAATTGTGGAACAATTCGGGTTTAGAATTAGGTGGTCTGTACCACGTTGATATAAGCACCGGTTTGCTTTTAGGTTTTTTAATTTCAATGCAAATTAATTCAAGGGCATTTGGCATAAGGTCAATACGATCAATGTATGGGATATTTTTCCTTATATACATCGCAACACCACCCCCATTTCTGTTGCGATCACGCCTAACAATATCATAACCAGATATCTCTACTTCGCTGTCTAATATGCTATCATCAAGTCGGGTTTCATTCAGTGTTAGGATATCGAAAGGCTTATCCTGCATATAAACTAAGAGATTGTTAAAATGCTTCATTAAACTAGCGATATTAAGATGGGCTATTTTAAAGCCTTTAAGTCTAGAAAAAGGAGAGCAAGCGCGATGTACTGGATGAGTCATAAAATCAGAAGAATTAGACTGATTAGATGGTCAACTACAGTTTTTAAGAAAGTTGGTGAAATTTTGAACTTGCCAATACGCCCGCCATATTTTCTCACATTGTTGCTTTTTGGTAGAGCTTCTTTTACCGGAGATCTGAGTCTTAATATAAGTATAAATTAAGAATAAATTATTATCGCCGTAGCAAGCTTTTGTTCGAAGTTGCGCAGTCCCTTACTTCCTTTGGAAGACTGGGACTGCGCGCAGGCTAGACTTGCGTCAGCGCGTTGGAAAGCCTGCAACAACGAGCTCTATCCGATTCAGTAATAATAATAAAAAATTGTCCCGGGGGGTGACCGACCGAATTTTTTTGAACGCTGAGCACGTCCACAATTTACATCCAAACCGGACTTGCGTCAGCGCGTTGGAAAGCCCGCAACGAGTTCTATCCGATTCCGTAATAATAAAAAAAATAATACAAAAATTTTCCCGGGGTGGCGACCGACGGAATTTTTTAACGCTGAGCACGTCCACAATTTACATCCAAAGGGGACTTGCGTCAGCGCGTTGGAAAGCCCGCAACGAGCTCTATCTGATTCCGTAATAATAAAAAAAATTGTCCCGGGGGGGCGATCGACAGAATTTTTTTGAACTCTAGGCACGTCCACAATTTACATCCAAACCGGACTTGCGTCAGCGCGTTGGAAAGCCCGCAACGAGCTCTATCCGATTCCCTAATAATAAAAAAATTTCAGGGGGCGCCACGGTTAACAAGGTTAACATTAGCTTATCCTTTATCCGTCTTTTCTATGGAACTATAATTATCAGCTCTCCTCATTTGCATCAAATGGCGCTACGCTGGCGCTATGGTGCGCTACGGTGGGCCATACGTTATGTTGGTTAAAGTCAGATATTTCCGTTGTTTTTATAGGACGGATTACCATGAACACGTTCAACTCCTTACCCGTATCACCACGGTTAAGGCCCGTATTACACATCTTCCTCACTCGTATTTATAATTCTTACCAGTAAAATAAGCTTCATCTCCATTCGTATTGATAATGAGCTTACCCGTATGATAATGAGCTTATCCGTATGATAATGAGCTTACCCGTGATTTTAACAAGGTTAACATTAGCTTATCCGTTATCCGTCTTTTCTGTGGAACTATAATTATCAGCTCTCCTCATTTGCATCAAATGGCGCTACGCTGGCGCTATGGTGCGCTACGGTGGGCCATACGTTATGTTGGTTAAAGTCAGATATTTCCGTAGTTTTTATAGGACGGATTACCATGAACACGTTCAACTCCTTACCCGTATCACCACGGTTAAGGCCCGTATTACACATCTTCCTCACTCGTATTTATAATTCTTACCGGTAAAATAAGCTTCATCTCCTTTCGTATTGATAATGAGCTTATCCGTATCATAATGAGCTTACCCGTGATTTTAACAAGGTTAACATTAGCTTATCCGTTATCTTACCGGTTAAGGCCCGTATTACACATCTTCCTCACTAGCTCGTATTTATAATTCTTACCGGTAAAGCCATACCCGTGTTTATAATAAGCTTCATCTCCTTTCGTATTGATAATGAGCTTACCCGTATGATAATGAGCTTATCCGTATGATAATGAGCTTACCCGTGATTTTAACAAGGTTAACATTAGCTTATCCGTTATCCGTCTTTTCTGTGGAACTATAATTATCAGCTCTCCTCATTTGCATCAAATGGCGCTACGCTGGCGCTATGGTGCGCTACGGTGGGCCATACGTTATGTTGGTTAAAGTCAGATATTTCCGTTGTTTTTATAGGACGGATTACCATGAACACGTTCAACTCCTTACCCGTATCACCACGGTTAAGGCCCGTATTACACATCTTCCTCACTCGTATTTATAATTATTAACTGTAAAATAAGCTTCATCTCCTTTCGTATTGATAATGAGCTTACCCGTATGATAATGAGCTTATCCGTATGATAATGAGCTTACCCGTGATTTTAACAAGGTTAACATTAGCTTATCCGTTATCCGTCTTTTCTGTGGAACTATAATTATCAGCTCTCCTCATTTGCATCAAATGGCGCTACGCTGGCGCTACGCTGGCGCTATGGTGCGCTACGGTGGGCCATACGTTATGTTGGTTAAAGTCAGATATTTCCGTTGTTTTTATAGGACGGATTACCATGAACACGTTCAACTCCTTACCCGTATCACCACGGTTAAGGCCCGTATTACACATCTTCCTCACTCGTATTTATAATTCTTACCAGTAAAATAAGCTTCATCTCCTTTCGTATTGATAATGAGCTTACCCGTATGATAATGAGCTTATCCGTATGATAATGAGCTTACCCGTGATTTTAACAAGGTTAACATTAGCTTATCCGTTATCCGTCTTTTCTGTGGAACTATAATTATCAGCTCTCCTCATTTGCATCAAATGGCGCTACGCTGGCGCTATGGTGCGCTACGGTGGGCCATACGTTATGTTGGTTAAAGTCAGATAGACACGTTCAACTCCTTACCCGTATCACCACGGTTAAGGCCCGTATTACACATCTTCCTCACTAGCTCGTATTTATAATTCTTACCGGTAAAGCCATACCCATGTTTATAATAAGCTTCATCTCCTTTCGTATTGATAATGAGCTTACCCGTATGATAATGAGCTTATCCGTATGATAATGAGCTTACCCGTGATTTTAACAAGGTTAACATTAGCTTATCCGTTATCCGTCTTTTCTGTGGAACTATAATTATCAGCTCTCCTCATTTGCATCAAATGGCGCTACGCTGGCGCTATGGTGCGCTACGGTGGTCCATACGTTATGTTGGTTAAAGTCAGATATTTCCGTTGTTTTTATAGGACGGATTACCATGAACACGTTCAACTCCTTACCCGTATCACCACGGTTAAGGCCCGTATTACACATCTTCCTCACTCGTATTTATAATTATTAACTGTAAAATAAGCTTCATCTCCTTTCGTATTGATAATGAGCTTACCCGTATGATAATGAGCTTATCCGTATGATAATGAGCTTACCCGTGATTTTAACAAGGTTAACATTAGCTTATCCGTTATCCGTCTTTTCTGTGGAACTATAATTATCAGCTCTCCTCATTTGCATCAAATGGCGCTACGCTGGCGCTATGGTGCGCTACGGTGGGCCATACGTTATGTTGGTTAAAGTCAGATATTTCCGTTGTTTTTATAGGACGGATTACCATGAACACGTTCAACTCCTTACCCGTATCACCACGGTTAAGGCCCGTATTACACATCTTCCTCACTCGTATTTATAATTCTTACCAGTAAAATAAGCTTCATCTCCTTTCGTATTGATAATGAGCTTACCCGTATGATAATGAGCTTATCCGTATGATAATGAGCTTACCCGTGATTTTAACAAGGTTAACATTAGCTTATCCGTTATCCGTCTTTTCTGTGGAACTATAATTATCAGCTCTCCTCATTTGCATCAAATGGCGCTACGCTGGCGCTATGGTGCGCTTGGTTAAAGTCAGATAGACACGTTCAACTCCTTACCCGTATCACCACGGTTAAGGCCCGTATTACACATCTTCCTCACTAGCTCGTATTCATAATTCTTACCGGTAAAGCCATACCCATGTTTATAATAAGCTTCATCTCCTTTCGTATTGATAATGAGCTTACCCGTATGATAATGAGCTTATCCGTATGATAATGAGCTTACCCGTGATTTTAACAAGGTTAACATTAGCTTATCCGTTATCCGTCTTTTCTGTGGAACTATAATTATCAGCTCTCCTCATTTGCATCAAATGGCGCTACGCTGGCGCTATGGTGCGCTACGGTGGGCCATACGTTATGTTGGTTAAAGTCAGATAGACACGTTCAACTCCTTACCCGTATCACCACGGTTAAGGCCCGTATTACACATCTTCCTCACTAGCTCGTATTTATAATTCTTACCGGTAAAGCCATACCCATGTTTATAATAAGCTTCATCTCCTTTCGTATTGATAATGAGCTTACCCGTATGATAATGAGCTTATCCGTATGATAATGAGCTTACCCGTGATTTTAACAAGGTTAACATTAGCTTATCCGTTATCCGTCTTTTCTGTGGAACTATAATTATCAGCTCTCCTCATTTGCATCAAATGGCGCTACGCTGGCGCTATGGTGCGCTACGGTGGTCCATACGTTATGTTGGTTAAAGTCAGATATTTCCGTTGTTTTTATAGGACGGATTACCATGAACACGTTCAACTCCTTACCCGTATCACCACGGTTAAGGCCCGTATTACACATCTTCCTCACTCGTATTTATAATTATTAACTGTAAAATAAGCTTCATCTCCTTTCGTATTGATAATGAGGTTACCCGTATGATAATGAGCTTATCCGTATGATAATGAGCTTACCCGTGATTTTAACAAGGTTAACATTAGCTTATCCGTTATCCGTCTTTTCTGTGGAACTATAATTATCAGCTCTCCTCATTTGCATCAAATGGCGCTACGCTGGCGCTATGGTGCGCTACGGTGGGCCATACGTTATGTTGGTTAAAGTCAGATATTTCCGTTGTTTTTATAGGACGGATTACCATGAACACGTTCAACTCCTTACCCGTATCACCACGGTTAAGGCCCGTATTACACATCTTCCTCACTCGTATTTATAATTCTTACCAGTAAAATAAGCTTCATCTCCTTTCGTATTGATAATGAGCTTACCCGTATGATAATGAGCTTATCCGTATGATAATGAGCTTACCCGTGATTTTAACAAGGTTAACATTAGCTTATCCGTTATCCGTCTTTTCTGTGGAACTATAATTATCAGCTCTCCTCATTTGCATCAAATGGCGCTACGCTGGCGCTATGGTGCGCTTGGTTAAAGTCAGATAGACACGTTCAACTCCTTACCCGTATCACCACGGTTAAGGCCCGTATTACACATCTTCCTCACTAGCTCGTATTCATAATTCTTACCGGTAAAGCCATACCCATGTTTATAATAAGCTTCATCTCCTTTCGTATTGATAATGAGCTTACCCGTATGATAATGAGCTTATCCGTATGATAATGAGCTTACCCGTGATTTTAACAAGGTTAACATTAGCTTATCCGTTATCCGTCTTTTCTGTGGAACTATAATTATCAGCTCTCCTCATTTGCATCAAATGGCGCTACGCTGGCGCTATGGTGCGCTACGGTGGGCCATACGTTATGTTGGTTAAAGTTAGATATTTCCGTTGTTTTTATAGGACGGATTACCATGAACACGTTCAACTCCTTACCCGTATCACCACGGTTAAGGCCCGTATTACACATCTTCCTCACTCGTATTTATAATTCTTACCAGTAAAATAAGCTTCATCTCCTTTCGTATTGATAATGAGCTTACCCGTATGATAATGAGCTTATCCGTATGATAATGAGCTTACCCGTGATTTTAACAAGGTTAACATTAGCTTATCCGTTATCCGTCTTTTCTGTGGAACTATAATTATCAGCTCTCCTCATTTGCATCAAATGGCGCTACGCTGGCGCTATGGTGCGCTTGGTTAAAGTCAGATAGACACGTTCAACTCCTTACCCGTATCACCACGGTTAAGGCCCGTATTACACATCTTCCTCACTAGCTCGTATTTATAATTCTTACCGGTAAAGCCATACCCATGTTTTATAATAAGCTTCATCTCCTTTCGTATTGATAATGAGCTTACCCGTATGATAATGAGCTTATCCGTATGATAATGAGCTTACCCGTGATTTTAACAAGGTTAACATTAGCTTATCCGTTATCCGTCTTTTCTGTGGAACTATAATTATCAGCTCTCCTCATTTGCATCAAATGGCGCTACGCTGGCGCTATGGTGCGCTACGGTGGGCCATACGTTATGTTGGTTAAAGTCAGATATTTCCGTTGTTTTTATAGGACGGATTACCATGAACACGTTCAACTCCTTACCCGTATCACCACGGTTAAGGCCCGTATTACACATCTTCCTCACTCGTATTTATAATTCTTACCAGTAAAATAAGCTTCATCTCCTTTCGTATTGATAATGAGCTTACCCGTATGATAATGAGCTTATCCGTATGATAATGAGCTTACCCGTGATTTTAACAAGGTTAACATTAGCTTATCCGTTATCCGTCTTTTCTGTGGAACTATAATTATCAGCTCTCCTCATTTGCATCAAATGGCGCTACGCTGGCGCTATGGTGCGCTACGGTGGGCCATACGTTATGTTGGTTAAAGTCAGATAGACACGTTCAACTCCTTACCCGTATCACCACGGTTAAGGCCCGTATTACACATCTTCCTCACTAGCTCGTATTCATAATTCTTACCGGTAAAGCCATACCCATGTTTATAATAAGCTTCATCTCCTTTCGTATTGATAATGAGCTTACCCGTATGATAATGAGCTTATCCGTATGATAATGAGCTTACCCGTGATTTTAACAAGGTTAACATTAGCTTATCCGTTATCCGTCTTTTCTGTGGAACTATAATTATCAGCTCTCCTCATTTGCATCAAATGGCGCTACGCTGGCGCTATGGTGCGCTACGGTGGGCCATACGTTATGTTGGTTAAAGTCAGATATTTCCGTTGTTTTTATAGGACGGATTACCATGAACACGTTCAACTCCTTACCCGTATCACCACGGTTAAGGCCCGTATTACACATCTTCCTTACTCGTATTTATAATTATTAACTGTAAAATAAGCTTCATCTCCTTTCGTATTGATAATGAGCTTACCCGTATGATAATGAGCTTATCCGTATGATAATGAGCTTACCCGTGATTTTAACAAGGTTAACATTAGCTTATCCGTTATCCGTCTTTTCTGTGGAACTATAATTATCAGCTCTCCTCATTTGCATCAAATGGCGCTACGCTGGCGCTATGGTGCGCTACGGTGGGCCATACGTTATGTTGGTTAAAGTCAGATATTTCCGTTGTTTTTATAGGACGGATTACCATGAACACGTTCAACTCCTTACCCGTATCACCACGGTTAAGGCCCGTATTACACATCTTCCTCACTCGTATTTATAATTCTTACCGGTAAAATAAGCTTCATCTCCTTTCGTATTGATAATGAGCTTATCCGTATCATAATGAGCTTACCCGTGATTTTAACAAGGTTAACATTAGCTTATCCGTTATCCGTCTTTTCTGTGGAACTATAATTATCAGCTCTCCTCATTTGCATCAAATGGCGCTACGCTGGCGCTATGGTGCGCTACGGTGGGCCATACGTTATGTTGGTTAAAGTCAGATATTTCCGTTGTTTTTATAGGACGGATTACCATGAACACGTTCAACTCCTTACCCGTATCACCACGGTTAAGGCCCGTATTACACATCTTCCTCACTCGTATTTATAATTATTAACTGTAAAATAAGCTTCATCTCCTTTCGTATTGATAATGAGCTTACCCGTATGATAATGAGCTTATCCGTATGATAATGAGCTTACCCGTGATTTTAACAAGGTTAACATTAGCTTATCCGTTATCCGTCTTTTCTGTGGAACTATAATTATCAGCTCTCCTCATTTGCATCAAATGGCGCTACGCTGGCGCTATGGTGCGCTACGGTGGGCCATACGTTATGTTGGTTAAAGTCAGATATTTCCGTTGTTTTTATAGGACGGATTACCATGAACACGTTCAACTCCTTACCCGTATCACCACGGTTAAGGCCCGTATTACACATCTTCCTCACTCGTATTTATAATTCTTACCGGTAAAATAAGCTTCATCTCCTTTCGTATTGATAATGAGCTTATCCGTATCATAATGAGCTTACCCGTGATTTTAACAAGGTTAACATTAGCTTATCCGTTATCCGTCTTTTCTGTGGAACTATAATTATCAGCTCTCCTCATTTGCATCAAATGGCGCTACGCTGGCGCTATGGTGCGCTACGGTGGGCCATACGTTATGTTGGTTAAAGTCAGATATTTCCGTTGTTTTTATAGGACGGATTACCATGAACACGTTCAACTCCTTACCCGTATCACCACGGTTAAGGCCCGTATTACACATCTTCCTCACTCGTATTTATAATTATTAACTGTAAAATAAGCTTCATCTCCTTTCGTATTGATAATGAGCTTACCCGTATGATAATGAGCTTATCCGTATGATAATGAGCTTACCCGTGATTTTAACAAGGTTAACATTAGCTTATCCGTTATCCGTCTTTTCTGTGGAACTATAATTATCAGCTCTCCTCATTTGCATCAAATGGCGCTACGCTGGCGCTATGGTGCGCTACGGTGGGCCATACGTTATGTTGGTTAAAGTCAGATATTTCCGTTGTTTTTATAGGACGGATTACCATGAACACGTTCAACTCCTTACCCGTATCACCACGGTTAAGGCCCGTATTACACATCTTCCTCACTCGTATTTATAATTCTTACCAGTAAAATAAGCTTCATCTCCTTTCGTATTGATAATGAGCTTACCCGTATGATAATGAGCTTATCCGTATGATAATGAGCTTACCCGTGATTTTAACAAGGTTAACATTAGCTTATCCGTTATCCGTCTTTTCTGTGGAACTATAATTATCAGCTCTCCTCATTTGCATCAAATGGCGCTACGCTGGCGCTATGGTGCGCTTGGTTAAAGTCAGATAGACACGTTCAACTCCTTACCCGTATCACCACGGTTAAGGCCCGTATTACACATCTTCCTCACTCGTATTTATAATTCTTACCGGTAAAATAAGCTTCATCTCCTTTTGTATTGATAATGAGCTTATCCGTATCATAATGAGCTTACCCGTGATTTTAACAAGGTTAACATTAGCTTATCCGTTATCTTACCGGTTAAGGCCCGTATTACACATCTTCCTCACTCGTATTTATAATTATTAACTGTAAAATAAGCTTCATCTCCTTTCGTATTGATAATGAGCTTACCCGTATGATAATGAGCTTATCCGTATGATAATGAGCTTACCCGTGATTTTAACAAGGTTAACATTAGCTTATCCGTTATCCGTCTTTTCTGTGGAACTATAATTATCAGCTCTCCTCATTTGCATCAAATGGCGCTACGCTGGCGCTATGGTGCGCTACGGTGGGCCATACGTTATGTTGGTTAAAGTCAGATATTTCCGTTGTTTTTATAGGACGGATTACCATGAACACGTTCAACTCCTTACCCGTATCACCACGGTTAAGGCCCGTATTACACATCTTCCTCACTCGTATTTATAATTCTTACCAGTAAAATAAGCTTCATCTCGTTTCGTATTGATAATGAGCTTACCCGTATGATAATGAGCTTATCCGTATGATAATGAGCTTACCCGTGATTTTAACAAGGTTAACATTAGCTTATCCGTTATCCGTCTTTTCTGTGGAACTATAATTATCAGCTCTCCTCATTTCCATCAAATGGCGCTACGCTGGCGCTATGGTGCGCTACGGTGGGCCATACGTTATGTTGGTTAAAGTCAGATAGACACGTTCAACTCCTTACCCGTATCACCACGGTTAAGGCCCGTATTACACATCTTCCTCACTAGCTCGTATTTATAATTCTTACCGGTAAAGCCATACCCGTGTTTATAATAAGCTTCATCTCCTTTCGTATTGATAATGAGCTTACCCGTATGATAATGAGCTTATCCGTATGATAATGAGCTTACCCGTGATTTTAACAAGGTTAACATTAGCTTATCCGTTATCCGTCTTTTCTATGGAACTATAATTATCAGCTCTCCTCATTTGCATCAAATGGCGCTACGCTGGCGCTATGGTGCGCTACGGTGGGCCATACGTTATGTTTCCGTTATTTTTTATTATTATTATTATTAAAACTTTATTTCAATACGGAGCCCAATTCACAAAAAAGTGCTCTTCCTTGGAGCCGTATACATAAGTAACTAACTAAGATTTTTTTTAAAAATAACTATATACAAAGAGAGACAAAAATTAAGTATCAGTAATCAAATTCACACTCGAGATTTAAAAATAGATAAAGAAGGAGCTAATGTTTTTCCGGAGGGAAGCTATTCCAAATAACATCCCCCCTGTAGGTAAAACATTTTTTAGGTGCCTCGGATTGAGGTCGAGGAACAAAAATTTTATAATTTGAGCCACGTAGATTGTGATTATGCATTGCATTTGTTTGAACAAATTTCTGGAAAAGATATTCAGGAGCCAAATTATTAAAGGTTTTATACATTGTAACACCTAGGTGCTGAGAACGTCTCTCCTCAAGAGTGGACCAACCTAACTCAAACAATAAATCAACTGATCTAATAGAATAATCAGCTCCTAGAATAATTCTGGCTGCACGAGATTGAAGTTGTTCAAGTTTAAGAGCTAGGCCTCTACCCAAATTACCCCATACACCATCACAATAGTCAAATTGTGTTAGTATTAAAGATTTATAAATAAGAATCAAAGTTGATTGGGGCAAATAAGGTTTAAGTCTTCTTAACGCACCGATAGCTTTGGCAACTTTGGAAACAACATTCGAGATATGCACGTCCCAGGAAAGAACTTCATCAAGTTCAATCCCTAAGTATTTGTAACTCTTTTCTCTCATTATTTTGTGACCATTTACAGCAATGTTAGGATCTTCAGGAAACGAGGCCAGTTTACACCGAGAACCAATGAACATATTATAGGACGGATTACCATGGACACGTTCAAATCCTTACCCGTATCACCACGGTTAAGGCCTGTATTACACATCTTCCTCACTCGTATTTATAATTCTTACCGGTAAAATAAGCTTCATCTCCTTTCGTATTGATAATGAGCTTACCCGTATGATAATGAGCTTATCCGTATAATAATGAGCTTACCCGTGATTTTAACAAGGTTAACATTAGCTTATCCGTTATCCGTCTTTTCTGTGGAACTATAATGGTCAGCTCTCCTCATTTGCATCAAATGGCGCTACGCTGGCGCTATGGTGCGCTACGGTGGGCCATACGTTATGTTGGTTAAAGTCAGATATTTCCGTTGTTTTTATAGGACGGATTACCATGAACACGTTCAACTCCTTACCCGTATCACCACGGTTAAGGCCCGTATTACACATCTTCCTCACTCGTATTTATAATTCTTACCAGTAAAATAAGCTTCATCTCCTTTCGTATTGATAATGAGCTTACCCGTATGATAATGAGCTTATCCGTATGATAATGAGCTTACCCGTGATTTTAACAAGGTTAACATTAGCTTATCCGTTATCCGTCTTTTCTGTGGAACTATAATTATCAGCTCTCCTCATTTGCATCAAATGGCGCTACGCTGGCGCTATGGTGCGCTACGGTGGGCCATACGTTATGTTGGTTAAAGTCAGATAGACACGTTCAACTCCTTCCCGTATTACACATCTTCCTCACTAGCTCGTATTTATAATTCTTACCGGTAAAGCCATACCCATGTTTATAATAAGCTTTATCTCCTTTCGTATTGATAATGAGCTTACCCGTATGATAATGAGCTTATCCGTATGATAATGAGCTTACCCGTGATTTTAACAAGGTTAACATTAGCTTATCCGTTATCCGTCTTTTCTGTGGAACTATAATTATCAGCTCTCCTCATTTGCATCAAATGGCGCTACGCTGGCGCTATGGTGCGCTACGGTGGGCCATACGTTATGTTGGTTAAAGTCAGATATTTCCGTTATTTTTATAGGACGGATTACCATGAACACGTTCAACTCCTTACCCGTATCACCACGGTTAAGGCCCGTATTACACATCTTCCTCACTAGCTCGTATTTATAATTCTTACCGGTAAAGCCATACCCATGTTTATAATAAGCTTCATCTCCTTTCGTATTGATAATGAGCTTACCCGTATGATAATGAGCTTATCCGTATGATAATGAGCTTACCCGTGATTTTAACAAGGTTAACATTAGCTTATCCGTTATCCGTCATTTCTGTGGAACTATAATTATCAGCTCTCCTCATTTGCATCAAATGGCGCTACGCTGGCGCTATGGTGCGCTACGGTGGGCCATACGTTATGTTGGTTAAAGTCAGATATTTCCGTTATTTTTATAGGACGGATTACCATGAACACGTTCAACTCCTTACCCGTATCACCACGGTTAAGGCCCGTATTACACATCTTCCTCACTCGTATTTATAATTATTAACTGTAAAATAAGCTTCATCTCCTTTCGTATTGATAATGAGCTTACCCGTATGATAATGAGCTTATCCGTATGATAATGAGCTTACCAGTGATTTTAACAAGGTTAACATTAGCTTATCCGTTATCCGTCTTTTCTGTGGAACTATAATTATCAGCTCTCCTCATTTGCATCAAATGGCGCTACGCTGGCGCTATGGTGCGCTACGGTGGGCCATACGTTATGTTGGTTAAAGTCAGATAGACACGTTCAACTCCTTACCCGTATCACCACGGTTAAGGCCCGTATTACACATCTTCCTCACTAGCTCGTATTTATAATTCTTACCGGTAAAGCCATACCCATGTTTATAATAAGCTTTATCTCCTTTCGTATTGATAATGAGCTTACCCGTATGATAATGAGCTTATCCGTATGATAATGAGCTTACCCGTGATTTTAACAAGGTTAACATTAGCTTATCCGTTATCCGTCTTTTCTGTGGAACTATAATTATCAGCTCTCCTCATTTGCATCAAATGGCGCTACGCTGGCGCTATGGTGCGCTACGGTGGGCCATACGTTATGTTGGTTAAAGTCAGATATTTCCGTTGTTTTTATAGGACGGATTACCATGAACACGTTCAACTCCTTACCCGTATCACCACGGTTAAGGCCCGTATTACACATCTTCCTCACTCGTATTTATAATTCTTACCAGTAAAATAAGCTTCATCTCCATTCGTATTGATAATGAGCTTACCCGTATGATAATGAGCTTATCCGTATGATAATGAGCTTACCCGTGATTTTAACAAGGTTAACATTAGCTTATCCGTTATCCGTCTTTTCTGTGGAACTATAATTATCAGCTCTCCTCATTTGCATCAAATGGCGCTACGCTGGCGCTATGGTGCGCTACGGTGGGCCATACGTTATGTTGGTTAAAGTCAGATATTTCCGTTATTTTTATAGGACGGATTACCATGAACACGTTCAACTCCTTACCCGTATCACCACGGTTAAGGCCCGTATTACACATCTTCCTCACTCGTATTTATAATTATTAACTGTAAAATAAGCTTCATCTCCTTTCGTATTGATAATGAGCTTACCCGTATGATAATGAGCTTATCCGTATGATAATGAGCTTACCCGTGATTTTAACAAGGTTAACATTAGCTTATCCGTTATCCGTCTTTTCTGTGGAACTATAATTATTGCATCAAATGGCGCTACGCTGGCGCTATGGTGCGCTACGGTGGGCCATACGTTATGTTGATTAAAGTCAGATAGACACGTTCAACTCCTTACCCGTATCACCACGGTTAAGGCCCGTATTACACATCTTCCTCACTAGCTCGTATTTATAATTCTTACCGGTAAAGCCATACCCATGTTTATAATAAGCTTCATCTCCTTTCGTATTGATAATGAGCTTACCCGTATGATAATGAGCTTATCCGTATGATAATGACCTTACCCGCTACGGTGCGCTACGGTGGGCCATACGTTATGTTGGTTAAAGTCAGATATTTCCGTTGTTTTTATAGGACGGATTACCATGAACACGTTCAACTCCTTACCCGTATCACCACGGTTAAGGCCCGTATTACACATCTTCCTCACTCGTATTTATAATTATTAACTGTAAAATAAGCTTCATCTCCTTTCGTATTGATAATGAGCTTACCCGTATGATAATGAGCTTATCCGTATGATAATGAGCTTACCCGTGATTTTAACAAGGTTAACATTAGCTTATCCGTTATCCGTCTTTTCTGTGGAACTATAATTATCAGCTCTCCTCATTTGCATCAAATGGCGCTACGCTGGCGCTATGGTGCGCTACGGTGGGCCATACGTTATGTTGGTTAAAGTCAGATATTTCCGTTGTTTTTATAGGACGGATTACCATGAACACGTTCAACTCCTTACCCGTATCACCACGGTTAAGGCCCGTATTACACATCTTCCTCACTCGTATTTATAATTCTTACCAGTAAAATAAGCTTCATCTCCTTTCGTATTGATAATGAGCTTACCCGTATGATAATGAGCTTATCCGTATGAGTAATGAGCTTACCCGTGATTTTAACAAGGTTAACATTAGCTTATCCGTTATCCGTCTTTTCTGTGGAACTATAATTATCAGCTCTCCTCATTTGCATCAAATGGCGCTACGCTGGCGCTATGGTGCGCTACGGTGGGCCATACGTTATGTTGGTTAAAGTCAGATAGACACGTTCAACTCCTTACCCGTATCACCACGGTTAAGGCCCGTTATTACACATCTTCCTCACTAGCTCGTATTTATAATTCTTACCGGTAAAGCCATACCCATGTTTATAATAAGCTTCATCTCCTTTCGTATTGATAATGAGCTTATACCCGTATGATAATGAGCTTATCCGTATGATACCTTATCCGTATGCTTACCCGTGATTTTAACAAGGTTAACATTAGCTTATCCGTTATCCGTCTTTTCTGTGGAACTATAATTATCAGCTCTCCTCATTTGCATCAAATGGCGCTACGCTGGCGCTATGGTGCGCTACGGTGGGCCATACGTTATGTTGGTTAAAGTCAGATATTTCCGTTGTTTTTATAGGACGGATTACCATGAACACGTTCAACTCCTTACCCGTATCACCACGGTTAAGGCCCGTATTACACATCTTCCTCACTAGCTCGTATTTATAATTCTTACCGGTAAAGCCATACCCATGTTTATAATAAGCTTCATCTCCTTTCGTATTGATAATGAGCTTACCCGTATGATAATGAGCTTATCCGTATGATAATGAGCTTACCCGTGATTTTAACAAGGTTAACATTAGCTTATCCGTTATCCGTCTTTTCTGTGGAACTATAATTATCAGCTCTCCTCATTTGCATCAAATGGCGCTACGCTGGCGCTATGGTGCGCTACGGTGGGCCATACGTTATGTTGGTTAAAGTCAGATATTTCCGTTGTTTTTATAGGACGGAATACTATGGACACGTTCAACTCCTTACCCGTATCACCACGGTTAAGGCCCGTATTACACATCTTCCTCACTCGTATTTATAATTCTTAACTGTAAAATAAGCTTCATCTCCTTTCGTATTGATAATGAGCTTACCCGTATGATAATGAGCTTACCGTGATTTTAACAAGGTTAACATTAGCTTATCCGTTATCCGTCTTTTCAGTGGCCGCTATCGTTAAAGGTGGTCAATCGCTTCGAAAATTAGGAAAAGCTAGCTAATCCAGCTGAAAAGGTTGGTCCTCTACTCACACCACTACTAAACATGGTGGCGACTGTGTTAATATATGGGGAGCTAAAGGTGTATCTTGGTTAACATCTAGTTTATAGCGTGTCTGTGCGCACAAGAGGCGAACAGATACTTTCTTCCAAACATATCGGCGTAACAGTTTTCCGTTTCGTGGCAAACATTCATAATAACATTTATTTTATTTCCCTATAGGGTAGCCCATTCAGCAAAAGCTGGTATGCAGACGGGCGCTACATTTCTGAATTTAATTGCATATGAAATAAAAATATCTTAAAATATCAAAAGCTAAGAAATTATCACGTACTTTATCAAACGACAAAGATTGTTTGATCCATTAGGCAGAGTATTAACATGATAAGCTGCTGTTATTTAAAATATTTCTTAAAAATTTCAAGTTTGGGTTTAGGAAGATAAATGTTATTATGAATGTTTGCCACGAAATGGAAAACTTCAAAACTGTTACGCCGATATGTTTGGAAGAAAGTATCTGTTCGCCTCTTGTGCGCACAGACACGCTATGAAACCGGCCTATAGGAAACGGTGGGCTACCATTGTTTAAATCTATATAATTTGGTGGGCTATGCCAACATGTTTAGAATAAAATTGAAGACCATTGAAGTCATTGAAGAAAAGCTGGTATTAAGATTGGCCATAAATTAATCAATTTAATTACATATAAAATAAAAATATCTTAAATTACATGTATTAAATTAATTAATTAAGGAAACTTGCAATTTAAAAGTTCTAAATTGCAAAAGCTAAGAAATGATTAGGTACTTTATCTAACGACGAAGATTGTTTGGTAAATATTTCTTAAAATTTCATATTTGGGTTTAGGAAGATAAATCTTATTTATCTGCCACGAATTGATCTGTCTAACATGTACAAGGCTACGCTTGTGTCTTCTGTCTAACAAGGCTACGTTTATTAGTCTTTACACGATTGTAGGCCACAGTTGTTTAAACATTTAGTTTCTATCAGTGTCTGGTTGCGTCGAGGATACCACTAATGGTGAGAAAACTGGTGGTCACCGGTCCAAATTAAAAATGTATTAATTATTAAAATAAATTTAAAAGTAATATATTCAAGTTAAATCTAGTGTTATACAATCTCCACCAGTCGGTTATATAGGGGACTTCTCAAAGGTAGAACACACAAGCGTGAGGTTAAGGATCTTTAATATAGGAAACAAATGCAAGGAATCTACTAAATATAATGTTAGTTCAAATGTTCAGGATATTCTTTCGTGTTCTTTGTTCTGCTTTACTTCGCTATTATTTAGATCTACGGTTATCGTTCTGTTCACAGGATAAGTTCAAGATAAGATTCAAGGTTCAAAGATAAGGTAAAGGCTCAAGAAGTTCTTCTGACTCAAGGTTCTCTTCTTGGTTGGGTTTTGCTCAGTTCAGCTCTGTATCTACTGCTCTATTGTGAGGAACAACTTCTTTTATAATAGTTGTGTGACTTAGGAAAGATTGACATGATCATCTGTGATGAACCAATCAGATGATTCGATACCAGGCTGCTTGGCTCGATCTTTTGAAGGCGTTTCTTGGAATGTGTTGACCAAGGCAAATCGGTTGATAAGTTTTCCATGCAGTAAATAATTTTAGTTCCTAACTAAATTGACATGGTAAGATAGAAGATATCATAAGCTGCATCGATTATGATCGATATATTATTTTACAGTTCCATAAAGTATTTAAGAAACAATTCAACTTTAAAGGTTCGTTATGTAAATAAATCGAAGCTTCTTCTTCGTATAAATCTAATGATAATCATGCTAGATTTAATAAACGTGCGTGTGGTATAACTAACTCTAATTATAGATAATAGAAAGCTTTTAAGGAAACTGATAACAAGATAGTAATTATAAATATGACATGCAGGAACTACTAGATAAGATTTCCTAACAAGATAAGGTTTATAGTTATAATAATAGATGTAAATATATATTGCATAACACTAGTAAGATTCTCTAATTATTGAGCTACATGGACTAAGATGATGAGTGAACGTTACTTGTAACCTGATGACTAGTGAGATGCTCTAACTATTGAGCAACATGGACTAAGATGAGGAGTGAAGGTTACATATGTGATATGTGTACAACCTGTAACTTTCTGATGACGATAAGATGCTCTAACTATTGAGCTACATGGACTACGATGATGAGTGATGGTTACTTGTAACCCGATGACTAGCGAGATGCTCTAACTATTGAGCTACATGGACTAAGATGACATATGATGGTCAAGTCGCAGTGCTATTGAACGTCGATTTTCATTGGTTAAAATTAAGACTCACTTCCCCCATCTCACAGAAGATCCTAACCAATCACAGGACGCTTCTAACCAATCAGACCTGAGACCTTCTTCAATAGCACTGCGACCTTACCCCCATATGCAGCACCCTTGTTGAGATTAGCCGCTTGTAAAAAGCGTTTCCGGTGGGCACCACGTGGAGGTTCTCAACATGCCCACCACCAAGTCGATGGATTGTATTGTAATTTGGCGGGTTAACGATATCGACGTCCAATTTGCTCCAAGCAACTGGTCGTCGGTATACCAGGTGTACAATACTTCTTCTCATTACATCTCTTGTAAGCAACGCGCGGCGGGCAGACAGCGACGTTGCACGGAAGGCTATCCAGGTGTGGCCTACTTTATTGTATACAGGCCCAACAATGTAACGAACAAACGGTTTTTTCTGCGATGCACAATTCCGACATGGAGGCAAATGTGCATGAGCAGAATCAACACTCGAGCGACAAACGCGCGGAAGAGATTGCTGCTCACCAGCTCATGCAGGTGTTAATTCCACCGCAACACTATGGTGACGGCCTCCAACACGTATTGCAATACACATGCTCGGCAATTGCATCCGACGGAGGGTAGCAGCGAAGCTGTCGACGAACCAACATACTTCCTCGATTCTCCATGCCAACTCGTCGTGGTGGACGAACATCAGTTATTTGCAACACGCGAACTTGCTATCCGATGGGTTGGACTGTGAACTGTGGCGAATGGAAACCACCATCCTCCTTCGCTTCCAACCTGCCCAACGGACCTCACCACAACGTTGAGGCACATCGTTGGTGTGATGAGAATTTGCGAACATGCCCTGTACTGAGGGCACGCGTACTAAAGCATTCGGCTTCGTTAAGAAGAATCTTGAGTCACCCAGCTTGTGTTATAATCGCGCAGCTGTCCTTCGACAACGATCTGATCGAAGTGAGCGACGGTTGGGCGTTCAAGGTGTCAACAAGGACAATTCGTTCGTCATCCTATTCCGTGCGAACTATACTTAAAGGCGTCGCCGACGACTTTCGTCGCTTACGATTGCACGGACGACGGTTATTTCCGCAGTGGTATCAACTGTTTTACCGATCGAGCGACGCAACTGAACTTCTTAAATAAGTTCTATCAGTGTCTGGTTGCGACGAGGATACCACTAAAGGTGAAAAAACTGGTGGTCGCCGAAAAGATTCTGGAAAGACATCGTGGGCGTCATATTGCGACGAATAGTCCCCTTAGAGTGTATCGCGTCAACGAATGAAGCGCAATTCTCCGCAGCGATGATTGACGATGCGACAAAACTCGTGCTTGTCGATGACTGGTCAGCATCTACAATGGATTCCTCCCTTGCAATAACTCTGTTGCAGGGTGCATGGATGGTGATGGCGGTAAAACACAAGAGTTCGAGATGTGTGGACAACAACAGCCCTTTTTATTACCACCAACAATGTGTACGATTTTGGGAGCGAGAACGTTGGAAGACGGTTGGCCATCTTCGTGATGCAGCCATTGCCAGAAACCATCGTCAACGACGATAAATGGATGTACGACAACGCAATGGCATGAGTCGCGTGGATGGCCCAGGAACTGAACGAAGGCATCCATATGGTGGAACGCGACGAACGGTGGTACGAGCATCAAGTGTCTACCGCAGAAACTCTAAAAGTACAAGAGAAGTTTGATAAGTCTGAAGCAGTGATTCAATGAAGTTCGTCTGAAATTGAAATTACCTGCACACTTTCCACCATCCGAAGATATATGGACAGCCCTAAAAATCAATCAGTAATAACCTCGTCGTTAGCACCAACATGATAATCATTATGACCATCACCACCACCATCACAACCATCACCACCATCACAATCGTCAGCACCAACATGATAATCATGACCATCACAATCAACATTATCACCATCACTACCTCATTACCATCGTCACCACCATCATGATAATCATGACCATCACAATCACCATCAACATTAACATTATCACCATCACTACTGTTATCACCATCACTACCTCATTACCATCGTCACCATCACTACCAACATCACGACCACTACCATCATCATCATCATCATAACCATCACAACCACTACGACTACCACCACCATCATGACCATCACAATCGTCAGCACCATAAACATGTAACGAATGTGAATTAGTTAATTAGAATAATTAGATTTAGTGACTTTGTACTTTACGGAGAATAGTTTGTAGAAATTATACCACTATATTTGGTTACCGACATGTAACGCCCAATTCGGGCCTGGGGTATAAAAAAACTAAACTAAGGGGCAATAAAGGAGTTCTGACTGAAAGCCTCGAAGTGTGTGATTAGGTACGCTACAAATCTGGTGGCAGCGCTAAAAGAGTGAACCGAAAGAACAGAAAACGATGTCCTCTATTTTGCCTGGACGTTTCGTCAATGGCGACTTTGTGTCATGGCTATGAGAGAATTCGACGCGTGTTGTGCGGACTGATCGATTGTGTTAGTTCACAGTTCAAAGCAACGCGGTCGTTGCTTTGGTTGAGAGCGCGATGGAGAACAGAAATTATTTTAGAGGGGAAATTGGCCAGAAGTGCCAACAGCAAAGTAGGAATGATAGAGCGACGTTCTAGTCTCGATAACGACACTAGACAGGGATTTAGTTTAGCACGTATTGTGGTCAAACCCGACCAAAATAGGGTTGTGCCTTCACGAATTATTGTAAAAGATTGTAAAATATCTGCGGTAAGGCTATATACCTCGACATCAGAAGCGTCTCGCAGACTATTATCTCGCCAGCTGCGCCACTTGTTCGCATCACTCAAAAGGCCACATCTTTCAACTGGACAAAGGAATGCGAAAGCTCTTTCTCTCAACTAAAATCTTTACTTTGTTCCGCACCTATCCTGTGCTATCCTAAATTCGACCGCGAATTTGTACTCCACACAGAAGCCTCTGATTTCGGAGTTGGGGCAATTTTATCACAGATAGACGATGGACTCGAAAAAGTGATTGCATATGCGTCGATGGCCCTTTCCGCATGACAGAAAATTTTCGGCAACCGAAAAAGAGGCTTACGCCATCGTTTTTGCAACCCAGCAGTTTCGCGTTTACTTGCTCGGGCGTCATTTTCGGATTGTTACAGACCATAGAGCGTTTAGTCGGGTAGCAGTTCTCAAAAAAAAAGGAGTTTCGTTCAACCCACGCCACAGAAAAGTTTTGACATCAGATTTTGGTAGAACAAGACCTGAATTGTGGTATACGTTTAGAGTTATGGGCGCGTTTTGTTGCGCAACATTTATGTGAACATGGAAACGAGGCTTACACATTAATCTGCATTTACTTACTTAATTCTTAAAAAAATTAAACAGAAACTTTGCATAAAGCATCTTATAGAAGTGATGTTGAATTGTTCCAACGTTTTGACACAATAAAATGTCACGTAATATATCACGTGTCTTAGAGGAAATAAAATAACGTGTCAAATGTAGAAGAGAGCAACAGATTAATTGATAATTTGGTGAAATATTGCTAAAAACAAATTAAACTCTCAATTTTGAATTGGTGTCGGCGATTAAATAATTTTTAATATTCTAAAAGTTGTTTTAGAGTTTTTATGTCATTAAAAAGCACCGTCAGCCTCATTTGCATGCTGGTCTAGATCGAGGCTGACAGCTGACTAAGCTGACTATGGTCCAAAATGGCGGGCTCCGTGGCAAGAACGCTCTTTCCGCTGTAAGTATTTTGTTTCTTGTTTACCTCCTTAATTTATCTTTACTATGTGGTTATTATTTAGAAAAAGATTTATTTTTGTTTCCAACAAACTATTTTTGGGTTACTATTAATAACTTGAAAAGAACGAACAATATGTACGGGAAAGTATTTGCTTGTTGTTTTCATACAGACCGAGAGACAATGTCAAGTTTCTGTTTCTGCCACGTAAAAGCGAACGCAAATGCTTTCTGTGCACCGACCGAACAAACAAAGTGAAGAAAAGGTTTATTATAGGATTTTCTGTTCGTTTTTTTAAAGTTTATGACACTTTTATTGGCCTTTTTTGTCTTCGAGGTTTGTCATTTCCTTTGCTTCATTGTTGCTTTATGTTTACATTCGTTTGTTATTGACTCGTTGTGTTTTCTCGTAATATTCATTAAAGAAAAGTGTTTGAATATACGCTATTGTTCAGGTTTCTTCAATAGGATACCTAGTTCTTTCTAGTATTTGTCATCAAATCACTAAAATCATTAAATGAACTTTTCCCGCCAAAACCGCCAAGGCATATAATGAACCACTGGAGCACGAAAAAACGCTTTGGCGAGTATGTTTGATGTGTGAAGATATTGTACTATATCCCAGACTTCACGTTTCATCCCAAGAAACTGTCCATATCATTGACGGCATGGCTCTGGTTCAGATGACAAAGTATGGTCATCCAGTCACCCGATACTGATGTACTTGTTCTCTGTGCAACGCATTTTGATGACCTTATTAAGGTCATCAAAATGCGTTGACCTTATTAAGGTCATCAAAATGCGTTGCACAGAGAACAAGTAATTGCGAGGAACTGTGATTTAAAACTGGTGTTAAAGATCGGCTCCGGTACATTCCAGTTCACGACGTATCTCGCACAGTAGGTGCGAACTTGTGTAAAGCACTTCCAGCGTTTCATGCACTCACTGGTTGCGATTCCAATAGTTCTCTAGCAGGAATTGGAAAGAAGAAGGCGTGGGATGTGCTTCGTCGCAGTCACATACATCAGGAAAACCTTGGCCACTTGGGGGAAAGTCATGTCTTGGATCCAGTAACCAGAGAAAAGTGTGAAGCCTTCATCTGTAATCTTCTCCAAAAAAACCATCAAGTATTGCTGATGAGTTGAGATACACAATTTTTTGCCAGAAAAACAGAAAAGCGAGATGCTCCCCCCACGTCTAATAGTCTGCATCAACATCTGAAACGGGCAAATTATCAAGCGTACGTTTGGAGGAACTCTCTCGAGGCAACGCAGAATGTTCCATCACCAGAAGGCAACGGCTGGGAGAAAGACACCGTTTTAAACCCAGTATACATGACAAAAGAACCGGCACCTAGAAGCCTATTGGAATTGACAACATGTCAGTGCAAGAAGTCAGGATGCAAGGGTAATCGTTTGTGTAACAACACTGGGCTGCCTTGCACAGAAGCTTGTTTTGGTATGGCTGACGCAGACACATGCAAAAATCCACACGGGATAATGCTGGATTACTCCAGTGATTCGGACGGTTGTGATTCAGATTGAATTCGCAATGACAGCAGAGATTGTATTCAGTGCTTTCGGGGGCTGAGATAGAGCAAGAATATAGATCGACTTGAAGTAATGTCTGTATTGTGTTGTATTATCTATATTGTCTTCAAACGCTTAAATATATTCTGTATTGTGACAATTTGAATGTTTTTAAAGAAGTTTAAACATATTTTTCCACCATTATTTTTTGTCTGAGAAATGCAAAATAGTAGCATCGAATTTGTTTTGATTTTGGTGCTTGATTTTGCCTTTTAAGCAATAAAACCTTCAGAACAACTTTTAAAACACTAAATATCACTTTGTTACCTAAACCAGTTCAGAATTGAAAGTTATTTTATTAAAGATATACATCTAAATTATGGATGAATCTGTTAGTTTTCATACATTAAACGCCACATTTTGTGTGCTTTAAGTCACGTGATATATTACGTGACATTTTATTGTGTCAAAACGTTGGAACAATTCAACATTACTTCTATAAGATGCTTCATGCAAAGTTTCTGTTTAATTTTTTTAAGAATTAAGTAAGTAAATGCAAATTAATGTGTAAGCCTCGTTTCCATGTTCACATAAATGTTGCGCAACAAAACGCGCCCATAACTCTAAATGTATACCACAATTCAAGTCTACGAACTACCTAGCGTTGCTCAGGAGGTCTTGTTCTACCAAAATCTGATGTCAAATCTTTTCTGTGGCGTGGGTTGAACGAAACTCCTTTTTTTCGAGAACTGCTACCCGACTAGTTACGGTGGCTTCTTAGATTGGCCCGCTTGGCCCGATGGATAATAGATCTATAAGAATTCCAATTATCCGTTGTGCATATACGGCCAGTCGTTTGCATAACAACGCTGATGCGTTATCCGTACTCGTTCAGTCGCCTAATTCTGAGGCCCCCAGTTCAATGCAGTGCGACTGAAATGAAATCTTGCAAAAACTAGCCGACAGCGAGCGTTCAATTAGTTCACAAAGACATAGTACGGACGGTAATACGCGTTAAACTATCAAGCGGTCGAACCGCTATAATAACAGTAGAAGGTACGAAACCCCTCTAAACGGACTCAACCGGCGCTCTTGCATGCTGCAACACCCGCACTCATTAATCCTTCTACTAGTCATAAAACGAACGCGACTGTACTGGAAGTGGAATCCGGTGCAGTGTCGCTCAATCCGACAATTAATCTGCTAGAATCGCAACGAAATGATCCAATAATTTTCTTAAATTATTGAAATGAAAAACCGTGGTCTACCGAAAACGAAGGACAACTAGCACCGACGATCCCAGTCTTAAAACTTGGTACAGATATTACGGAGATCACTTGCTAATCGAAAACCTTATCCCAATTACGTAATTTAAATGCCGTTCACAGACACTACAAGGCATGCTTTCGTCATTTGTTTGTAGCCGAAGGGATGATTGGGATTTGTGGTTGGATAGCATTACATTTGCTTACAACACAAGCATGATTCGTTAGGAGTTAGCGCCTTATGAAGTTGTCTTCGGCGTTGCTCCTCGCCTTGCAGTAGAGTTAGAACTCGGAATACCCTTATCCAACCCTTGTCACTACCACCACGGATGGATGCCATCACGACAACAATCATCACTACCATCACTAACCACCGTCACTACCATTATCACCGCCAGCATCACAACTACATGAACACAACCATTACTACCATCACAGTCATTACTAGTGTCGTCACCATCACTACATCTAACATCATCACCATCACTACCACCACATCACCAATACCACCATCATCGTCACCATCCTCACCATCATAGGGATAAAGGTAATAATAATAATAGTTATGATTTGATCATTAAAATGACAGAAATTTCTTGCCTGTTGGTATGATTCAGACTGATGGAGACAAACTCATTGACGTAACCAACTAAAACAAAACGAACAGCCAGAATTAGGCACAGATTGCTTTCAAACAGATTACCACTAATTATTTAATGGCGGCATACGAGATAAACGAGTGAAGCAACTAACAAAACGAGTGTCCATATTTTTGGAATGCTTTTTTAGAATCCAGATCATAACATTTAAAGAGATATGGCAATAAAATTATTTTTTCCTTTTTAATAAACGATCATACGAGGTAATCCAAGTGAAAACCCAACCTCGTATTCTTCTCAGTGCCCGGGGAGGGAGCGCCCGGGATAGGAGGGGAGTGGAGCGAGGGAAGAGAAGACCCTGGGTACATCATCACTAATTTCCACAAATAAAAATCTTGTTATCCACCATCTTGTTTTAATACCTTACCTAATTAACATGACGTCACAAGCAGGGTAAACATGATGAAACTTTCCTTTCCAGTACGTGAATTTATGTGGTATACTTTTAAGTATTGTGGTTCAATTGAGAAAAAAAAAACATCCACAAAAATCAAGTTTTAGACCTATAACCATGAAATTATGGCTGACTAAAGTTTTCACTTTACCCTGCTTGTGACGTCACACACGTATCGAAAAATTATTGAAGATGGGCTGGAAAAAATATCTTTTGTCGAATTTAGCGATGTTGCACAAGAGTCGTTTTGTTTACTTGGATTACCCTGTGAAAGCAATTTGCTAATCAGAAAGGCAAAAATAATTTTTATTGCCTTTAAGAAAACCCTTTAAGAAAACCATGTTAATGTCCTTGAAATAAAAATAAAGTAACAAACATTCCAAGTATAATTAGTCTGACCACCGACTTTAATTAAACGTTTGGACAAAAGCGGTTTACCTCTACTAAGCCAGGCGTACAATGGAGTCTTCTTCTTGAGCACACAACTTTTTGTTTTATCCACCATATATACACACACACACACACACACAATGTTCACACTACCGCCTTTTCCTTTTGCGTTTGATCACCAATGTACTACGGATTGGAGGATCGATATCGGAACGTATGAGTCGATCAGTAATTTCTTCCAACGTTACTTTGTCGAGGTTAGGCGTGGTGGAGGCGGTAGTGACTGCCAACACGTTATGCTCATACCACCGTTCTTCGCGTTCCACCATATCGATACCTTCATTCAGTTCTTGGGCCATCCACGAGACGCATGCCATTGCGTTTTCGTACATCCATTTGTCTGCGTCGACGATGGTTTCTGGCAATGACTTTGTCTCGAAGATGGCCAACAGTCTTCCAATATTTTCGTTCTCGCTCCCAAAATCTGGTACTTTGTTCGTTGTGATGTAAAAGCGACTGTTGTTGTGTAGACATCTTGGGCTCTTATGCTTGACTGACGCCACCATCCATCCACCCTGCAACACAGTTTTCGCAAGGGTGGAATCCATAGTAGACGCTGACCAGTTATCGATCATCACGAGTTGTGTCTCATCGCTAATCATGGCGGCGGAGAAGTGTGCTTCGTTTGGTATCGACGCGATACACTCCGTCGGGACTATTCGCCGTAATATGGACGCCCACGATGTTTTTCCAGAATCTTTCGGACCGGCGACCACCAGTTTTCTCACCTTCAGTGGTATCCTGGACGCAACCAAACACTGATAGAACTTATTTAGAAAGTTCAGTTGCGTTTCTCGATCGTCAAAAGAGTTCAGGATACCACTTCGGAAATAACCTCCGTCTGGCTCATCCGCGCAATCGTATGGGACGAACGTCCTCGGCGACACCTTTCTGAAAAGTTCCTGCGCGATAGGATGATGAACGAATGTTCTTGTTGATACTTTGAACACCCAGCCGTCATTCACTTCTATCATGTCGTTGTCGAAGTTCAGCTGCGCGATGATAGCACATGCTGGGTGACTCATAATCTTTCTTAGAGAAGCCGAATGCTTTCGTACACGCTCCCGGAGAGCGTCGTCCGTCAGCAGCCTGTGCAAGTAACTCTCGACGTCCATCAATTTGACGAACGTCATGACTGCACCCTCCGGTTGCGTGTACACGTGCCCTCTATACAGGGCATGTTTACAAATTCTCATCAGATCATCAATGTGCCTCAATGTTGTTGTGAGATCGCTTGGGCAGGTCGGAATCGAAGAAGGAGTATGGTTTGGTCTTTCCACAAATTCACACACCAGCCCATCTGATACCAAGTTCGCGTGCACGGTCACGAGCGTGTCAACGAACTGATTTCGGTCCACCACGACGAGTTTGCACGGGGATGCGGGGAAGTACGTCGGTTTATCTACAGCTTGGCTGCTGCTTCCCTCTCCGTCGGATACACTTCGCCGAGCCTGGGCATAGCAATAGGTGTTGGAGGTCCTAACCATCTCCGTCACCATAGTGTTGCAATGATCTTTCAACACCTGCATAAGCTGACGAGCGGCAATCTCTTCGTCGTTTGTCGCTCTAGTGTTGATTCTGCTCACAGTTGGCTCCATGTCGGCAGCGTGCATCGCACCAAAAACCGTTTGTTCGTTACAACTGCTGTTTGGCTTGTATACAATAAAGTATGAAACTCCGGGATAGCCTTCCCGTGCAACAACGCTGTCGTTTGCCCGCCGCGTGTTGCTTGCAAGAGATGTAATTGCAGAGAAAAAATATTGAACACCAGGTATTCCGATGACGACATCGTCGAGTTGTAGTCGCTTGGAGCAAATTTTTCGCTTTGCTAGCTGGACGTCGTCGTCGTCAACCCGCCAAATTGCTCTGCATGCCATCGACTTGGTATTTTCTGGCATCTATGAACAGGAACAAAAAAAGAGAATATTTCAAAATCGATCGCAGAAACGTTGTATAATTTGAATTTATTGAATTAGTTGTCAACCATTAAGTTTAAATACAAAGCCGTGACAACCGGCAATAAAATAGGAAACACATGATAAGGGGAGCATTCATTATTTATGGAAGGGCTCCCCTCGCGGAATAAATAATTGCGTAAGCATCCGTGCAGCAGCCGTTAAACCCGCTGGAAAAAAACCGCGAGCGCCTGCAATACAGGCTGGATGGGTTTGCCGAATTCCTTTAAAATCTTGCTGATTTATACCCTGCCTTTCCCGCCATCGTCCCCGTTAAGGTTGGGACACACCACATGGGACAAATCCCGTCGTATGCACCATGCGAAATCTTATCGCGGAGACAAAAGTTTGTCCTTGCAACATGTCCCATCGTATAAACAGCAACTAGTCGCTACGACAACCTTCTCTGAAATGCCCCTCAATTTGTCGCGTCGCGTGTGTCCCAAGCTTTATACCTACGAGCGTGGAAGCCAGGGTAGCGGATTTACGGCGATTTCGCCATTCTGATTGGTCAAAACAAGGCAAATGACTGGTTTAGATTAATTATATTGCTATGTGAATATATATGGTATTATTAATCACATTGAGAAAATAAATTGTGCAGCAGTCTGGTGCAGTTATGCATAACAGTTTCACATGAATGCCTAAACAAATTATTTGGTTTTACTCTTCTACTGAATAATATGATTCGAAGAAATATTCAAATAGTCAGATTCTATAAAATTATGCACAATTTGAATTTACCAATGTTCAGCTTCATAGCCATATAGGTAACATTTAACATGCATATTCAGTTCACAGCCAACATACATATTCCTACTTTAAAACCTCTAATATAAAACCTCTACAAAATTATCTTCTTGAACTGTACAATTCATGTAGGGCTACACTATTAAAGTAGAAACCAAAACAAATAAATTCTCGGGCTGTTTTAATGATATGTTAATTTTATGTTGGCCAGACAAACGGTGGAAAAATTGTTCATATAAACTATTCGAGGTCAACTTCATTTATATTCCTGTCTGTATTTACATGTCATGTATAGTAACTGCAGTTAGAAAAGTTTAATAACTGAACCATAGTCGAGGCCGTGCTAAAGCCTAGAAGTCTTAGTCGTTAGGTCTTCTCACTGCTTCTGCAGCAGCCAAAATGGCAAGCAGTACTATTAAGTTATTAATTAGGATTTGCATGTTTCAAAAATGGCAGGAAAAAAACACTAAATGACTGGTCAGCGGTTAATTCCTTCTATCTTTAGATGTACAGTAGAACCTGATTTTACGACCACCCCTGTTACCAAGCAAAAGTGATCGTAAATGACAGGTGGTCGTAAATGGCAGTTAGTGATGTGAGACGTCATACAAGCCATATTAGAAGACGCTATTATGTTTACGACTATATTCTGTGTTCGCCAGTCGAGTAAAAGATGGCTTTATCATTTAAAATCAATATAATATTTCTTAAATAAAAAGCAGAGCTTGAACAGAGCTTGCTGGGCAATATGCGCACCATGAAAGAAAACCCAATCCGTACGTACTTCACCGTACTTCGCGAAAATATTTTATTTAGAGCAATTTGATCTAAAGAGTAAGGAGCAACGATATATACTAATTCGTATGCACAAAGTTATTGGCAATCTTGCGTTATAAACAAAGATGGTGGATACGAAAATATAATTTACAAACCTCACCCCTAAAAATTTGGGGGCATTTTCTAACCACACACCCTGGAAATTTTTTCTTAAATTTTTTGACAGGGGTAAAGAAAATCCTAGATCCTCCCCTGATTCATCCTTTGCCTACTATCTCGTCCTTGCTCTTATAACCACACAGTTTGACGCTACTCAAACTCTTAAGTTTTTTGAACGTAACTTAAAAGTTACTGTCCATGACCCAACGTTTCGACACTCTAGTGTCTTCATCAGGGGTGATCGTTGTAAAGTTAGGATCCCTATTTATACCCTCATAGAACCGATGATGACGTTATCTATTAACAAGATGCAAATAAGCTTTAGGTATTTATCTGATATTTATAGTGTTAAATATTGGTTCATATAGTACGAAATCATTACAATATTCTAAGGAAGTTCAAATTTGTGTTACTGTTTACATACATGTAAATACGTCTATCTAAAATATTATTTAACAAGAGATTTTACCTGACAGTCTTTGAACAAGTAATCTCTATGATTTATATTGCATCACTATTATTATAACTATATATAGACATTAAACACTGATTTCTGTAAAAGGCTTGCATAAAAATACAGCTCAATATGAATACAAAACAGTTGACACTATAACAGTTGATAAACTAAGTTAATCAGAACTTGTTTCTGATGTGGACACCAGGGACACATTGTCCGAAACGTCGGCCATGAATATACATATTCATGTAAGATTGTAAGTACTCTTACATAAGTATTTTTCGACACATTGAAGTTCTCTTATTTCTCCTTTTCATATTATATCCAGTTCTTTTGAGAACTTAGCAGCTTTCATATTTATTCTTAAGGTAGCAAGATCCCTCTGAATACATTTTTAATCGGAAGCATCTGCGGGCAGTGAAAAAGGGCTTCCAAGATCAAAATGAACAAAAGGAGGGGAATGTGTGTGAGAGTGGTGCTCACTAGCGTAGCTAGGATGATGATGGTGAGTTTGAATCATACATCACTGACTAAAAATGTCAAACTTTTGCCTATTGTTTTCAGCTATTTACCAGAATGCATTTTCCAAAAAATTTGCCATTTTCCAAACACTATTTCTCCCTCATTTTCCCATATATTTCAATAAAATTTTCACACCACAGCCTCCTAACAGGAATATCTAGGGAATTGTGGTAGGAATTTTGAATCTGATTCATACTTGTTGAATTATCTGACATAATTAATATAATTTAGGTGGTGCAAATTGAAAAAAAAAGAAAAAAGCATGTCAGAAAATAGCTGAAAGTTTATATTGAAAATGCTACCACCATAATGCCTATATAAGCTATAAACTCAGAAACTTTCAGGACCTTATCTCTAAAACTGCCTGAGAAATCTTGTTTGAAGTATATCCCGATTTTGACCAATCGGCGGACATTTCGTCAGCTAATTAGCATAATTTATGCAAATTAAAATATAGCATAATTTATGCAAAATTTATGGTATTAAAAATGTATTCAGAGGGATCTTGCTACCTTAACGGACAAAGTAGCACGGCAAGAGCGTTCACTGAAAATTTCAAGTGAATCAATGTTTTTGGTGAAATCTGAAACGCGCGGTTCGTTGTCTTGTGACGTATACAGGTGTACTTACTATGTATAAGAACAATGGATTAGAACATTAATGATCCACCTGCATAGGTCATATACCACATCTATTACACCCCAGTCTTTCCCTATTTTGTAACGTTAAGCTATGCCAATGGACAAACTTTGAGTTGATAGCTCGAAGACTATGCAGCGGATTCCCTTGAAATTTTCAGTGAACACTCCTGCCGTGCTACTTTGTTCGTTAGAGCAAAAAAATGCTAGCGATTTTTTCACTTCATAGACACTTTAAAGGAGGATTTCCAGTCCTCGCACGAAGCAACTCGCAGCTCGCTGCGTGTACTCGCATGGTTTCCACTGTATTTCCACCACATGCAGCTCGTTGCGATAACTCGCAGGGTTTTCAAGACTGATGAAGCGATAGCCGCGTTTTTTTAACAAACTTCGAGGTGTTTGGACATCCTGATGAAGCACTCTTCTGAGTGTTTCAGATATAGCACCTCGAATAAATCGGTATTTACGAGAAAATCGAGGTGAAAGTTCGATTAATTTATGTGGTTTCTTCCTTCAATATCAGTATGCAAATACACACCGACACGGTAATGATTTCCTTTGTGCAGTTTTCTCCATAAATTACTAATGATTTGAAAGGTTGACATAATTTGTTTTGATTGGTTGTTTACTGTGAGTACTTGCTGCGAGTAAAAGATAGTTCAACATTTTCAACTATCTGCCACGAGGGGTAAAACACTCGCAGCGAGTGCTCGCAGCCTGCTCGCAGCGAGCTGCGAGTTGCTTCGTGCGAGGACTGGAATTCCGCCTTAAGGCTCAGTTTCCACTCAGGAAAATCTTCCACAGGACCGTAACGGACAGGAAAGTTTCCTTTGTGTTAAAGTTGTTAGTTCCAGCCGAGAGCTCACAAGACAAAGAAAACTTCCCTGTCCGTTCCCGTCCTGCGGAAGATTTTCCCGAGTGGAAACTAGCCTTTAAGGCGGATTTCCAGTCCTCGCGCGAAGCATGAGCTCGCAGCGAGCACTCGCAAGCTCGCTGCGAGTGTTTTAGCCCTCGTGGCAGATGGTTGGAAATTTTGAACTATTTTTGACTCGCAGCAAGTACTCGCAGTAAATAACCAATCAAAACAAATTATATCAACATTTCAAATCATTAGTGATTTATGGGGAAAACTGCACAAAGGAAATCATTACCGTGTCGGTGTGTATTTGCATATATTTTGGAGGGGGAAGAAATTACAAGGAGTAATCAAAGATTATGTAATCGCGTTCGACGCATGTGGACCAGTAAATGGCGAATGAACATTGGCAATTATGTTGTAACGAATTATGAAAATAAATAAAGCTAATAATTAATAAATATATAACAGCGTCTTAATTGAAGGAGACACTGTAAGGTGACATCCTGAGTGATTTCCGTACGTTATTTTAATATTAGGAAGGTATATTTCCCGTTCGTTTGTTCGATTTGAAAATTGAAAGTCGCACCCTCAGTCGACAGATACCTGTAAATCGTTCAATTCAGAAATATTACAATCGTGAAGTTCGATTTGGCAAAAGTTTCGCTTGAATGGAAAATTTATAACTTCGCGATGCTTGCTCGTTTTGAGCAGTAAATGTTGTTCGAATTAGATGTATGGTGTTCAAATGATTAGATTGAATTTTGACATTATAAACGCGCCATATGATTACAGTTATACCGTATGTTAATTTAAAATGAGAAGGCCATGGATGGGCCATATGATCGCCTTGATACGTACAAACGACAGAGTCTTAATTCAAGGAACACTATATAAACCTCAATGTTTTTGACAACGGTGACATCCCGCATTCTCGTTCGTTAGTTCGATTTGAAATATGACCGTTCGACTGCTAACAACAATCGTGAAGTTCGATTTGGCAAAGTGTCGCTTGAATGGAAAATTTATAACTTCGCGAGGCTTGCACGTTTCGATTAAAAATATTGTAAACGCGCCATATGATATTTATTACAAGGCTATATGATCGCCTTTATACGTGGTTTATATTCTACATTCTATTTATTTGATCCTCCATGCTATAGAAAATGTCTAGCATCATTCTGCTGGCATGCCTAATCCTGAACACTTCTACAGACAACTTCGTATCCACTGTTCCTGCATGTGTTAGTCCCGAGGCAGCATTTTCCTAGCTAGTACTAATTCCATAATGTATTCCAAATCGGTAATTTATTCAAAAAGGGGAAATATTTTATCTGGATTTCTTTTAGCTGTAAAGCACTGGGAACCCATAACATGCAAGATTAGAATGCGTTCTCCTTCGTCGAACGCAATTAATCGAACTTTCACCTCGATTTTCTCGTAAATACCGATTTATAGTCTAATATATATAATCTCGAGTGCTCAGGATATCCAAACACCTCGAAGTTTGTTAAAAAATCTCGGCTATCGCTTCATCGGTCTTGAAAACCCCGCGAGTTATCGCAACGAGCTGCGAGTTGTTTTGTGCGAGGACAGGAATCCGCCTTTAGTCCTCGTGGCAAGTACTCGCAGTAAATATAACCAATCAAAACAAATTATGTCAACATTTGAAATCATTAGTAATTCATGGCGAAAACTACACAAACGAAATCATTACCGTGTCGATGGTTAACTTGCATAGATATTGAAGGAAGAATCGAACTTTCACCTCGATTTTCTCGTAAATACCGATTTGTTTGAAGTGCTCTATCTGAAACACTAAAAGAGTGCTTCATGAGGATATCTAAACACCTCAAAGATTGTTAAAAAAAACTCGGCTATCGCTTCATCTGTAGTCTTGAAACCCCGCGAGTTATCGCAACGAGCTGCATGTGGTGGAAAACACAGTGGAAACCATGCGAGTACCTGCAGCGAGCTGTGAGTTGCTTCGTGCGAGGACTGAAAATCCGCCTTTACACCAGTCTGAAGCACGTGACAAATCATCTTGTAGCTGCTCATAGTCAGAAGCTGACGCAATTCGGCGGTGGAATAGTGTCATCGGCAAACAGCTGTAAGTTACGGTTTACTGAGGAGGGGTCCAAAGAAAGGACTTCAGCGACTCAATCCCTAAACATGTGTAACTAGGAAGTGATCTAGCGTTTCTCCCACACTCTATTGTGTTAGTACAACAACATTTAACACCACACACAGAATTTTTATCATTGAAATATTTAGTTTAAAAGTAGGGTTAGTGTTCCTTTATTTCAGGGTTAGGACTAGAGTTTTTATTTGGGTTATGGTTAGGGTTTTTGTTCTTGTGAAGCTTCTGAATCCCGAGAAAATAACCCTGATGTGTCTAACACGAAGAAGATGCTTTTCTATTTCTACACTGCGCTACGCAGTTCAACACTTCTATATCACTCGATGTATATTACAATGTAACTTACCATATTTATAACGTTAACTCTAAGGGAGTTCAAGAGTTGTTGGGATCGCAGCTGTTTTGTCGGACATCTTGAGTAAGCCATGTTGTTAACCTCAGAACAGCGTGCTAAAAGAGTTTCTTTTTACGCCCTATAACAGTTTTATAGGCGAGCTTTCACAATATTTGCATAACCTCTTAATTTGAATGCATAATGAATGCGTCTTTACGTCAATCATTGTTCTTATTTGTGTGAATGTTCTGTATATATGCTAAGCAGGAAGCATTTCTATTGTTTTTATGTCTTAAATCGTCGATACGAGACCTGAAGACCTTGTCAGTTAAACAAAGCAAGCTGCATATGCTCTAATAATTTAAATTCAATAGCGAAGCGCACAGTTACTATTTATAGGCCAAAACTCAGACAAACAAACCAATGAGCCATTTCCTATTGTTTAGGACGTGAATTAATTATAGACTCAGACAATAGCAACGCTATTGATCTTCAAAAGCCGCGGTTTGCTGGACATAACAAAGAGGAACAATTCGTTCTGATTTTCAAAGTGAGAACGATTAGTTCCGCTCCACAACTCTGTATAATAATATCTGTGTAATAGGAATAGCTCGCTCGCCGATGTTCCGCTCATCACGTGTGTCGTGGAATCATGAAACGATTTCCGAAACCAAGCTTCTCAGGCTTTCAGGATATTTATTTAGAATTAGAGTTCGGCAGAAATGGACAGTTTATTTCATTCGGGAAGCAAAAAAATATATAATTTGTTTACAACTACACGTTTTTCTCAGATGAAGGGACTCCGGATTGAAACAAATATCCTAACCCTAACCCCTCGCAGGAAAACACGCGTGGAGAAAGGCTGTTTTCTTTTCAAAAAAGGAAAATTCTGCTTTGTCGAACCATGAAATTCCAACAGAGACGTTGTCTGGAGGCTTGGCATATCATTAGCGCCCACGCCCTATTGAATCGCGATGACGGTGGTTTATTACCAGAAGCTTATTTGCATCTTGTTAATAGATAACGTCATCATCGATTCTATGAAAGTCAGATTCACCTACTAGTTTTAAATCTTCTCTAAAAACATATATTTTTGAAAATTATTTTATTAACAAGTAACTTTTATAGATAGTATAGCTTGATTGTAATTTATTTATTTTAGAATTCTCTCTACATGTAAAGCATTGAGACTTGTGTAATGCTCTATTAAATATTATTATTATTATGAGGGTATAAATAGGGATCCTAACTTTACAACGATCATGCACCCCTGATGAAGACACTAGATTGGAGTGTTGAAACGTTGGGTCATGGACAGTAACTTTTAAAGTTACGTTCAAAAAACTTTTTAACACCTACGTACACTTTACTTACCAATTGTGGAAGGTTAGGTGCAGGTCTTTCTACAGGGTTTTGCACGCCAGTATTATTTTACTTGGAATTCAGGCCAAGATAACGCGAGCTGATCTTGATCTGTAGTAATGCTTGGTTCCTTACAAGCATTACACTTCCAAGTAATCAATCTAGTAACCCCTCCCTAACCTTCCACCTTCGCAACTTCTGAGATCCACGTTCAGCACGTGATTACAACCACTTCCTCAATCCCCCCAATGTTTCAATAGCATATGGGGTCACCACTTCCTGTGGGTATCTCCCAATGTTCCAATAGCATATGGGGTCACCACTTCCTGTGGGTATCTCCCAATGTTCCAATAGCATATGGGGTCACCACATCCTGTGGGTATATCCCCAATGTTTCAATAGCAAATGGGGTCACCACTTCCTGTGGGTATTTCCCCTATGTTCAAATAGCATATTTGACGTTACAATGGTAACAATGGTATATGGGGTCACCTGCATTTAATGTGACTAAAATTATATAGAGTTGGAGAGAGAAAAAAATATATAGTGTTACCACCACAAGTGGCATCTCCACCCCGACGTTACAGAGCCCATGATAATGTGAACATGCTGGGCCCGATTGATCATACATGACGACACACACGTTGTTTTTTTTGTTTTTTTTTATATATATATATATCCAACTAATAATATATACCATTAATACTGTCTCGTTGACTAGCCCATTAAATTAGCCGTTATTGGTGTCGCAGATGCCTGTGCTGCTAATTTGAAAGAAAAATAAAATGCCTGCATGTTAAAGTGCGATAATACATCAGCTAGAGCATTAAGTAACAATTCGCGACACAAGTGCACAATGTTGGAGTCTTTAGACGTAGCAGACTTGATTATGGCCACTTCATTGTCGCACAAGAACTGGATTCGCTTTCGTGACCACTCCCGTCCCCACACATGGCAAGGCAATGCAGTAGGGAACAATTCTTTGTAGGCTATTTCGAGGGGTTGTTTGGACGCCGACCAATACCCTTGAAACGCCTAGATTTCCGGCTGCTTGTTTAATGGCGGTTAAACGTCGAGCGCATATATTAGAGTTTGCGGGGCCTAACGTAAAATAATCGTCTAAATAATGAAGTAAGTCTTCCACATCAAAATTGTTCCTCAAAAATCCATCAACGTCCCTCTACCGTAGCGCATAATCGTATCTATCGCAAATTCTTCTTTTATTATTGGTCGTGAGATGTGACAGGTCAAGACCAAAAACCCGCCCGAGTTGCAACTCTTTCACTAAATATTTGTCAATTACCGCCGCGTGTTCGAGGGTCGACGGGCAATTTGATTCTACGGACTTGAGCTTTGATAACTCTTTGTGAAATCCCAAACGAAAACCATAACGAAAACCGTTTAACAAGAAAGTACCGGACCTTGTTGCGATCCGGGTGCGACATTAATTGTATTTTCAAGTTGGTGACATCAACTGGTGACACCGATGTCGGCATGTTTCAGTTGCGTGTAATTACAAGTGTGATGTTAACAGTGCGTGGTGACAGTTCATTTAGGCTGCGCTCTCTTTGATCGGTCGAAGCGTTGGGGTGATCTTGCGCGATAATACGGAGATAATTGCATGGGATACTTCGGTGCGGGCCTCCGCACTTGTCGCAAGCGTGATGAAATCTACAATGGCCGCGAGGGCTGCGGCATGATCCGCGATTCAAAGAGACGAACGTTTCCCTAGTTATGTCATCACCTCGTTGTGGTTGCCCGCGGGGGATGACCAGCTGCAGGCCCCCACGTTTGTGTGGTAATTACACAGATCCGCTTTCAACACGCTCCAATCTGTTAAGTTAGCAGCGGCCGCTTCCATACGAAAAGCGCGATCATAACTATACCAAGCCCTACCACTAAAACGTTTCGCCATTCGCATTATCATCATCATTATCACTAACAGATCACGGGCTCTATCTGGGGAATACGCCACTATGACGGAGGTATAGCTGTTAATGCACTCCACCCATGACAGGATGTCTAGTATTTCCTGACCGAGATTATTGCTCCGTTGTCAATTGTAGACGAGGGGCATTCCATGCTAGGGTTTTCCAGATTTGCTGGCATAAGTTCCGACATTTCTACGATATTTAAACAGGCATATTTTTTCGCATGAATACCAACAGGCAACAAAGGAAGGTGCACACAACATACCTTGCGCGTCTTCACGGTCGATAAATCGCGACATACCTGGTCTCTGCTTCTCGGTTTACCTGTGCTACCACCGTTTGGCGTTGGCTTTCGCCCTTCGCGTTTTTGGGTCCTGGGTTGTTCATCTGAACCACCGCCTGGGTCACCGCTTCTTTTAGGCTCGCTTGGAACTGGAAGATTATTGCTGCGCCGTCAATTGTAGACGAGGGGCACTCCATGCTAGGGCTTTCCAGATTTTCTGGCATAAGTTCCGACATTTCTACGATATTTAAACAGGCATATTTAACCGCGAGCAGCCGACTCTCCTACAAGAATACCAACAAAGGAAGGTGCACTCAACATACCTTGCGCGTAATCGCGACATACCTGATCTCTGCTTCTCGGTTTACCTGTGCTACCACCGTTGACCGTTTGGCGTTGGCTTTCGCCCTTTGCGTTATTGGGTCCTGGGATGTTCCGCCTGGGTTACCGCTTCTTTTAGGCTTGCTTGGAATTCCGCGGACTGGGATACGGACGTCCATCCCAGTGTTATCTTCGCTGCCCTCTAAGCCGTGTCGTGCTCTGGCTACGGTCACTCGCTAATGGTCGACGTTATCCCAACATGCTTGTCATATGATACTGCGATGTCCCCCGCGCTTGCGCAGTTCCCTTGTTGTTAACCTTGGTTATTACATAACCTCATTTAATTTAAAGCCAGCCGGTAGCGTTAGCCTGCGCAGTGTTATATATCACTGTTTTAGTCGTCTGCGGCGCAGGTTACTAATTTCCTGTGGTAATGAATTCCACAGTTTTGGTGCGGCAACTGAGAATGTTCTGTCTCCATGAGTCACCGTTTTGGATTTTGGCTCAGACAGATGACGTATTTATTGTCAATGTTTGTCTGAGTCTATAATTAAATTCACGTCCTAAACAATAGGAAATGGTTCGTTTGGGAGTCAGATTTGGTTTGTTTGTCTGAGTTTTGGTCTATAAATAGTAACTGTGCACTTTCCTTTTATGGAAGACATTTCAGTAACAGAAACAAATTATTACGTTTCCTCCAAACCTGAAAATAATTATTTTCACTGTGCCTGTCAGAGTGACCAGCATAAATGAATTTTTAACGACACACAAAAAATTGTACCTAATATCTCTCAACTTCGCGCAATGTCTCCAAACTTTGCGTAACGTCTCAATAGCGCAATATCTCCAGACTTAGCGCAATGTCTCCAAGTTAGCATAATGTCTCCAAAATTAGCGCAATGTCTCCACAAAAGGTTGAGTATAATCTTCGGAGAAGACGAGCATCGGACAAAATGACAGTCACAATTAATATTGTACCGGACAATATCCGTGATCGGCCGCTAATATCCACACAGACCAGGCTTGGTTTTTTCAAGTTAAAATGAAAAGCGCATGCACTTCGTTTCTAGACGCAATGGATACTCGAGGAATAGAGATTTAGGACATTGGCAACAAAAATTAAGTTTGTCTAATATGAAAGAACTCGTAAAATGATAGAGTCACTTTTATAACTTTTCCATATTTTACTTCGTTTTTGAAGTTCTCTCGCGAGTAGAGAATTTTCACTGACATTAAAATATTAGTTCCACAAATTTACTAGTGAAAATGTGCGTATATAACTGCTCATGATAATGAACGTTGTAAACATAGCAATCACTGAGATATAAGACATTTTTTAATGAGTGAAAATTCCCTGCACCTGACGTCAGAGACCATCTCATTTACATATCAATTGAAAATCCGAAGTGATGACGTTTTGAGCGAAAGTTTGATAGTTCACGATACCACCTATAAATAAACATATCACGACACCACCTATAAATAAACATATCTTTATTATAAGAAATTAGAAAAGTGAAAAATTATTTACATGTTATATTTTACATATTACATATTATTTTATAGTTCAAATATACAGGTAATTATCACACAGTTTCGTCTTTTTCTCACTCAAAGAACAGAACGATATTTACAGGCAAACATTATCCACACTGCGCATGTCGATTCAGGGTAGGGAAAAACACGTACTCGTACTGCATGTCTCACGTGATCTCCTTGACAACGGAAGATTTCTTCACAAACTGGAGATCTGTTAAAGAAAGATTAGTAATGAAAAATTTAAGTATTTCCATGCAGTTTTCATTGTTCCTCAGGCCTGAGCTGTAAACTGTTGTAACAGGCATAAGCTGTTGCGCATCACTAAGTCACTGTCTGTTTTTATATACGTGCTTCTTTGTAATAAGTCAGTTCGTAATGTCGACTGCGCATCAAAATGCCACGTGTTCTGCGTCGGGATAAATAACATCAAGTTAAAACCACATTCATAACATCAAGTTAAAACCACAATAGACATTTGCATTTCTATTTACACTTGCAAATTCGTTAGACTTAATTCCCCAGCCTGATGTTATGAATTGAAATAAGTTTTATCCCGACACAGAACGCGTCATTTTGATGCGCAGTCGATATTACGAACTGGCTTATTCCGATGTATCCATTTCCTTAAAGTTACTTGCATGTACATGTGGCAAATCAAATAAATAAATAAAAAGTGAAAGCGCAAGGGGAAAGTCTCCCGCGTGATATGGCGCGCGTATAGATCGATACGGAGGAGGATCCACTTTTGGTGGTCGCAGCTTTAGCTTTGCCTCGCCCACTTTGTGGAACCAACTACCTGACGACCTGAGACTATAAACTGAAATGAATTTATTTAAGAAACGCTTAAAAACTTATTTATTTAATTTATCGTATTAACATTGACACAATTACTTCTTCTATATTATCTATAGTTTCTATTGTTAAGCGCTTTAAAGTACTGCATGATTTTAGCGCTATATAAATTTAGAGTATTATTATTATTATTATTTATTTGTCACCTGGTGTGTCCCAACCTATTTTTAATTATTGCTACACATATTTCATTTCAGTTCCTCGCGTAATAAAAAGTAATATCCATGTTTGTGTTAGTAAGATATCGTCGGGAGTAAAATAAGAATGAGCAATATCACACCTCAAACATGTCCCAAACGCTCGCCTCGCATTCATGTGAACAAACTGGATTGGAAATCCCTTGAAGGTGTGACCATCCGGGACATTTTGACGTATCGCATGTTGAAACTCTTCATTACCAGTTGATAAGCCAACCTTGTATTCCATCTCGTAGCCTGCAAGTGCAGGTGTTAACAAGTAACTTAATTCATCATCCCACACTGTACTAAGACCCATATCCTAAAAGAAAAATGGAAAACTATACCTGATGAGGAGGAACACTTGTTTGCTTGTCTAGGCAAGGAGACACCCGCGCGCAGGCAAGGAGACACCCGCGCACAGGCAAGGAGACACCCGCGCGCAGGCCAGGAGACACCCGCGCGCAGGCAATAATCCATTCCATCATTTTGCGCGATTGCGAACTTTTCTGTCCAGCTATAAAACAGTCGTCGGTTCGGAAAAGTTGGGAGGTATGGCCCGTAAGAGTCACCCCTTCCCTTGTGAACACTGCACTGGTTCTCCGAGCTGATTCATCCTAAAATATTACACTAACCTGTCTAAGTTCTTGTAGTAAGGACCTCAGGGCATATTCCAAATGATTACTGGCTGTCGTAGCATCAATAGAAGAAGGACATAGTGGTGGAAATACTGGACCAGATGGCTAAATAAGAAAATCAAATCAAAAGATATTGAGATACACCAATATACTACAACCATAAATACAATCTCAAACTACAGCTAGAAACTCCAAGGTGTATATATTGACATACCAGTCCTAAAGCTCCACAAACTGATTTGATAGCTTCTTCACTCATGGCTTTCCATAACGACTTATTTTGCAAATCAAATTGACAAATTTCCACATGATCAGATGGCTTTAAAAAGACAAAAAGCTACCTTAGATAAATCCTGATAAACACGCTTTACTTGACTCTGAAGATGACCGCCGCTGAGGCCGTCGAAACTTCACATTTTATTGACATTATCAACCTTAGGCATAAAAAGACAATTTTTTGATGATGAGCACCTGAGAATTAGCATAAAATGATTTATGATTGAATAAACATCCAATAGTTTGAAACATATGTCCAGGCTTAGGTTGTTGTTTATTAAGTGGAGGATCATCAGGATCAATAGAGTGGTGAATATATCTAAGAAAAAAGAACAAAATAATTATGCTGTTACCAGTTGTTCCCTCCATCACGTTCACAAATTACTGCGATGCATTCATTTTTAGTTCATTAAATTCTTACTTTATTTCACGCTAAATACTGCCGAAATAGCGTGTAAGTAGTTTAACGTTTCGAGCGAAAGCCCTTCGTAAGAGAGTGAAACGTTCCCTCTTCGCTCAAAACGTTAGACTACTTCCATGCTATTTCGGCAGTACACCAACCTTTTTAGATATTTGATTTGTATTTCTACACTGCCTACGCACCACAACACACATTTGATCCTCAATCAAACTTTCAAAAAACACCAAGAAAGGTAATGAAGTACTGAAACATTACAAGACATTACTTAGCAACACAAAAAAGTACATTTTATATATCAAAGTATGTGAATATCCGAAATATCGTATTGAAAATAATTAGTGTTCCTTCGCCAAATTACCTGCGGTGACATTGCACAATGTGTTGGGTTAAAAAGGTCAGAGTTTGCAGAAACACAAAGAGACGAAGCTTCTTCTCAATGTTATTTTAGTCATTACTATTACAACCACGCTACTGGGTAACACATCGCTCCACAATAGGGGTAGCACACTCTGATATCCGTCAAAAGGTCAGAAATCGTCAGAAACTTGTTGCGAATAAGCGAACGGTTAGGGTTAGTGTTAAAATTTGTTGGGGATTTGGAGATCGTTTTCCATGTGACCTAACTTTAAAGTAAATGGTTTGAACCTAGGAGTATCATTAGATGTGTGAAGTTGATCATCCAGGTTGTTGTAGTCTTGAGAAAGACTATTGTTGGTGACTGACGTTTCGACGGCCTCAGCGGCGGTCATCTTCCTTGACTCTGAAGACGACCACCGCTGAAGCCGTCGAAACGTCAGTCACCAACAATAATCTTTCTCAAGACCAACCTGGACGATCAACTTCATACATCTAATGACCTAACTTTGGCAGATTTCCCCATGAGAGGTTACCATGCATTGCATGACGTCACGGTCATATTCAAATGGCGGCCCGTGCAAGAGCCTGTTTTTATATGATTTAACTTTTAAAATGTTTTCAAGCATTTTCCTAGCACTAAACTACTATATCAGTAAAAGAGTGCTGCGTAGACAGTGTTTTGGATATATATAGCAAAGTGAAAAGGTGGTAAACTGCCAAGATTTTTAGTAACAAAATACTGACGTTTCGCGGAGCAGAGCCCTTCATTAGAGTAACAGAGTAGAGACTTACCAGTACTCTGATCAAGGGTAGCTCTGCTCAAAATGTCATTATTTCGTTACTAAAAATCTTGGCAGTTTACCACCTTTTCACTTTACTATATATAAGTCATATACTTCAACATAAAAGTAGTTCTTTTTGGTTGCCAATGTCGTTTAAGCGCACCTTTGAGCAGTTAAACTCTCCCAGAATATAATTTCTCCACTCGGACTAATTGTCGTTACCCAGCTGTATGCAACTCCTTTCCCTTTGGTTCCTATGGTAACATAAGCATCCAAACCAAAACCAAGAAGAAGATTGCACAACAAGATTGCGTGATCTTCACAATCCTGTAGGAATGAACCAAAACACACAGGATTTTGACAACATTGAAATGCTAAAAGAGTAGAACCTTAGTTTTCCATTTAAAATTGGTTGTAAATTACAGTTGGTCATAAAATGGAATGTCTCACAACTTAGCGCAATGTCTCCAAACTTAGCGCAATGTCTCACAACTTAGCGCAATGTCTCCAAACTTAGCGCAATGTCTCACAACTTAGCGCAATGTCTCACAACTTAGCGCAATGTCTCCAAACCTAACATAACGTGTCATGACTTAATAACACAACTCTCCAAACGTAGCGTAATGTCTCCAAATTTAGTGCAATGTCTCAAAACGTAGCGTAATGTCTCTCATCTGAGATTCAGGTACAATACGAAATCTAAACACAGTCCATTCAAAAATGTTTTACTTTCACAAAAAGTTGAGTATAATTTTCGGACAAGATGAGCATCGGACAAAATGGCAGACACAATTAATCTTGTAACTGTCAAATGTTTAGAAATGGGATATTTGTACCGGACAATGTCCGTGACCGGCCGCTAATATCCAGGCTTGATTTCAATGAGTCAAAATATGGAAGATGAGGATAGATATTTTAAATATTGGACCATAGGTTAATTTCTGACCAGCTTACCCCTTTGTTTTTGCACAAAAAAGAATGCATATTGCACCACATTTCTGCCTTTCCTCCTCCAACATTCTCTGTTTTTTCATAAGCAATCAAGCTAACAAATCTAGCTGCCTCTCTTGCAGAGTCAATTAGCCGTCCAGCTCGGACTGGCTTAACAAATGAACAAGTAAGTCTGTTTGTGCCTGTTTCATCTTGTGCAAATATTTTAACTAAGCGATTACTATGAGATGAACGAATTTGCAGATATTCTCTCCACCATTGCTTGGCGTAAACTAAAAAAAGTCTTTCCCGTTCAGCTACTTTGCTATGTTCAAGATCTTCTTGGGTTGCTATTACATCTTTGTGAACAATCTAAACAAAAGGACAATATTCTGCTTGGTATTGTTTTATCTAAAAGAGCTTAGCTCACTTTTCAATACATTTTTCATTGAATCTTACTTGAACTAGTCTTGGTATAATCTCCAACTTCATAATCAACACTCCAACAGGAACTTTGGCTTCTGCACCAACTCCATTAATCTCAATAGAATTTCTTAAACAACCACCCTCAGCTGCTAAAATTGTCCGCCATTTTAGGTTGTGTGACCCAACTAAAGTTTTTTCTCCATTTGGATTAGTTTTAATAAGTAAAATACATATTTGATCAGGCACAGACAACAATGTTACTGCATCAACCATTTTACTTCTATCTTTCTGAAGCTCTAACAAAAAACCTAAAATTACAATAATAAAAACGTTAAAACACAATTCAACCTCCGCTGAGGCCGTTGAAACGTCACTTATCAACAACCTGGACGATCAACTTCACACATCTATATGACATTAAGATCACACATCTATAATATGACATTAAATATTTATATAATACCTTCATTAATGTCTGGTTCACAACAACATGGTGCTGATCTGGATCTAAATCTTTGTCCCTTAAAATATAGATGTAATGTAAAGGAAGAGGTAGGATGACCCTCCATTGGTTCTGGTTCTTGTAAATGTTCAAGGAAGGCCTTTCCACCCAGAATTTGAAGATACAGGTATCGCTTTGTGGGGTCCAAACCAACTAACAAAAAAACATAATATTTATTGTTATAAATTGTAGACCTATTTCCTTGCATAAGTCATGCTTTCATTGGTTGGTACACATATAACAATTAACAAACTGTTGTACACAAAGCTAGGTCAATAAGAACCACTTGCTTACTCAGGGGGTAACATTTGGAATTTCTCAACAGCTAAAGTTATGAAAGAAGTGAGAATGCCAGCAACACGTACTGCTTTTATCACCCCCCCCCCTGGCTGAGTAACACTGGAATGAAAGATCAATTGTCCCCAGTAGAGTCTTGGTGGGCACTCGTCCAATAGACCGATGACAATGTCATGAAAATGAGGCTTTTCGGTGGTTACTGTTGCTAGGACAAGAATCACGTTGATTGATCAGCGGTTGTTTTTGGTCCAACAATTGTGATCCAATTAACTAACATGATTTAGGCCCTAGCAACGGTAACCACATCGCCGCCATATTTGCAATTGGTCTATAACCAGGGGGATTGTGGCATGGGCCTAATTTCTCTGTAATGACTTCAAGAATCGTGACCCAGGCCAGACTCAGGCCAAGCCGCCAATGTGAACGCAGCCTCAGAAATACTTTCCTAAGGCTGACTTGGACCATTTTTATATCCATACCTCTTGTCTCTGTGTTTTGTTCAATTTTCTTTTGTCTCTCGTGATGTTCTCCAGCCCTCGACCTTCTATGAACGTCACCTTTCGCCTCAATTCCTTCAAACTTCAACGTTTTCATCACTTCATCTATAAGACCTCTTTCTCTCAAAACATTCAAAATCCTATCTTCTTCAACGACATTCTTGTCGCCATCATTTGAAACAAAAGACTCATCAAGGCATCCCTTGATCTTTGAATGAACGTCCATCTGATTAAGATGACTATGTATTAACTGTTTGAGCTCATTGACTTTTTCTGTAGGTAAATTCGCCATGATTAAACTATAAAGTATCAACTGACAACCTAACCGCCATTTATCCTCGTCCCGGGGGGGGGGGGACGCATGGAAAAGCAAAGCATCAATATTGACAGGAACTTGAATCATGCTTCGTCCTACGAAGTTCATTTCGCAAGCTTCACAATCCTTATGCTGCCCAATGTGTGGTCATCTCTTTAACGATCCAGTCATATCAACTCTTTGTGGTCATACCTTTTGTCGAACTTGTATCACCGACAAGTCCTCCCGTGGCAACGTCTCAAATTCGGTTTGTCCCATCGACAACATCCCGTTTCATCGCTCGGATCTTGTTTCAAATATCGCTCTAAAAGGACAGATTGACGACTTGGATATCCATTGTCAACATGGTCTTACTAGAGTTGATTCTGAAGATGAATTTAATTTGGATAAAGACGGCTGTCCTGAAGTAATCAGTTTGGGGAACAGAAGTGAGCACGAAGACCAGTGTCCTTATGCTCTTGTTCCTTGTTCGAACAGTTCGAATCATTGTGGAAAATTCAGAAGGAGAGACCTTGATGTTCATTTAAAGATATGTCCACGGTATCCTTGTAAATATCGGGACGAAGGTGAGTTTAAAAAGATAAGGGAAACACTATACATGAGAAGGAAATCACTGCTTTTAGGGGCAACAGCCAAAGGTCATCTTGGAGATTAATTGGAGGCAGAAGGTTTGGGGCTGGCAGCCTGGCCCAACCTCAATGAGCTGCAGGAGGCTCATGCAGCTGTGGTATTTTCACTCCACTGTGCAGAAAATGGGTATTTTAAGATTTCCATTTTTAGTTTTAGTTTATTAGATTTATCACTCTTTGGTGAACGGAATACCCCAACAGGCTAGAAGCCCAATTGATAGGGGTTCCGAGGGCCTACAATTTAAGGTCGTTATCCGAGAAGACCCGAAAGTCTTACCATTTGCTGATATTATTGCAAAGGCAGCACTTTCTCCTCGATTATTTTTAAGACCCGGAGTGGAGGTCCGACCCAGGGTTTGAACCTGTGTCTCCCAGCTCATAGACATGTGTGGTAACCACTAGACCACAACAGCTGGTTTTCCCTGGTTATGTGGGGTATCAGTGATGGATTTACAGGGGGTGTGCACCCCCCTGGCCTTGGCGAAGGGGGTGCAGGGTGGGTGCCAATTGCCTTGTCAAATCAAATTTTTTTTGATTTGGCAAGGCAATTGTAAAACAGAGACAGAATAAGATAATAGCATGATAATGTACAATAGTTAGACAATTCAAATTGCAAGCAAGTCTTCAATCTACCGACTACAGATTAGTGCCTTGCTGCAGTGGGATGCAGCGTGTGTCACCTGCCGTAGCTCCCTCAGCAGTGCTCCACCCTGCCTCGGTCGCGCCCGACACCACAGACCTGATCTTACTTCGCTCGCTCACCATCCCCCTACCAGATCAAGCTGGATCCATTTTAGGGGAATGGATATTATAACCAAATACAAATTTAAAAGCTATTTCTTTTAATGATTTTTACTGCATAAATGTATGTGATCTCCTGTTTCCTTTGATAAGGTTGTGAATATTGTGGGACAGATGAAGAAATAAAAGAGCACATAGAAGAATGTGCTAACAAACATTCCAACTCAGATCAGGTATAATATTATAAAGTCAGTGATTGTGATGTTCAGTCTTTAAGTTTTCCCATGTTTGAAAATGATCTCATTATTAATGCTACTGCATCCATTCTTTCATTCACAAATTTCTGCAGGACCGATCTTTACACAATGGTTCAGTAAGGATCTCAAATGGAATTGAAAATGTTGTTGTTCAGTTGGTGCAAAGGGTTTCATGGTTAGAACAAAATCAAGTATCCATGGCTGAACAACTCCAACATTGTGCAGAGTAAGTGTATGCCCCCTGCCTGGTAATTAGCATTGCTGCCTGCCTAGTTAGCATTGCTGTTAGTTAGCAATTACCTTGATAATCTTATTAGCTACATACTTGACTGCAGAATGTTTATATAATACAAATATGTGTGATATTTTCTTATAATTACAAACATTCATTCTCTAGTGCCATCTCATCCTTGGAGAGTGCTGTTGATAGATTGTCTCATCAATTTGACAGAGTTATGGCTCATCAGATGAACCGACCTGTATGGCATTCAGTCTCGACTTCCTCTATCACCGAAGCCACAGCATTAGCTAATGATATGACTGAAAAACAGAGAGCACCCATCTCACCAAGAATACGAACATCTTCAAACCTTTTCCCATTGCCTTCTGTTCCCAACATTGGCTTAAGCAATGAGACTTGGAGAATGCCATTTATGTTTAAGTGCTTGGGAACTTTAAGGTATAAAATAGTAAAATTAAATATGCACAGTAACTTTGTGTCTCTTTATTTTGTTAAATATATAGGGTACTGTAATTGCTATAAAAACTGTAGTCATGACATGTTTTATTACAAACCAGTAAACCATGATGTACTGTTTTTAGAGGCCACCAACTACCCATTTGTGCCATGACTTGCCGTGGTGGTAAACTCTACAGTACTGGAAGAGATATGCTGATAAAAGTATGGGACACTGAAGAGGTTACTAGAGGATGTATAGCAACATTGAAGGGACACACAGATGTTGTATGTTAAAAAGATATTGCATTGTTTTATCATTAGATGATAAGAAATTCTCTTTTTTCATTAATTTTTACTTAATAATGTAATGAAAAAACAATGGTAAATGTTAAAGTCTGAAAGGATAGAAATATTTTAACAGATTAAGTTTTTCCTTTATAATTTGTTATAGATACATGCAATATGTTCTACTCGCACCACTTTATACACAACTGGGGCAGATAAATCGCTTTGCTCCTGGAATATCAACTCATTATCAGAACAAAAGAGAGTTGTGGTAAGTAAAGTGTGCAGCCCAGTAGATCTTATCTGCATTCGTTTATTGCCAAGGAAATTTGTTAATATTTATTGTGGCCATTTTAATTCTGCATCAGGATGCCCATGATGACATCATCTACGCACTTGTATGCACTGGGAAATACCTTTTTACATCATCACAGTCCTGCATAAAGGTAGATTGATCATTATTTTCTGGAAATATACTGTAAGTTAATAGAAAAATCCTTTTAGCTTTGGTTATTCACTCTAGGTATGGGAAGCAAAAACACTAAAAGAATTACATGCCATGGACGCTGGGTTAAACCATTGGGTCAGAGCTCTAGCTGTCGATCATTCTAAGGTAATCCAATGGAGTTACAGAAATTTATAACTACACAATTTGCCATTCAGTTTGAGTGTTATCAGTGTGATAATATTAATGGAATGGTGAGATAAATTTTATTTAGTTAAGTCATATATGGTTATTTTGATCATTTATCAGGAAAAAGTCTATAGTGGTTCACATAATGCCATTCATGTTTGGGATGCCACTGGAAAATTTCAACTAGAAGCAGAAATCACTCATGGCTATGGCTCTGTCTATTCAATGGCAGTAACTAAGAAATATGTTATTGTTGGTAAGCCAATTTGATCATTTTAGCTAAGAATTTTACATCAATGTTTCTGAATACATCATGCAGCATACAGGTACCTCTCTTTTTTTGTAAACCAGGAACGTACAACAGGAACACCCATATTTTTGATATTCCAACTTACCAACATGTGAAGTCACTTACAGGACACATTGGATCTGTTACTGTGGTAACTGCATCACCTTCTGGTCGATTCCTCTTTACAGCTTCAAGTGATTCCACAGCTTTGGTATGCTCAATGTTGTGATTGTCGAGGATGAGTTAATTAAATACAGATTTATAACATTAGGCGCACTTATGTTTAATTGATTGACTTCAGTTGTGTTGGTTCAATAAAGAGAGGCTACATGTATGTAATGTTTCTATATAATAATAATAATATGCTTATTTGTCTATATATATATACATGTACATCATGCTACTTATCATGCAGACTAGTCAAAAACCAACACAAAGCAGATTTATCTTCTACAGGAGAGATACAAGCACACAAGCTATATTTTATCAGCAGAGTAGTCTGCAGGTACTTGCTTGATACAGTGATACAGTATAGTGAAACAATTCCTAATTCCTATAGATTTGGGATTTAGACAACATGCTTCCCATTCAAGTGTTAACTCGTCATGAGGCTGGTGTGAATTGCTTAGCTGTCTATGGTAATTTGATTTTTACTGGATCAGAAGACAAATACATTAAGGTAATAATATTTGTGTGTACCATTGCAGTATATTGTAGGACTTACATGTAAAGGGAGGGAGGAGTTCCACTGGATTTTTTCCACTTTGTAATGTAGCCCAATGCTTTGGGTTACTCAGTTATTTCTCTTACTGTATGTACAATTAACATTGATGCAAATATTTGTTTGTACATTTTAGGTTTACAAGTATTTCAAGCTTTTTACAGCAATTCCAGATTAAACCTGAATATATATTTTTGTAGTGTCTTTTTGTTTAAAGTCTAAGAAAAATATGTTGGAAAAAATGTTTTAAAAGTGTGAAACCTATCTTTTAATTTTACTGGGACTAAATATTTCCAACTTGGTATTCAATTATTTTATATTTTTACATTCACTAATACATGCAATTACCAAACGAATGTTAACTCAAGCTGATAATAATCTTATACTGTACCTGTATTTAAAAAAATAGCAGTTACTGAAAACTACCGTAGCTCTTAAACTTAGCTCTTAAAAATAATAGTCTATTTTAATATTTTTATGTACTGTACTGAACAGATATATTGTCAGTTGGTAGAACAAATATTAATATAAAATTATAGAATTTATGACTATGAGTTCTTGAAAAAGTTTATTCCTTGTAGTTCTTTGGGTAAATATTCTTGATCTACAGGTGTAGCATAATCAGGGTTATATTTATATCCTTTAGCATACCCCAGGTCTCGGAGCAGTTTTGTGGGGGCATTGCGAAGGTGTAAAGGGACTCCTGGTAAACTACCGTCCTGTGACTTGATATGTTCCACTGCTTTGTTATATGCTTTGTAAACTTCAACTGACTTTGGTGCCCTGGCTAAGTACACAGTTGCTTGGGCTAGAATTACCTAAAAAATCAACCAAAATATGGTGCAGTACATGTAAATGACTGGAAGGTTAAGCTATGAGACATGCTGTAAAGTATAATCACCAGTGAAATGTTGAATAAACATATTGTACAAACAAATAATCATTCAACACTGAGTGAAGGTTTTTCAGAAAAAGCCTTGAAAAGTGAATTTGTCTCAATCCACATAGGTGAAACCCTGGCATTCATTGAGTCACTGCTAAACTAAGATCTTCATATGGTTTTCTTACATCGCATTCTGGTTTTCCAATAAGATGACAGGCTTGGAATGCTGACACAGCTTGATTTAAAGCTAATGGATCTGCCAGTCCTAGTTGAATAACAAGTAAAGAATAGAGGTCATCTTCAGAGTCAAGTAAAGCGTGTTTGTCAAGTTTGCCTATATATACGTCTATTACGTCATAGTTAGAAAAATTTGAAAGAATAATTAGAAACAAAAATAATAAATAAACAAAGAACGTTTGAGAACATAGACTTACCAATGTCCTCGCTAGCCATTCTAACAAGTCTTCTTGCAATGTAGAGTGGTTCCTCTCCACCAACCAGCATTCTCCCTAACCAATACAATGCAGCATTCTCATCTCCACCCCGAACAGATTTATGCAATGCAGAAATTATATTATAATGCTCTTCTCCATTCTTATCATATGAAACATGCGATCTTTGAAAACTTTCCTTGATATCATCTGCAGTAATGGTAAAACTTGAACCTATGTGGCTCATACTTGGTGTTTTGTCCTTTAATGCATTGCCTTTTGATTGAAAAGTCATTTCTAATCCATTCAAAGCACTTCTAGCATCACCATCACAAAGGTTTGCTAACATCAACAGTGAATTTGTGTCAATACTAATTTTTTTATCACTGTAAAAGACAACAATGATTTAGTTTTACGTGTGCAATAGATTATATGATAATGAATAATAGCACGCCTATACCTAAATTTTTGTTTATCAATCAACAAAAGATCACTTGAGGTTTCTTTATCATCAAAAACTGAACCCCCAAGTACATTAACAGCCGATTGTAATATTGTCACTATTTCTTCTGGGGAAAGTTTTTGAAGTACAATTACACGGCATCTGCTAAGTAATGCTGAATTAACGTGAAATGAAGGATTTTCTGTGGTTGCACCAATCAGTGTTATGACTCCATTTTCAACATGTGGAAGAAACGTGTCCTAGAAAGGAAGTAGGTGGTGAAATTTTGGAGAACCACATATCAAAACAAAGATATAAGGCTGATCACCTGCTGTAGTTTGTTAAACCGATGTATTTCATCCACAAATAAAATAGTCTTGCGTCGAAACATTGTTTGTTCATTTTTTGCCACCTTAATAACATCCTTCACTTCAGCGACACCTGCCATGGTGGCCGATAGTTTTACAAATCTCATTGCATTTGCTTTTCTTGTATTGTTGGCTATTATGTTTGCAAGAGTGGTCTAAAATAAATGAATGAACAAATGGATGGATGAACATGTGGGATAGATAAAGAATGGATGGGAATGAAATAAGAGTTTGACAACTGATCACCTTTCCACAACCTGGTGGTCCCCAAAAGATAATAGAAGGAATTTCATCAGCTTCCAGCAAGTTCCTAAGAATACACTTGTCTCCAACCACTTGTGTTTGTCCAACAAACTCTGCCAATGTTTTGGGTCTTAGTTTCTCAGCTAAGGGTGCAAAACTATTGGTTTTGATGTTGTTTTGCTTAGATAAAGTTGGGGTTGTAGTTGGGTTTTCCAACTTGGCCTTTTTTGGAGGTGGACCACTGGTAGCAATGCTAGTTGTAGGGTTTTTGATAGTCTTGGTAGAGTGAGGAGAATGGACATTCATCTTAAAACCATTCACAAGTTCTCCATCAGTTTTAGAAACACTTTTCACTTTTTCTGCAGATACAGTTAAACACTGCTCAACATGACCATTTATCATCCAACTAATGAACGATCTTTTGCAAATAGGGCATTCCACACACGTTGGAGGTCTAGACATAATAAAATACAGGAAAATAATATAGTCTTAGCTGTCTACATAATGTTTTGGAAATAAATAAGAGCATGGGCCCGAGCGAAAAAGCGCGAAGGGAGGAGGGAGGGGGGCGAACTCCCCCTCCCTCCTCCCCTCGCGCTTTTTCCATGTTCTTATTTATTTCTTCGCTCGGGCGCATAAAACGTTGCAGCTAGAAGACACAGACTTGCAACGGAAAAATAAAGAAAAATACAAAATATTCGCTGGGCCAGCTTCGCACAACAACCCAACACACTAACCACCACACTAACAAATCCTAACAAAAAATCGTACTCAATGCATTCTTACTCAGTTTCAGGTTTATTAGCGCCCACAGTAGCGCCGATCTTAGTGTGGTGGTGGTTAGTTTGGGTACTTTGTGCGAAGCTGCCCCGGCGAATATTTTCTATTTTTCTTTATTATTTTTCGTTCTTTTATATGCGCTACAGTTGGCGCTATGGTGGGCACTATGGTGGGCGCTATAGTGGGTGCTGGCGCTACAGTTGGCGCTACGACTTGACGCTATGGTGGGCGCAATGGTGGGCGCTACGGTTGGAGCTACGGTGGCGCTACAGTTGGCGCTACGGTTGGCGCTATGGTGGGCGCTACGGTTGGCGCTACGGTGGGTGCTACGGTTGGCGCTATGGTGGGCGCTACGGTTGGCGCTACGGTGGGTGCTACGGTTGCCGCTACGGTTGAATTAAAAGCATAATTTCATGGTTGCCGAAGCGGGTGAAGAGAGTTTCAAATCAAATTTCGGACTGCGTTGACTGCGGGCAGGCTAGTGAAAAGCTGGGTACGAGTATGAAGACGTCGCGTTTCCCGTGTGTTGCGAGAAAATTGCGTGACACGCACGTAACCAGATGATAAAGCAAAAAATATGGTAGGACAGTTTCGTTCAAATCTTTGGGATCCAGTGCTTATATTTAGCCAAATAATGGCAATGCAGTGTATATACTATGTTGGTTTAGGAATATGGATTTTACTCTTTGACTTTTGGTTAGGTTCTGTCCATACACTGCATCAAATCTTCTCTGATAAGGTTTGCTAATACCGAGTCTAATACTTTTATTTTGTTGTTGTTTTTGCCAGAGGAGCACACTTTATGTAAAAGCCCCAAAATCAAGGAGATCATCTTAATTAAATCTTTGCTTTTACAGGCTGTGGATTACTCTACTATAAGCGGAAGACTTGGTGCTATTTCGTATATATTAAATTCTCTTTTTGGGTAAGTCCTCTTGTCAAATTATCTAAAAGATCCAATGAAATTTGAGAAGTGTTTGGTGAATATTTGTTGTGATTATCAACGTCGTTGTTTACCTGTTAAAAATGAGAAATAGTGCTTTTCTTTAAGCAAAGACTTTTTGTAAATTATATGAACTTTATGTTGATGAATTAGTTTTTAAATTTGTGTTATTTCCCTGATGATTTAGTAGAATATTTTGATTTGATAAAATTAAGTATAACAGCTGTCATGTTCCTCGACCCCTGACAATGTAAATAGATTACTGTGTAAATTAATAAATATATATTGTTTTATTTTAGCGCCTTTGGGCTATGGTATATTATAGGGAGAGCAAAACAGGTTTGTTTTTTTGTTGCTGATGCTGGGATTTTACATATCCGTAATATTTGGGTCTTCCTGAGGAAAATCATAATATATCTTGTCAGCCGAAAATTTCATTTTCATGGAGTTTTTTGCTGTCAAAGTTATCGATATCACAAGAGGCATTCTAGACCAGTTTTCTTCTTCTGTTACTTGTTACAAAAATGCCTCTTGTGACATCACATCTGATAACTTTAACAGCAAAAAACTCCATGAAGATGAAATTGTTGGCTGACAAGATATATTACCCAAATATTACGAATATGTAAAATCCCCCAATGTGAGATAGGTACTTTAACAAAAGACTTATGCTGAATTGTGTTATTTTTTTAGTGTCTTGATTTTTCAGCAACTGTCACATTAATTCATATGTTTTTCTGTACGTTATATCTTCATCACATTCCTGAAACATGGGCTTGGTGGATTGTGAACATTGTGTGTCTGGCAATCATGTCAGTTCTTGGTGAATTTGCGTGTATGAGAACAGAAATTAAAGCAATACCTATTAATAATATATCAACAGGGAAATCAAATGTATAGAGTTTAATTTTTACAACAAAATTTAAAAGTGCTGTCAAGCCCGTTCTGCGTATGTGTGATATTTCAAACGTGGAGGACTCCATATCAACAAACTTTAACAGAATAGATTTGCGACAGTTCGAAAGCAAGTATTTGTCAAGTGGTAGTTTGATATATTATTCACATTTAGGAACAGTACAGCTTCTTATAACACGCTTTTTAGGTGGAAAAGCCCAAGCGTGGAAAACAAATCCATAATACTTCATGTTCAATGTTTATATGATACATTGTAAACAAACAATGGACATGCGCAGAACAGACTTGACAGCACCTTCAATATCGGATAAAATGGATGCAACAATGATAATACACGATAAAGAAATAGCTGAGAGTATAAGATCAAATACATTTATTATGAAATTATCCATTATCATTGGGAGGCAGATGAAATTGACAACATTGTATTTTTTACACTGTTTCGGTCATTGCCACAAATGGATATTTCTAGAGTATGTACTTGTATATACAAAAATAACACACATCAAGGAATTATAATATGATAAACACTTATGTATAGTAACAGCTAAGCAGCTTAGATCCATATTTTTTTTACAAAACTTAGTGTAAATTATATGCTACAAAACTAATATGAAATATTCATTGATTCATGTCATATGCATATTGTGAGTATATATTTTTGTCAGAAAAATTAGTATAGAACAATAACATAATTAAATATCATGTTAAGTGGGTATATTTATTAAAATGGTTACAAAACGAGTGATAAAAATTAGATGAATCATTGTTTTTCATTTTTGTTTTATTAAGCCAGTTTTCACTGTTTATATGAAGCCTAGGGGTTTGCCATTGTTCTGCCTCCAGTATCTTCCTCCTGCATGTCCTTTCATCAAAATAATTAATTAAGTACATAAACAGGTTTTTATGAAGGGTATGCACGTTCTCATAATAATATGATAGACACGTATGTTATGTATTTAGACTCGGTAGTTCCAAATCTGTTTTCAGAATTGAAATCGATTAAATATTGGCCGATCTACGAAATGACCTTTTGATGGGGAAAATCCCGCAGTCGAGTGTAATAATTTCCCGATAGGGTAATGTTTCCGGCCGGGGAAATCTCTTGAAATGTAGCAAAAATTTCAAGCGATATTTTCGTTTTTGACTTTCTTTTTAAAAACGCCAGTTTTCTTTTCAAATGGGATGTTCAGCAAGCACGTTATTGGGAAATTCCTCCAAGAGTTTGGAAATAAAAGACAGAAATGTATGGCCGGACTACAATAACAGGGCAGACCTCCACCGGAAAGAAACCACTGCAGGCAATAACCCGCCTATAGTTGGCTACGGAACAGAAATTATGAAAGAAAATGAAAATTGTCTTTTAAAAGACCAAAATATTCAGGAGGGAAATTGTAATCTAAATTCCGCGGATATAAATGGAGCTATTGAGCAATACAAGCCACACAAGGAAGGATTTAACGACACGACTTGGACAAGAAATGTAGATAGTGTATCCGTTGACGGTGACGTTGCCTCCGACAAGATTATTATTTTACATTTTAATGATGTCTATAATATTGAACCAAGAGAACAAGAACCTGTTGGTGGGGCTGCGAGATTTGCTACCAAACTAGCGAGTTTAAAATCACGGAATCCTTTAGTGTTTTTTAGTGGAGATGCCTTGAATCCTTCAATGAGTAAGTTTAAACAGTTTCAAAACCTGACAACTTCATTTTGAAACTAAGAAATGACGTGACAAGAGGTGTCATTGAATTGTTATTAACACCTCTTGACATGATAAATCAATTCCCCAATCTTTAATCATAATCATAATCACATGATTAATAGATCAGGTGCATTTTTCTTGTTCAATAGACCTTTATACCCCATTGTAATATGATGTGAATCTATTAGTAACTACTACTACTACTACTACTAGTGGTGGGCAATACCACTACTAAAGTATCGATACTTTCGATATTCACAATTCAAAAGATGGTATCGATACTTTTTTAAAATATCGATGTTTTCGATACTTGTCATGTGACCGGATTATGGTTAATATTTAATGTTACATGAAGTTCTTCGTTTAGTTCTTTGCCAAACGAGCTTGCAGTAACAGTTTTTCACAGTTTTTTTTCCAGGTTTTTCTTTTTCGTGCTGGAAAATGGCAGAAATGACGTCAACATTTAATGTCGGCGCCAATGTCAATCACAATTAAACATGTTAATGTTGTTTAATGTTAAATTAAATATAAAGATTATTAATTGTTGTGGTACGAACATATTTAACTGGTGTATGAAGTACTTTGTCTACTGACCAGTATCGGTATCAAAAAAAAGTATCGAAACAGTGGTATCGATAAAAAAGTACTTGGTATCGTATCGAAATCGATATTCGCAGTATCGCCCACCACTACCGATTACTGAGCCACTAACGCGAGTAATCGATACTGGGACTGGTATCGAACTTGCTTTCGATTACTTGAGTCTGCGTTCCTTTTTTACTTTTTCTGATTTTCTCGTCTATATTGTCTTTCATCATCAATTAACTGCAACGCGTAGTCTGTTGTAGATCTATTTTGAAAAGTTTCCAGACGAAACAAAGTCGAAGTGCTTGTTGTGCAACGATGTTTTTCAACATTCTAACAACACATAACAGGTGTGACGTCACACTGACATTCTAACAGGTGTGACGTCAAAGTAATCGTTTGAGTAATCGATACCATTGATACCTAACCTCAAAAGTAATCGGTATCGTATCGAAACGATTTTTCGGGTATCGCCCACCACTAACTACTACCATAATGCTTTGCAATATTTCCTTTCTTATGTTAATGTTAAGAAAACAATTGCTCAACTTAACAACACAAAAAGATATTTCCCGAAAAGATTCTGGTACAGTAGTAGTAATCATTAATATATTCATGCGTCATAATGCACATTCTCATTCATCGTTGGCCAAAGAGCTAATAAGCCTTTTGAATGGTTTGTTTTCAATTTTTATTGTATAAAACAAATAGATGGCATTTTGCTGTTGTCTGTTCAGTTATAGATGCACAGAAGACGTCAGAACGTGGTAAGAACATCGGTGAGCCACTTGACTATCGATCGTCTTGTGAGCCACTTTTTTGTTCTTACCACATTCTGATGTCATATGACACTGTGCATCTATAACTGAACAGACAACGGCAAATTGGAATCTATTTAAGTTTTCAAAGTCTGTTGGGGGTCATTAAAAAATTATGCCATGTATACATTGCTAATAATGCTTTATAACATTTTCTTCCAAGGTCCCCCAATTACTACAGTTTTGGGACCATGGTTTAATTATATTAATAATCAACTTTTTCATGCAGGACCGGCAACCGGAGACCTGGGGCAAACTAGTCATTAGGGGCCCCTGACTATTGGACTAAATTGAGGCGGATATTAAATACCTCTTGGAAAATCTCTTTCAGGAGGCTTTAGAGCATGAGGCTGTGGGGCAAATTGCCCCTCCCCTCTCAGCAGGCCTGTTTTCATGTTGCATTAAAAATATTTCTGTGTGTTGAACAATTATATTTTCATATATTATTATATACTTACAGAAATTTAGTTTTTTTTTATTATTTTCTAGCTTAATGCTCTTCATGGTATTACTTTAGCAGTCTATGGGGCGAGGGGGCCAGCTACCTCTACCCACCTCACTTATAACTTAAGCTTATTTTTAGCATAAGATGTCATTCTATAAGCAATTTCCACATAACACTAGCAGTGGCGTTGCCAGACCTGCAGACGTGGGGGGACAAAAATAATGATGACATCATTGCAGACATCGCTACAACTCGGCGAAATGCCGTGAAAACCAGGCAGAATAGCTTGGTTTCCAGTAGAAGTGCTCGACGTAATTTAATGGTTGTTTTTGGTAGTGCTAAAACTAAATCACAAACTTTCTAATCCCAAACATGCCCTAAAACCTAACCCAAAGTACACTGTATCATCCCCCCAAGTGTTTCTCGCTGGATTTAGAAGGATTTCAAAATTGGTTTTGAAGAAAGGTGGGGGGGACTTGTCCTGCCCTTGGTGACGCCCTGAACATTGGTGTGATTATACTGACATAGTTCACATTAGGATGTATCATAAATCTTCTTTTATTTATTTCCATGTAAGTGAGTAGCATCACCAAAGGTGAACAAATGCTGCCAGTTCTTAACTCTTTTGGTATTCATGCAGCTGTTTATGGAAATCATGACTTTGGTAAGTCTCATCTGTCTCTTTTCTCTTTCCTTTTTGTATCTTTATTCTTCTGCATAAATGTGTTTAAAATTTGTAGATTTTGGTGTGGATGATTTGGTTGACTTTGCTAATGACAGTAATTTTCCTTGGCTAATGAGTAATGTATATGATAAAATTACAAAAAGACCATTAGCAGAAGGTGAAACTTCTGTAATACTTCCATGGAATGGACACAAGGTGATAATTATCCCTGGAATATTTGTGTATTTATTCTATGTTACTCATATGATCTCTTTATTCTTTTTTTTAACATAAATCCTTTCTTAAATTTATCAGATTGGATTAATTGGTCTTGTTGAGAGAGAATGGTTGGTCACTTTGGCGACATTAACAATTGATGAAGTTGACTACATAGATTTTATTTCTGAGGGGCAAAGACTTAGTAAACAGTTAAGAAAAGAGGTAAAGAGGTGCTTTTTAAACAGTACTTTGTGGCGACTAGATTGATCAGTATCTCCCCAGGTTGAAAATCTTGGCAAGATCTTGGCAAGATTTTACACGACCTTGGCAAGATTTTACACGACCTTGCCAAGATTTTACACAATCTTGCCAACATTTTACACCATCTCTTGCCAATATTTTACAAGATCTTGCCAAGATCTTAGATGATCTTGCCAAGATCGCATACAGGATCTTGTCAAGATTGTACAGGATCTTGCCAAGATTTTATACCATCTTGCCAATATTTTACAAGATCTTAGATGATCTTGCCAAGATCACGTACAGGATCTTGCCAAGATTGTACACCATCTTGCTAAGATTCCACAAGACAGTGGCGGAAATTCGCCTTTTTCGGTGGTGGGGCAAAGCCTCTTAAATTTCCGACAAGTTTATTCGCTATTAAAAATGGACCAATAAAGAAACTAAAAAAGGTTTTGATACACAAAATGTTTTCAACCTTTTTTGGGTCTGTAGTCGCTGTCGAATATTTTGTTGCAGGACAGGCATTCAATCTTCACTCTTTTTACACTTAGACATATTTCGACGATTTTGATCGCTATTTCAACGTTTATTGATTTGGTTTGCATTGGTACTATCGTAATAAGTTTATATTTAGTTTAGTTTATGAGATTTATCACTTTTGTAGGTGAACGGAATACCCCAACAGGCTAGAAGCCCAATTGATAGGTTCTGAGGGCCTATACGATTTAAGGTTGTTATCCGAGAAGACCCAAACGTCTTACCATTTGCTGGTATTATTGCAAAGGCAGCACTTCCTCCTCAATTATTTTGAAGACCCTGAGTGGTGGTCCGACACAGGATTTGAACACCAGATCACAACAGCTGGTTTAAAGATGGCTCCTCATTTTGCATGTGTTTTACAAGATAACTTGAGATATTTATAAGTATTTATAAGTTGCTTCTGTAACATTATTTCCCATTTTCGATGTTTTCCGAAATTCCGACAAAAAGTGAAAATTTCCGACAAATTAGCGTTTGACGACAGGTGGTGGGGCGGTTGCCCCCCCACCCCACCACAATTTCCGCCACTGCCACAAGATCTTGCCAAGATCTTAATTTGAAGGAAAGGCAAGATCTTGGCAAGTTTTTGTCAAGTTCTTGCCAAGATCTTGCATCTTGACAGGTTCTTGCCAAGATCTTGCATCTTGACAAGTTCTTGCCAAGATCTTGCATCTTGACAAGATCTTGCCAAGATCTTACAAGATCTTGCCAAGATCTCGGTATACATGCAAACTTAATAATGGCTATATAGTAACTCAGTGTTGGTATTTTATTTCAGGGATGTGATTTTATAATTGCCCTAACACATATGAGAGACCCCAATGATAAAAAGTTAGCAGAAAATGTTCCAGAAATTGATCTTATCCTTGGAGGACACGATCATCATTATGAAATTTGCGAGGTACTCAGATTGCAAAATCTTCTCACGACTTGCATTTATGAGTTTAAAAGATTTATATAATAACAGCTGTCTTCTAATTTGTTGTTGTCAACAGGTTAATGGAACAAAGATATTTAAAAGTGGTACAGATTTTAGATGCTTCAGTGAGATTGAAATAATATTTTCCGAAGATGGTTCATATTCCATACAGTCGAACAAGCATGAGATTACAAAAGATGTTGAAGAAGATCCAGAAATAAAAATGGTTGTTGATAAATATTTAGGTGAGCAAATATAAAATATTTTAATGGAGAGAGTTTAATTTCATAATGTTTTTAATATCTTACTTTTTGTAGAAATTGTTAAAGAAAAAATGGAAGGCGTGCTTGGGAAGATAGAGGTTGAACTTGATGGACGTTTTAGAAGCATAAGAACTAAGGAAACCAATTTAGGTATATGTACTAATATTTTGTTTACAAGCCTGGAAATAATTATTTTCTCTGTGAATGACCAGCACAAATGAATTTGTAACGGACAATCGGACTACAAAAATTTGTGCCTGTCACGGTACAACTTAGCGTAACGTCTAAAAACTTAGTGTAACGTCTCATAACGTAGTGCAATATCTCCAAACTTAGCGTTACGTCTCATAACTTAGCGCAATGTCTTAAAACTTAGCGTAACGTCTCCAAACTTAGCGTAACGTCTCATAACATAACACAATATCTCCAGACTTAGCGTAACGTCTCATAACATAACAAAATATCTCCAAACTTAGCGTAACGTATCATAACCTAGCGCAATGTCTCCAAAGCTTAATGTCTCCAAACTTAGTGCTATTGTCTCCATATAGCATAATCAGGCCCCCAAACGTAGCGTAATGTCTCTCGTTGCGATTACAACAGAAAATCTAAAGCAGAGTCCATTCAACACAATGTTTAACTTTCACAAAAGTTGAGTTAATCTTCGGACAAGATGAGCATCGGACAAAATGACTGACAGAATTAATATTGTAACTGTCAAATCTCTAGAAATGGAAAATTTGTACCGGAAAATATGCGTGACCGGCCGCTAATATCCAGGTTTATTTGTTTATGATGACATACTGTAGGTTACCTGTACAATGTGCATATGTATGTAAAGGATCATAAATGCCTATTTTTGAACCCCAAAAATGTTCCATTGTATTATAATAGTCTCTCTTAAGTCATTACTAGTGGAACTACGTAACACCTATTTAATATCTCATTCCCAAGGTAATATGATTGCTGACATTACTCGTAATGTTACCCAGGCAGATGTTAGTTTATTGAACTCTGGAACATTAAGATCTGATGCTCTACACCCTGCTGGCGAGTTTCTGATGAAAGTGAGTATATTGTAAAGTTGATTAACTTTTAAAGTTGCCTTGCTCTGCATTCACTTGTTTTCTCTTTTTTTTGGTTTTTAGGATTTAGTCAGCATTCTTCCAATGCCTGATGCTGTTGTTGTTCTTAGTATAACAGGTCTGAAGTTGTCGCCTTATTTTTTTGTTCATTGTCTAAAAATACCATTCAATATCAAATTTGTTTTATATTCTATAAATCAGACATAGTTTGAACGTAACTTTAAAAGTTACTGTCCATGACCCAACATTTCGACACTCCAATCTAGTGTCTTCATCACGAGTGATCGTTGTAAAGTTAAGATCCCTATTTATACCCTCATAGAACCGATGATGACATTATCTATTAACAAGATGTAAATAAGCTTCTGGTAATAAACCACCGTCATTGGGCGCTATTGATATCCCAAGCCTCCAGACAACGTCTCTGATGGTACCACGGATTAGTGGTAATAATTTTGGAATTTTCCCATGCAATCTCATGTAGGTTACGCACGCGTGCTCCGACAAAGTAGAATTTTCCTTTTATGAAATGAAAACAGCCTTTTTGTGTTCTTTTAAACGCGTACGAAACTGAGTTTGCATGGGAAAATTCCAAAATTATTACCACTAATCCGCGGTACCATCCGAGACGTGGTCTGGAGGCTTGGCATATTAATAGCGACCACGCCCCATTGAATCGCGATGACGGTAGTTTATTACCAGAAGCTTATTTGCATCTTGTTAATAGATAACGTCATCATCGGTTCTATAATGAGGGTATAAATAGGGGATCCTAACTTTACAACGATCACCCCTGATGAGTGACGAAGACACTATAAATTGGAGTGTCGAAACGTTGGGTCATGGATAGTAACTTTTAAAGTTACTTTCAAAAAACTTTTTAAAGCCAGAGTAGTGCCAAACTATGTCTGATTCTATATATATATATTCTCTCTTTCACCAGGAGCTCAGTTGTTAACTGCTCTCAATAATGGTGTTAGTCAATGGCCAAAACTTGAAGGCAGATTTCCTCAGGTACTAAAATTGTGACTAGTGATCTTGACATTCGATAAAATCTCACAGCATATAGTCTGATAATCATACAATTGTAGGTTTCAGGTGTTATGTTTGCATTTGATCCTGATGAAAGTCCAGGGCATCGTGTTATTGAAAGCAGCGTTATAGTTGGTGGAAAAAATATTAATTTAAAACAGGTAAGGTATATAATTCTATGGAAAAAGCGATCAAGGCTAGTGACTAAATTGTATAAGTATAATTGCTTTGCAAACAACCAAGTTATCTAGTCACCAAGAAAGTAATATTTTTTTCCCTAGAAATACAAACTTTGTACCAAAGCTTATTTAAGTTATGGAAAAGATGGTTATGATGTTTTTAAAGAGTGTGATATTTTGGTAGGTGCATTATGTTTTGTTGAATAACCTGTGTTTAATGTACGCAATACGTACCTATTTTTGTGTCTGCCGACGTAGTCATGTCGCCGTAGCCCACCACATTCTATAGATTTCAACAATGATAGCCCACCGTAAAACAATGGTAGCCCACCAGTATGAGTTGCACTTTTTTACTTTTTCTTATCATAGATTGGCGAGGAAGAAGGACCCATTCTACCTACAATTGTTCGAAATCATTTTGTATCTTGTAATATTGTCAAAGGATTGCAAATGTGTAGATCTGGCCACAGGCAATCTATCACTATGTATGTACACGCACTCATATAGTAAGTTGTTGTAAGCGTGGAATGCTGTTTATAGTCATCCCTAATATAGTATTTTTTGCGTTTTACTGCGGGATATAGTCTAGAACCTGGAGAGGAACTTGCTGTTGTGGAAAAACGACATTGTACAATATCCCCTAAGGTTCGTCTAACCTTCAAGGATCCACATTCTTAATCTGCCTTAATCTTGGTTTCTTTCTCTGGCACAGTGGCATGTAGATTAATTTTTAAAACGTTCTTTTTCTAGGTCGAAGGAAGGATCAGAGTTGTTTATCAGGTAAAGTAACTATAAATAAGAATATGCTGAGAGGTTTTGAACGCAAATGTTTCTGCCCTATATTTTGTAATCAGTTATCCTATCTATTCTGCGCGTTCAGCCTGTGTGTTTCAACGCCACATCCTGCATCATAATTGTTTTGCGCTTTCAACCTGCGTATTTTGTGCGTCCAGTTTGCGCGCATTCATTTTCAGTTTGCGCGCATTAATTCAGTTTGCATGTTTAGCGCATTTTCAGCTTGCGCGCATTAGCGCATTTTCATCTTGCTTGTTTAGCGCCTTTCATCTTGCTCGTTTAGCGCATTTTTAGCTTGCGCGCATTGGCGCATTTTGATCTTGCTTGTTTAGCGTATTTTCAGCTTGCGCGCATGTATTTGCAGCCTGCGTGTTTAGCGCATTTTCAGCCTGTGTAGCGTATTCAGTCTGTATCACCAGCGAATTAAATATGTATATGCTTAATTTTTTAGCAAAGAAATGAAGAAAATGGAATTTAGTTCTTCCTGCATTCTCTGTCCATGATAAATAACGTGTCTTCCTCCTCTCGCAGTCCAAACTGGTCGACAAGAAATCGCTAACGCCTCTGACTGAAAACTGGACTCTAATGTAGTATTATAGAGTCATAATGTTAGATATTGGTGTATTAGTCCAGAAATTGGTCTAATTGCACGAAAATATTTCCATATAATTATAGAATAATATTTATTCTTTGAACATTTTTAAAATTATATAAATGTTTGTTTATTTAAATTTATTTTAATAACAAAACTTCAAGAAGTTGTTGATTGCTAAAAATTTTACTTGCAACAGTAACCTTCATTTAAAAGAGCCTGGGTCGAGGGTCGTACCCAGGGACTTATCTCCGATCGCCGCAATCTTTTTCCCAGACCCCGTATTGCGATCAATGCTTGCTCTCCTCTCTGCACGCCCCCCCCGGCCGTCGACTCAATGTTGCGAGGTTTGAGTTTTTCTGTATTTAAAAGACTTTTAGCAACGTTTGCTATGAACACAGCAGACCTTTGCGATGTTTATGGTGACTCTCTTCAGTATGTACAGCCTGTGTTTCGAGATTTTGGTAAAAAGGTCAAATTTGGTGGTAAAATATCGACAGTGAAATGCCACGAAGACAATTCCTTTGTGAAGATTGCTCTTGCAGAACCGGGGGAGGGAAGGGTAAGAAGAAAACATTTCATATTTATATCAAAATAAATAGTAAAGTTTTGTATTCATACAAGAAAAATTGCACTCATAATTGGAGCAGTTAATAATATTCCCTGTTGTCAAGTGTTCAATCCACACTTTTCAAATAGTTTGGTTGATTTGTGTCCATGCATGTCTCATTATATTTGCACAAAATATAACTAATTTAATACTGTATTGATGACTTGCACGTTACTCACGGTAGCCTGTTGGTGGAACTTAAACAAAAGATATCATTTACCAACATGCATGGCCACCAAACCCTCAAGGGATTGGTTGCAAGTCAAGAATTCAGATGACAGATTCCGTCCTTTACTCTTAAATAAAATATATTTCATTTATTTATTTTATTATGTCTTTGAAGGTTTTGGTTGTGGATGGAGGTGGGTCAATGCAGAGAGCTCTTTTGGGTGACAATGTTGCCATTTTAGCCATAAGAAACAATTGGAATGGGATAATTATATTTGGTTGTCTTCGTGATGCAGAAGTATTAGCACAAATGGATATTGGAGTCAAGGCTTTGGGGGCAATACCAAGAAAGACAGAGAAAAAAAATGTTGGATCACGAGAAATTCCTGTCTCGTTTGCTGGTGTTACATTTAAACCTAATAATTATGTTTATGCAGATAGTGATGGCATTGTAGTAGCAAATAAACAGCTTACTTTACAAGGAAAATTATAAAATACAAAATGTATATACTTATTGAAGTAATGTTATATGATTGACTCTAGGTATTGAAAGTTGTTCCTAATATCTGTAAAGTTTACTGTAGTAAAATGTAGTATTATGTCAGTCAGTGGAATAATTATGAATTTGTTTATGTACATTGTTTTCTTGGGGAAATTTTAATTAATTTGACCAGAAACAATTTCTTTCTCTTTGAGTTAGACTCGCCATGCTCACTTTTCCTGGCTAGTTGCTCAAAGTTAAATAAGAATCTGCATGCTTATAACTTGTGTCTCAAGAAAGATTCCCAAGGCTGTGTGTTCATTTCCATATCTAATTTGATATCCCAACAATTATAATTGGTGGTTAGCCAATATTTCTGTTCAACCCATTGTTAGACAGCCAAATAATTAAAATATCCAATTAGTTTTACAGAAATTTAGGCTGTTTTATCTTTTTTCATTACAAAAATGGAAAGTCATGTTGTTTTCAGTTTATTGTGTAAGCCCTCCAACCTTAAATTCAGAATACCACCAGTATATAACCTGCTACCACAAACCAACGTATGGTGCAGTACCCCCCTACCCCCCACCTTCGAAAGACTTGCTTTCCTTCACACACCATATTTGGCAATGCTGGAAATCTCACCAATCCCCTTCGATGGCGGAAGAAGTAATTGTGTTTTTACACATCATGGAAGTGTAGTCGTCTGCTCATATTTCTTCTTGTTCTAGCTTTCATAGATCAGGTGACAAATGGCAAACGAGGGGAGTGAACCACCGGCTTATGACAAAAGTGAGTTGAACTCATAATTTGGATTATTTTCGCTGCAACTTTGACGATATATTACATCATTAATCACTTACAGGAATTGCTGTTTGAGATTGCATTCTTTGTCCGTCGAGTGGCTTGATCAATGATATTTTTTTATTATTAAAGAATTAATTCAGCTTGCCATTGGAAAAAATAGCGAAATCCAACTTGTGAAGACGATAAAGTTAGAGCTAAAAGGAGGAGATAAAATAGACACACGTATTTTGGTGAGTTAATTAGAATCTGCTTTTGTTTAATAAATATTAAGAATTCGTAACAGTTGTTCCCTGGTTTTGTTTAAGTTGTTGGTCAACTTCCATTCTTGTGCAACTTTTATTGTTTAACAATATGTCACGATAACGTAATATGTATTTTCCTCCCGGGTTTGTAAAAGCAATTGTTTTTTTCCGTTAAATCGATTATCGATGACTCATGGATATTTATAATTAAACAACATAGTTTGTGTTAATTAATGGTGAAAGTTTATTAGAAATAGCAGGAAGCAATGTAAGCTTTTTATCTCATTTTATAAATATATAATTACAGGTTTTAAATTGTGACAGGAAAGTCCTTAATTATGATATGGTTGACCCTTTTTGTTGTCTATTTTACATGCAGCCAAGCTGTACAATGTTCTGTACATTTTCAAGTTTTTTCTTTTTAATTCATTATTAACGACATTAAAATACTACAAAATTTTAATAAATTATGTTAATTTTATCCTACCTATATTATTGTTTATAAGTTGATCTGGTAAAATGAGTTGTAATATTATTATAATCTGCTTTTAAAAGTCTAACAAACTATTGCAGGCTTGTAAATGAGCATTTTGTAACCTCTGAGATTTTAGTCATCTATGTAGCACAAACAAATTTTAAGTCTCAGGGGGCCTTGTTATTCCATTGATTTACCTTTGCTTTAACTGAATAATGTACTTTCTTTCCCACTAGGTAGTAACCTGTTTTAGATTTTTTATTCTCACCCCAAACAGCAAAGGTCCTTATAAGGTAAACTTATTACTTTTTATTCTTTAATATTCGTCATCATCCCACTTGTCCGCGGTTGTGTCATCTCCACACCACTCTCCACTGTCTTCTCTCAACAACTCTACTCAGATCCACCACTTTATCATCATCTCGAACACAATCCATCCATCACTTAATTTCTCGGTCACCCTTTCCTTGTTCCCGTCTCCCTGCGCTCCACTGACCACCTAACAAACTCATCCTCTTCTTAATATTAATGCTAATTCTTAATATAATTTGGTATTCATGTGTAGATGTCATTTCATAGGTTGATCATAGTATACACATTCTTGATGTACACATAATTGAAAGTAAGAAACCTGAACAGGTAAGTGTTTTTTATTACTTGATCTATGTGGATTACCTAGTTGTTACAATAAATATACTTGTTACCATTTGTATATGGCATATAGTATGAGAAATCAGGGCATAGCAAGATCAGGGGTGTGCGGTGCCTAAATGCATAGCATTTACTGTGCATCTATGTGAAATTGATGGTATTAAAACCTTTCGACTTGCTAGGTTATCATTCATTATGGTGAAAAACAAGCCAAGTTTTGTTTGGTTAAACCAGGAAGTGCTAATAATGTCATTGGTCAACTCATTGCCAACACAAAAATAATTTTTCCTGGGAGAAATCTAGAGTGAGTAATAATAATTTCAGTCTTCTTTCCTTTATTCCTAATTTTTTGCATTTATCTTTTATATATATTGCTAGAGCATCAAATTGTGATATTCCTTTTCTTCTCTGATAGTGAATCTCTTAGAAAGGATATTGAACCGATTGATAAGTTGGAGGCTATCAATAATACAGTAAATAAATTAACGAGTCTTGAGACCCAAGCAGAGGCTGGCCCTTGTGGTGAGTACTTGATATTATGACAGTTTTAATTAATTGTACCACATGAATATTATGATTGTTTTTGTAATTGTTTAGGTGGGTTTTCACGCTCATATTCATGTGTTTGTGACTACTATGGAATGCCATTTCTTGAAGAGGTGGCCTGGGTAAGTGATCAGCTATAAAATATCTAATTTATCGTTTTTTGAGGTAATTCTGACGACTCTTGTTTGTATATTTTCCCATTTTATATTTCAGGATATAGATACCATTTATTTATCTCATGATACCAAAGAATTAAATATTCAAGATTTTGACCACTTGGATCCTAGGTAAATCTTAATGATTTTGTGTTAATATTTAAACAATTAAACATTGTTATATTTAAATGAAAAGTTTGATTGGCAGTACCAGTATGACTAAATCCATTGGATATTTCATACTTTTAGAGAACTTATTCCAATCATTGCCACTCTTGAGTATAATACTTGGTTCATAAAACTTGTGTGTGTCTCCTACAAGTTGGTAAGTTTGTTTTAAAGGTATTTTCAAATCATTGGAGCCTTCAGAAATAACAATAGAAATAATATCTGCAATGTACCATCACAGTAATATATACTGTAACACTGAGCTGTGGTTGCGGTTATATTTTTAGAGCACTGAGATCTTGGATGTTATAGCAAAAGTCATCAAGAAGTCAACAACAATTCAAGAACTTGTTCTTGATGGTGTTAGCTTGGGAAGGTACCGTAATAATGTTAATTTTAACAATAACATTTTTTTAAATGTATTCTGTGCTTTTAAAATTTATTCTACTCTTTTAAAATTTAATCTTATTTTATTAAAATTTATTCTATTTATTTATTTAATAAATTTATTCTTATCCTGATGTCTTACGTCTTAGATGCACATGTGGTTCATGATGGCCAGATTTCTGTATATTATTTTCTTGCTAGGGAATTTTGTCAGAAACTTGCGACTGCTTTGACATCAAATCCCAAGTCATCATTAGAAAGAATTAACCTTTCCAACAATCCATCTGCAGAAGACAGAGGTATAGGCGAGCGGTCCTGGGTAGATTTTGACATTTTATTCCAAGGGTTGTTTACATTTTTAATTTTTTAGGTATAACTCATTTGACTGGTGGACTTTTGAAGCTTTCACATGGTCTGGATACACTTAATCTTCATGAAAATGGCCTCACTAGTAAAGGTAGATAGCTGCAGCCCTGCCAAGAGGGGGAGTTAGTTGGGTCAACTGCCCAAGGGTCTGGGCCAAATAAGGGTTCTGAAACGATAACCATCATGCAAATCCTACACATAGAATGAAGATTCTAGGGCATTTAGGGGCATGTGAAAGACCATAACCCCACCTTCCCCTGGGCCTATCTTGGCTCTGAGCAGCTGTTAAAGCTGTGTGTGTAGATTAAGCTGTGTTTCTTAAAGGCCACAAAGCACTCTCCATTTTTATACCCCTTCTCAATAAATCATTGGCTTTCTAGGTGCTGCCACAGTTGGTCAAATGCTAAAAGGTAGCAAGTACATGTCAACCTCATTGACTAGGTAAGTGAATGTTTTACCACAAAGTTTCATAATTTTTATATCTACTGCATAAGATATATTGATATAATAAGTGATATCGTATCATAGGCTGTGATATAGTAATATGTATATGTTAGTTATATATGTATTAATGTATTATGTATGTTTGTTAATTCTTAGGGTAAGACACCATGACTAGGGCTGAACATCCCTGTTGTGTCTTGCCTTGTGTATGTAAACACGAAAACAAATTAAATAAATTAAATAAGTATTTAGTTTTAATCTTCGATTTTGATGATCCTGGATTTTTTTCTGATAGATTTAACATTTCAAACAATGCTTTGAAAGTTGATGGTGTCACAGTAAGTTGAAATGATAATAATAAATATGGCCATTCAGTGCATTTATGTTTTTCCTTGGCAATTTCATATTTTTCTCTTTTTGAATTTTTGTTCTATTTATTTAAGGTAATATGTGACTTCTTAGCCCAAACAAATGCTTTGACACATTTGGACTTAAGCTCAACAGAATGTTCAGTTGATTTAGTAAGTGAGCCTTGTATAATATTACTTTATTATAGTAAGTATGATACAGTACATTTACTATGTGTAATTCAATAATTTCTTACAGCTTTTTGGAGCTTTGTTGAGAGGATGCTGTCAAAACCTAGCTTTTCTCAATATTTCTGGAAATCCATTCACCAATAGGTATCCAAGAATGAGAAGTTATTTTTATTGATATCAATCCACCATAATAAATAAGGCTATATACATTGTAATTTTCTTTATGATCCTAAATTAGTTCTAAAAAATAAATTATAATAAATGAATTGAGTTGGTAACAGCTTCCAGTTTTTGACAATTTTGGTGTCTTTGCATGAGTCCCATATACTTGTTCAAGATGTTGTTTCGTTGTATGCAAAGGATTACAATGTACAATTTTCTGTTATGATGGATTGGAGTGTATTGATATATTTCGGATGTCATCATGATAATTGTTTCTTATGCTGTAGGAAGAGTAAGGAGACCAACTTACCTGCAAGTTTTCAACAGGTTTGTCACTTCTTCTTATCTTTCCACAGTTTAGATAACATAGTCTTTTTGTTTCATAAACATGGGCCTCATTGACAAGGCTGAGTGACTCAGACTAATATGTTCATGCGGTAGCCACATGTTCGCATCGCTGACCTATTTTCTTTCTCAGTTGACACTGATCTACCTTGTTATCATCAGAATATATTCCTATCCAATAATTTATAATCATGTTAGTTTTTATTTAGTTTTTTAGTAGTACAGCTGCGTTACAAGAAATCTGTTTGTCTGAATGTCGCCTCCCAGCTGACGCTGTAAGGTATGTAGTGCATATGTTTTAAGGAGAGCTAAGTTAATAGCGAATAATGCTTGATTTTCCCCATTATTTTAGAGCAATATTTATTGGTCTTATTGAAAATAATGTGGTAAAAAACGTTGACGTTGATGTCAGTAAAAATGAGGTAATATAAAAAAGAAGTCACATTTGTTGTTTAACCCAAAGGCTTGGGATGGCATTGTTCATTTATTTCTTATATTTCTTTTAGCTTAAAACAGCTGGTGTAAGAGCAATAACAGGGTCGCTAACCCAGATGAGCAACCTACGTAGCCTTGACCTTAGTGATAATGGTAATGTTTGTTGTTCTATAGTGTTTGTAACGTTAGCGAACAACTGAGCAAGTAATAGAACACATGCGATAGAACTGTGGAACATCTTTCAAAAGACGTTTCGAGTGTGTAAGACCTCCACTTTACTCTGAAAAATATCAATTATTTACTTTGTTGGCAGTTTACCATCTTTACTATATTTCATATTTCATACTCAACCTATATGCAACATCATATATTTTTTTAATCTTTCAAATGAATGATCAAGCTGAACACTAGAGATTGAATGAACCATGGAACATTAAGCGATCGAATGAACCATGGAACATTAAGCGATCAAATGAACGATCGAACATTAAGCGATCGAATGAACGATTGAACATTAAGCGATCGAATGAACCATGGAACATTAAGCGATCGAATGAACCATGGAACATTAAGCGATCGAATGAACCATGGAACATTAAGCGATCGAATGAACCATGGAACATTAAGCGATCGAATGAACCATGGAACATTAAGCGATCAAATGAACGATCGAACATTAAGCTATCGAATGAACCATGGAACATTAAGCGATCGAATGAACCATGGAACATTAAGCGATCGAATGAACGATCGAACATTAAGCGATCGAATGAACCATGGAACATTAAGCGATCGAATGAACGATCGAACATTAAGCTATCGAATGAACCATGGAACATTAAGCGATCGAATGAACGATCGAACATTAAGCGATCGAATGAACCATGGAACATTAAGCGATCGAATGAACCATGGAACATTAAGCGATCGAATGAACCATGGAACATTAAGCGATCGAATGAACGATCGAACATTAAGCGATCGAATGAACCATGGAACATTAAGCGATCGAATGAACCATGGAACATTAAGCGATCGAATGAACCATGGAACATTAAGCGATCGAATGAACGATCGAACATTAAGCTATCGAATGAACCATGGAACATTAAGCTATCGAATGAACGATGGAACATTAAGCTATCGAATGAACGATCGAACATTAAGCGATCGAATGAACCATGGAACATTAAGCGATCGAATGAACCATGGAACATTAAGCTATCGAATGAACCATGGAACATTAAGCTATCGAATGAACGATCGAACATTAAGCGATCGAATGAACGATGGAACATTAAGCGATCGAATGAACCATGGAACATTAAGCGATCGAATGAACGATCGAACATTAAGCGATCGAATGAACCATGGAACATTAAGCGATCAAATGAACGATCGAACATTAAGCGATCGAATGAACCATGGAACATTAAGCTATCGAATGAACCATGGAACATTAAGCGATCGAATGAACGATCGAACATTAAGCGATCGAATGAACGATGGAACATTAAGCTATCGAATGAACCATGGAACATTAAGCGATCGAATGAACGATCGAACATTAAGCTATCGAATGAACCATGGAACATTAAGCTATCGAATGAACGATGGAACATTAAGCGATCGAATGAACCATGGAACATTAAGCGATCGAATGAACCATGGAACATTAAGCGATCGAATGAACGATCGAACATTAAGCGATCGAATGAACCATGGAACATTAAGCGATCAAATGAACGATCGAACATTAAGCGATCGAATGAACCATGGAACATTAAGCTATCGAATGAACCATGGAACATTAAGCGATCGAATGAACGATCGAACATTAAGCGATCGAATGAACGATGGAACATTAAGCTATCGAATGAACCATGGAACATTAAGCGATCGAATGAACGATCGAACATTAAGCTATCGAATGAACCATGGAACATTAAGCTATCGAATGAACGATGGAACATTAAGCGATCGAATGAACCATGGAACATTAAGCGATCGAATGAACCATGGAACATTAAGCGATCAAATGAACGATCGAACATTAAGCGATCGAATGAACGATGGAACATTAAGCTATCGAATGAACCATGGAACATTAAGCGATCGAATGAACGATCGAACATTAAGCGATCGAATGAACCATGGAACATTAAGCTATCGAATGAACCATGGAACATTAAGCGATCGAATGAACGATGGAACATTAAGCAATCGAATGAACGATCGAACATTAAGCAATCGAATGAACGATCGAACATTAAGCGATCGAATGAACGATCGAACATTAAGCGATCGAATGAACCATGGAACATTAAGCGATCGAATGAACGATCGAACATTAAGCGATCGAATGAACGATCGAACATTAAGCGATCGAATGAACGATCGAACATTAAGCGATCGAATGAACGATCGAACATTAAGCGATCGAATGAACCATGGAACATTAAGCGATCGAATGAACGATCGAACATTAAGCGATCGAATGAACGATCGAACATTAAGCGATCGAATGAACGATCGAACATTAAGCGATCGAATGAACCATGGAACATTAAGCGATCGAATGAACCATGGAACATTAAGCGATCGAATGAACCATGGAACATTAAGCGATCGAATGAACCATGGTCCATGGAACATTAAGCAATCGAACGAATGAGCGAGCAAGTTAACGTATGAACGATAAAACGTGTTGTGCTGCGTAGGCAGTGTAGAAATACAAATCAAATATCTAAAAAGGTTGGTGTACTGCCAAAATAGCGCGTAAGTAGTCTAACGTTTCAAGCAAAGGCCGGACGAATGAAGGATCAAGAACGCGATTGATCAAATCAACGATGGAGCGATTGATAGAACATTAAGCGATAGAATATACGATCGAATATTAAGCGATAGAATACATGATCGAATATTAAGCGATAGAATATACGATCGAATATTAAGCGATAGAATACATGATCGAATATTAAGCGATAGAATATACGATCGAATATTAAGCGGTCGAATGAGTGAGCGAGGGAGCGGGCGAATGAAGGATGGAGAAAGCGATTGATCAAATGAACGCGATCGAATATTAAGCGATGGAATATACAATCGAATATAAAGCGATAGAATATACAATCGAATATGAAGCGATATAATATACGATCGAATATTAAGCGATAGAATATACGATCGAATATTAAGCGATATAATACAGGTATACGATCGAATATTAAGCGATATAATATACGATCGAATATTAAGCGATAGAATATACGATCGAATATTAAGCGATAGAATATACGATCGAATATTAAGCGATATAATACAGGTATACGATCGAATATTAAGCGATATAATATACGATCGAATATTAAGCGATAGAATATACGATCGAATATTAAGCGATAGAATATACGATCGAATATTAAGCGATCGAATGAACGATCGAACATTAAGCGATCGTATCGAATGAACGATCGAACATTAAGCGATCGAATGAACCATGGAACATTAAGCGATCGAATGAACGATCGAACATTAAGCTATCGAATGAACCATGGAACATTAAGCGATCGAATGAACGATCGAACATTAAGCGATCGAATGAACGATCGAACATTAAGCGATCGAATGAACGATCGAACATTAAGCGATCGAATGAACGATCGAACATTAAGCGATCGTATCGAATGAACGATCGAACATTAAGCCATCTAATCGCAATCGAATGAGGGAGCTGGGAGCGGGCGAATGAAGGATCGAGAAAGCGATCTGTTGATCGACCGAATAAACAAACGAACGGACAGACGAATGAAGGAATAAAGTAACAACAAACTAGAATACTAGATGATATATTTTGCTCAGATTTTTTTTTTCTCTGCATCAGGATTTGAATCTGACTTGATTCCTCTCTGTGAGAGTCTGTGTCAAAATAAAAGAATTAAGAAACTTTATCTTGGGCAGAACTGCAACAAGGGAAGGTGTGTAGAAATAGCTAAACAAGAGATTTTTTAATTTTCGTGTTTCGTATCTCAATGCTTTTATAACAATAAATTCTTAAAGTTACGTAAGTTACCAGCCTCGTACCCAGGCGCTTGTTTTTCTTTGCGCGACTACGCGGGGGCTGAGCGCGCTGGGGGCTTTTGGGGAGGACGCGAGTCCCCGCAAGTCGCGCAAAGCAAAACAAGCGCCTGGGTGCGAGGCTGGTAACTTAGTTATTATACTTTAATAGTTTTATAAGTAATAAAGCTATAATAATTCTAAAAAGTAGGTACGCAATGCGTACATGTGTCTGCTGTTGAAGTGAAAATTGGATGAAGATAATGACCGTACAGTATAATGATAGATCAGGGGTGGTGGAACTGGCGGAGGGAGCAATGTGGTTGTAACCTCCAATTACCCTACAGTCCCTACCCCGTCTTATTTTGCGTTACAAACTTTCTGATCAAAAACCTAATTAGATTATTTAAACATTTTCTAAATTACGGCAATATTCTAGCATTGTTAGTATAAATAGTATAAATTACCACATGAGGTTGGGGTACCTGTCTGTGTATTTGTCAGCAGATATGACGTAAAGTGACGAGGTGAACTAAAACATCCTACAAACGAACATCTCGGTCGATAACATAGTGCTCGGTTAAGCAGACGCAAAAACTATTAATTTGAAAAAAGGAAAGTATTAAGTGCTGAAACAGTCAGTTCTTCTAATTTACTTTATTTTATTTTATTTTATTTTATTTTTTATTTGATGAATTTGTCACAATATATTTAATACAAGTTACTATTAATACAAAAAGTACATACAAATACAACGAATAAGACAGATGTGACAGGAGAAAGGGACAGGACTTGTTCTGTCTCCATGGATAATGGTCTTCGTTTTTGGTACAAATAGTAGATTTGGCCATTTGAAAGTAATCAACAGTATCTTGAAAATAATCTTCGTACTAAGTTTGTCTGCTAAGTTTACAGTAAGTCAGTCAACATGAAAATCTTAAGTTGTATGTTCCAATTATTTCTTATCTTTAGAAACCTTAACAACATAATGGAGAGTTTAATTAAACTGATTAACCAGGAGAATTCTGTAAGTGCAGTTTGGGTTTTGTTAAACATACTACAGTATATTTCAAACAGTTAAGTACAGTTAGAAAATGTTAGTACACCGTCTAATGTGGTGGGAATCCTTTTTTTGTTCTTCTGCTCATTTCTTTTAAGGTTCATAAGTCAGCTTATCTATTTCTTTTCTCTCTTGATAGCCTATAGAGTTCTTAAGTTTAGCTGACTCAAGATTAAAGCAAAGCATAACACTATTGTTCGATTCACTTGGAACCAATGAATCTTTGATTGAACTGGACATCAGGTAAGGAACTTGTAGGATTGTAAAGGATGATAGGGGATAGTAAAGGACGATAGGGGATTGTAAAAGATGATAGGATATGGTAAAGAATGATAGGGGATGGTAAAGGATGATAGGGGATGGTAAAGGATGATAGAGGATGGTAAAGAATGATAGGGGATGATAAAAGATGATAGGGGATGGTAAAAGATGATAGGGGATGGTAAAGGATGATAGGGGATGGTAATTGGTTACCGTGAATATTGGTCTATGATCTCTCAGTGGTGTATATGGGTGATAAATTATAGATGTGTATGTAGAAGTATTCAGTATTGGTTGTGGAAAATGAGTGGCCAATTATTGCACAAGAAAATAAAGTGAAATATTTCTGGTACGTGGTCATAAAGATTTATCTATTTTGTCAATGTTTTCTTTCAGTGGAAACATGATGGGGGATGAAGGAGCGAGGGTTTTGGCGAAAGCATTGCAAATCAATAATAAACTTAGGTAAGAACTTGTACTTTAGCTAAAAACTATGCAACACTTCTCTCCGTGACTCCTACCTCCATCTCTCTAACTTCTCTCTCTTTCCCACTTCGCCCCCTTCTTTCTTCCTGCCACCTCCTCTCCAATCCTGTCTCCTGCTCTCTCCCATTTCCTGCCCCCTCTCTCTCCCCTCCTCTCTCTCCCCTGCTATCTCCCCTTCTTCTCTCTCCCCCTGCCCCCTCCTCTGCACCATTTCTTTCTCTCCCTGTCTCCATATCAAATCACGTACTGCATGAACCTCAGTATCTCTGGTATCTATTTCTTTCAGAACAATCCACTGGGACCGCAATAATGTGACTCAGAATGGACTTCATGATATTGCCTTGGCCTTGGAAAAGTAAGTAATATTTTCTCTCTCATCAGTGTGTATTACTCGTTCTCATAATTTTTACTTACTGTTCACTGATGTTTATCTATTTACTTAATACTTATTTAAGACACAAACTAAAATATTTCGTTGCAGCAATTTGACGTTACAATCCATGCCGACACCAATCACTGACGTCACCTTATGCTTAAAGCCAACGACAGAAAAAGCATTGAAGCAAGTAAGATAACTAAAGTCTAAAACCAACTTGGATTATTGCTAAATTATACATTAATACCTGTTTGTTCTGTGTTTTCACGTTCTAGATCGAAAAGTGCTTGTCAAGAAACCATTCCCCAAGTCACGCTGTCACAGAACAGGCGTATCGACTACAGCAAGGTCTCATGATGTCCTCAACACAACAACAGGTCATATCTTTTGCCTCGTGTCACGCTAACTGTTGTGATTGTATTATTTATTTCCATAGCTTAGACAAATCATTTATATTGTTTTCTTATAAACTTTTTAAAGATGGTTGATAAACTTATTGTTCAACTCCAAGACACAGCAAGTGCTCTCCGTAATTCGAAAGATGAAACTGTGAAAATTGAACTTCGTGATGCCCGTAAGTGCATCAATGATGCTGACAAACTTAAACAGGTACGAGAAGTAGTGAAGTTTACTGCATTATTGAAAACAGTTTTATCACAAAAAACTTATGGCTTCATTTAGTAATTCAGTATTGGAATATCAGACATAGTTTCACACTGCTCTGGCTTTAAAAAGTTTTTTGAACGTCACTGTCCATGACCCAACGTTTTGACACTCCAAGTGTCTTCATCAGGGGTGATCATTGTAAGGTTAGGATCCCTATTTATACCCTCGTTTATGCGGTGCAGTCAGAGACATTATCTGGAGACTTGGCATATCAATAGCGCCCACGCCCCATTCAATCGCGATGACGGTGGTTTATTACCAGAAGCTTATTTGCATCTTGTTAATAGATAACGTCATTATCGGTTCTATGAGGGTATAAATAGGGATCCTAACTTTACAACGATCACCCCTGATGAAGACACTAGGTTGGAGTGTCGAAACGTTGGGTCATGGACAGTAACTTTTAAAGTTACGTTCAAAAAAACATTTTAAAGCCAGTAGCATTAAACTATGTCTGATTTATCACCTGGTTGCGTTGGGAAATTATTTGTATTGGAATATACTTTACAGCTATTTCTGAAGTTCCACATGTGTACGAATAACAAAAGTATGGAAGAACGAATCTCATCTCTTGCTGACGATATTTATATCTCCATTCAACAACAAATGAAGGTACTATACCTAGCTGAGTACAGAGTAATTATATTAAAAATATAATGAAGGTACTATACCTAGCACATAATGAGGCGATTTACTGGTCATACTGCCTTTTTCTTTTCAGAACAATGTTGAAAAAATCCTAGATTGTGCTGAGTCAAACTGTCCTTATGTCACTGGTAAAGAGGTACAGATATCGTTATATTACATCTCTAATGTTTCCAACTGTTGTTATTGTATTAATCTAAATTACTATCATTCTAGTGGTTCAATTTCAAATATTGTGGGTTTTTTTCTAGGGAGTTAAAGAAAGTTTGAAAGTTGCGTGTGAAGGCAAAGCTAACATAAACAAGGCGTTTATTGACAATGTGCTTCTTCAGAAACTTGGTCCAATAATCTTGAATGAAGTAAGGTAAGGTTAACGAGGATATCATTATTTTGAATTTTTCATCTCCAGAAATATGTTGATGTAGCTTTTTGTGATGTTTAGTGAGAAAAAGTTGAACATATCCACCGTTGTGGCTGATGCAATGATGGATAAAGTGATCAAACAATTGGAAAACCATCAGGCCAGACTGGTAAGGAAGAGCTCTCTTGACGTATTTATAGAGGTGTCATGTAAGATCTATAGATAGTCTCTTTGGCTTTCATTTTCTTAAGGATATGTTAGTTAAGAAGTACCAGAGTTCAGCAGAAGAAAAATTGATGGAAAACGAAGAAAGTGGTGACAATATTAGTGAGGTATATTCCTCTTTGTATGTCTATATTTGTCTGTCTGTCTGTCTGTCTGTCTGTCTGTCTGTCTGTCTGTCTGTCTGTCTGTCTGTCTGTCTGTCTGTCTGTCTGTCTGTCTGTCTGTTTGTTTGTTTGTTTGTTTGTTTGTTTGTTTGTTTGTTTGTTTATTTGTATGTTTGTTTGTATATAACCATATAAAATCTTTTCTGCGTCTTTCTTCAGGTTGCCCAAAAGGCGAAAAACAGACTTAGTGCGGTTATTAACCGACGTAGTGCGAGGTTTTCTGACGACGAGAAGGACGTATTCACTTCACCCAGTCATCACAAACGACGACCAACGATCAACAGAAAAAGAAAAACATCAGAGGTTGAGGACCAAGTGGATGGCGGTGCTGAAGAAACAAAGAAGAAAGAACTTTCAGATGTGACTGTTGACAGTGGTAAGAAGGATAGGAGAAAGAAGGATAGAAAGGATGAGAAAGAGGAGATAGAGAGAAAGATTGGAGAATAGGGAGATTAGGGTAAGAGAAAAGAAGAGAGGAGAGATGATGAAGGGAAAAGAGATAACTAGAAAGAATGAAAGAAATGAAAAGAGATAACTAGAAAGAATGGAAGAAAGGGAAAGAGATAACTAGAAAGAATGAAATGAGAGAAATAAGAAGATAAGAACGGAAAGAGACTGAGCTAGGATTGGCCTGCGAGTTGCCCTTTCATTGATCACGTGAGGGAACGTCTCAGCCGCGTGCGGATGTATTTGCAGGTTAAGGTAGGATGGCAGGCAGGCAGTGAGAAAGTGTTTTTTTTAGATTTTAGTGTTCCTGTGGCTTCATCTCAAGAACTCGTTCATCATACCAAAAATCGTGCGCGTCCCGCGCGTGGTCGCCGGCCGCCCACAAAACCTTCAGCCCAACGCACTGCACCAGCTGGACCAGAAATTCAAGTTGACACATTTGATACTGGTCTTGATAACTTCTTCACTAAGTCCACTGGTAGACCACATTCAGCTGTGTAAGTATCTTGAGAACATTTCATAGCTACAAAAGACTTCTTCGCACGCACCAACGAACAATAGACCTACCGACAAACAATACACCCATGCTCAACGCATGACGCAACACCCACTTATATTTTGCAATGAGAACTATTAATGATAAAAACCATGATCGTTTTGGTAGGATATCGTCGAACGTTGTTCACGAGCATACGTTAGTGAAGTCTTCATCTCTCATTCAGCGGCCACATTTAGGAAGTAGAAAAAAGAATGAAAAGGTAACATTAATAAGTGAAAAGCTATAAATAATAAATGATTTCAATTATGTAATTGTTTAATTGATAATAATTAATAACAACGATTAATAATAATGAAATATAATTTATGATAACAAATAATTTCCCAACACAACAAGGTGATAAATCAGACATAGTTTGACGCTAATTTTTGTGATCAGGAGTACATCGGTCAGACTAAAAGTATGCAGTTTCGTACGCGTTTAAAAAAAACACCAAAAGGCTGTTTTCTTTTCTAAAATGGAAAATTCTGCTTTGTCGGAGCTAACGTGGAAAATTCGGAAAATGTTTTGAAAATTCCAAAATTATTACCACTAATCCGCGGTACCATCAGAGACGTTGTCTGGAGGCTTGGCATATCAATAGCGCCCACGCCCCATTGAATCGCGATGACGGTGGTTTATTACCAGAAGCTTATTTGCATCTTGTTAATAGATGTTCTATGAGGGTATAAATAGGGATCCTAACTTTACAACGATCACCCCTGATGAAGACACTAGATTGGAGTGTCGAAACGTTGGGTCATGGACAGTAACTTTTAAGTTACGTTCAAAAAACTTTTTAAAGCCAGAGTAGCGTCAAACTATGTCTGATAATTAATGATAATTATGTAAATCTTGCAAATTAATGATGATGATTATGTCCTGATCAGCTCGATGTTTTAGTATAATTAATTCTTTATTTTTTAATGTGTCACCTCCTTCACATTCATCGCTCTACCACATTCTATTCATTCGTATCATGTTACCATGGATACAGGAGGGGAGATATTCATTTGTGAGTTACGTCAATTTTCAGGAAGCTGGTGACGAGAATACGAAGGAGCCTCATGAGAAGAAAGTAAGTCAAAAGAAAGTGATTTTCTTTATTTATATATGCCATATACACCTTTCTCCATTCAGTATTACCACAATTCTTTTTCTTTTTTTTTTAGAAACATGGCATTTTAGGGTAGGTACCTGTATTCTAAAAAAACGTTTACATAACTCCAGCCAAGATTTTCTGAATTTGTAATTTTCAAGATTTGTAATTTTCTGATCTTGCAGAAGTCTACCTGGAATATTTAAGAAAAAGACTGACAAAGACAAGAAATCACCAACTGCTTTTCGTAAACAAGACAGCAAAACTAAAGATCATAAGAAGAGTGTGGATGATATTACTGATGGTGCAGGTAGGCAGAATGTTACTTATGGACATTTTATAACGCAGTCGATAACGCAGGATAAGGTTGCCCTGAGAGGAGTAGACTCCTTGAGTATCTGTGTCATAAAGAATCAGCATGTTTTTCTTTTTTTTTAATAGTTCCAGGTGAGGTTACAACGAGAGAACGGAAAATATCTGAATCCAAACCCAAGGAAGTTGAAGAATTGCAACAGAAACCAGTTTCCGAGAAACCTGCGAGACGTGCTCCTGAGAGGCCACCAAAATCTGAAATTCATGTCGCTAACGAGCAGGACAAATCCCCGAAACAAGAAGCTAAACCTTTACCTGAACCAACGGTAGAAACGAACGCAGTAGCAAACGAGATACTCGGTGAAGAAACAAGAAAAGAAAACATGGAAAGTGAACAGAAAACAGAGGAAGTACCTAGTTCAGCTGAGGAGGCATCTACCGTCAAACCACAACCTAAAGCACCTCCGAAGTTTGGAGTAGGAATGCCTATGGGACAAATGGGAGGAGATTTACTTGCAGAGATGAAAAGACGAAACGAAAAGAGCAATAGTGGAAATAAGGTGAGAAATCGTGAAGATTATGGAGAGGATTTGTTTTTGAAAAGATGATTGATGATGGAGGTCGGAAAGAAACGTCTTATACCTGATTTTAACCATCTCGTTTTTATTTCGTGGTTTCTTTTGAATTATTTTACATCTTCTCCTACTCTTTGTTATTGCTAGCCTTCTTTAGTTGAACCAAAACCTCGTCATCGAGTTGCCACCAATCCTGAAGTTCAACGTCCTATAGTTCCTACTCGTCCTTCCGTGAATAAGCGATCCGTCAAAGCCATGTCCGCTTCAAATTTATTACTTCCCGGAGAGTTAGAATCTAAAGAAGTACCCAAGCCCAAACTGAAAGAAACCAAAGCAAATGAAGGAACCACTGAAGAAAACAACGGTATTTATGTTTTTTATAACAAGCAACAATCTAACTGGTAACAATAAACTATAGTATTCTAACTAGTAACAACATAACAAGTAACAACATAACTATAGTAACAACATAACAAGTAACAACATAACTATAGTAACAACATAACTATAGTAACAACGTAACCATAGTAACAACATAACTATAGTAACAACATAACTATAGTAACAACATAACTATAGTAACAACATAACTATAGTAACAACATAACTATTGTAACAACGTAACTATAGTAACAACATAACTATAGTAACAACGTAACCATAGTAACAACGTAACCATAGTAACATCATAACTATAGTAACAACATATCTATAACTATAGTAACAACATATCTATAGTAACAACGTAACCATAGTAACAACGTAACCATAGTAACAACGTAACCATAGTAACAACGTAACCATAGCAACAACATAACCATAGTAACAACATAACTAGTAACAACATAAATCATATGTTTACGTACTTCTTAACCAGACAAGAAAAACGGCAAGGAGAATGATGAAGATACTAAAGCAGTACCTAAAAAACCTGCCAAGGATGATGAAGACATTAAAGCAGTACCCGAAAAACTTCCCAAGGATGATGAAGACATTAAAGCAGTACCCGAAAAACTTCCCAAGGATGATGAAGACACTAAAGTAGTACCCAAAAAACCTGCCAAGGATGATGAAGACATTAAAGCAGTACCCAAAAAACCTCCCAAGGATGATGAAGACACTAAAGCAGCACCCAAAAAACCTCCCAAGGATGATGAAGACACTAAAGTAGTACCCAAAAAACCTCCCAAGGATGATGAAGACACTAAAGCAGTACCCAAAAAACCTCCCAAGGATGACGAAGACACTAAAGTAGTACCCAAAAAACCTCCCAAGGATGATGAAGACACTAAAGTAGTACCCAAAAAACCTCCCAAGGATGATGAAGACACTAAAGCAGTACCCAAAAAACCTCCCAAGGATGACGAAGACACTAAAGTAGTACCCAAAAAACCTCCCAAGGATGATGAAGACACTAAAGTAGTACCCAAAAAACCTCCCAAGGATGATGAAGACACTAAAGTAGTACCCAAAAAACCTCCTAAGGAGAAACCTAGTGTGGCATGTCGTCCAAGTGTTCCTAAACGACCTCCAAGTATTAAAAAGAATCGTAATCTTGTGGACGAAAAAAGGAAAAGCTTGGAGGTTGAAAAAGCAGCAGCAACAGTTAGTGCAGAGGAGAAGAAGTAAGTAGTTGCGAAAAAGTAAAACTAGTGTGTAGAAGAAGTAAGTTGGCGCAAAAGTAATTTTCAAAGAGTGAATTTTTAAGTATGTTTATCTTCTTGTGAAGCACTGAATGGTGCATCTTTTTGAAATGATGCTTTTTACATTTCAGCGAAACAACGAAGGACCAAGCAGAGATGGAGCAAAATGACTCATTGCCTGAGAAAGCTTCATCAGAAAATGAAAAAGATATCTCTACGGAGAAACCAAAAGATGAGATTGAGAAAAAACGTCTTTCAATGGCGACAGCTGACGAAGATATCATTGCGGAAGAATCCGTCGAGCAAGATGTTGAAAAGAATGAGAAAGAAGAAGAGAAAGTAGAAGACAAAGAAGAAAACAAAGAAGAAGACAAAGTAGAAGACAAAAAAGAAGACAAAAAAGAAGACAAAAAAGAAGACATGGAAACAAAAGACAACGCAACAAAAGATGATAATGACAACGAGACAGATGTTGTTAATAAAAGAATGTCTTCAGCAAGCACTGAGGAAAATATTCCTTCCGACCCCATCACGACGGATAACGATGTCGTAGTAGAAAATCTAGTTTCAGATGTTTCCGCGACATTGGCAGAAACCATCCAATTATCTAAAGATACAGAATTGTGACTAATATCACCGACTTTCTTTTTCATTCATGTAGTGGTCACAGAAATCATCTTGCTATAAGGACTTTCCTTCACTATGTTGAAAAGCATAGAACATGCATGAAATGTACTTTTGTTTGTAAAAACTGTTAGGAATTAGTCACTTTTGTACGAATATCAGACCATAGTCTGTAGATGTCTTTATATTTTATTGCGAAATATTTTCTTCACTGAGCGTCTGGTAGTAAGAATGTCAAAAATATAAATATATATATTTATAATAAATAATTCACGATCCAATAAGGATAAGCAAAAACGCTTTTAAACTCTTTACTAGCGAATCAAATGCGCTGAAATTTTTACGCACGCTACTACCTAGTCTTCTGGTTTACTTTTGAACTAGCGCGGTTCATCGGAAGTCACGTGCATATTTTGTGGTTTCCTGTTTCCTCCAAGTTGATTAAAGATGGCGGGTAAGTATGACAAGAATGATCTTAGAAATATAAGGTCTTTTATTCACTGAGAATTGGTGTTTTATAGACATTAGCTTTTTAATGGAGGACTATGACCACACAGAGGATGACCAGGAGGAGGGTAGGAATTTCTATTTTGTTGGATTTAAAGGTCTCGGACTTCGGGGACATGATGTCGTACGTTTACAGCCAATAGCTATTTAAAGTAACATTTCTACAATTATTGTAGTAGTGACAGTTCATTATTTCTAACTGGCTGGACACTCAAGAGGTTTTGTTAGTTCTTAATTTATTTGAAGGGTTAAATTGTTAATGTAATATTAGAGAATTACACATTTTAGAAGCCTCTATTTCTATGTTGAGTCTTTGTCTTTCTAGACTTTCTATTTGATTAATCTTGCGCAACTAAAATCTTTTCCGATAGACTCACTGGACGGACAGTTGGAGGACTCCAGATTATTAGACAAAGAAATTCAAGAAGAACTTCTCTCTCCTCTTGTCAAAATGGACCGATACATGAACAGTGAAATCATATTTAACAGGTATTTACAACTCATGACAAGAGCGAATTCTTAACGTTCTCCACTTGTCCTGTCTCGAAGCAACTATGTGAACTACGCGTGATTTATGTAGTGTAATGTACACAAGGAAGAAGTGGCTAAAATTGATTAAATACTGAAACTTTTTACAGACAAATGGCAGGACGATGTGTCTTAGAGTACTTGCGTTCAATAGATGATGAAGAACATGGACACTTGATTCTTCAACAAATGGTCCGTCTTTCCGACGATGTTGGTGAGATTCACTTGGACTTATCTCAATTTGTAGCCTAATTACACAACACTTCTTTACATATAAATATTGCCATTTCAAACTATTTGAAAATTGCCAAATGGTATTTACCATAGTAGCTAAACATATTTAGTAGCTAAAGTCGTTATTAGGTATTTTAATTTTTGATACAATTTGTTTTCAAGCAGTTTGAGAAATGCTCGAACTTGAGAAATATAATATGATACTAACACATCGATCACTAAATGTAAACAATCATAGTTCTTGCCTTCATAATACATTTCTTATATCATAATAATATGAATTCTCACTAGTATTCATGTGTCAGTGTGACAAAACAACACTATTGGTGGACTGCCAAAATAAAGAGCTGTTTCTGAGAAAGTGAAATGTAAAGTTCACTCTCACGAGTCATGAGAAGCCTTTCCTTGAAATGTAATAGACCTTGTATTCACTATTTACACACTATACCAACACTAGTTTCACAAAAGGAAAATGCCTCACACAACTGAAAACAGAAAAACAACTTTGCCAAGTATAAAATAATAAATGGCATGGTGAAGACCTATTGACTAATACCTGTATATATTATTTATTTTTATTTTTTATTTTACAAGCTTTGCCAAAAAGGTGGCAGGGATGTCCCACAGAGCTTGTTGCTCCATTACGGGGTCCCTATTGATAAATTAAAAGTTAGTTACAATTATTAAAAACAGCAAGAGATAGCTCGACTGTGGACATTATTACATTTCAAACAAATTATCCGACCAGTTAAAAAAGTCACCTTTCAAAATATATTAATAAAGAAATAATAATAGCTATATCAATAAAGTGAAAGCTCTATCAACATTGTTTTTATCTCTAAAATTTTTAGAGGCAGCAGTTCGTGTTGAAGTCATGGAACAAATGCCGCATATTGCAGTACTCTGTGTTGAACATAGAGGTTTTGACTTTGCCATTCCTCAATATATTTTGCCTGTTATTGTACGTTATTTAACTGACCCTAATAACCAGGTAAATCTATCAAATGTTTGAGTAGAAGAATGTATTGTACATGAAATAAGAAATATTATAACGAGGTGGTAAACAACCAAACATTAGAAACAAATAAGTTAAAGCCCTTCATAGATTAAAGTATATAATTCTAACACTTGAACATTTCCTTCACCATAAATCCCTATAAGTGTCTAAATAAATATTTGTTTAGTATTTAATGTGTGATTAAGTCTGCTAGGATTATTATACTACAGGTATATAGAACCATTATTCGCTAAATTCTAGAATACCCGTCCACTTTCGCTATTTGCATCTGTTGACAGTTAGTAAAAGGGTCAAATTACGGAAAGTTCATCATATACAATTGCTTCGTTCTACTTTAAAACCCCATTTAATTTGATAACTATCAACAAGTATACACAATATAAACCTTCGACATTATATTTAAAGAGATTTTAGAGCAACCTGGTTTCTATTATTGCCTTTAAATGCAGTTTCAAAAGTGGCAGGGTATTCTAGAATTGTTCCCCATTATTGGTGATAATATATAAATGTTATTGATAGCATTAGCAGCAGTCAACCAAGGTTAAAATCAAGGAATTCAAGTGAAGCCCTTCATTAGACTGAAATTTGAACTGCTACTGCTCATGGAATGAGATTTATGTGTTCCCAAATTAATATCATTGTATAATATATTTTCTAGAAAATCTAAGGCAAAGTAATAATCATATTATATTTGTTTTTGGCAATGACAATAATTTTAGGTGAGGAAAACAACCCAAGCTGCATTATTGCTGCTCTTAGAGCAAGAAATTGTTGAGCTAGGTAAGAGAGGAATATTATTGCAAGTTTTAAGATTTCTTAAGTAATAATAAATAGTAATTGTACATGACGTGATGATCGAATTAGCATTACAATGTTCATTAAATTAGATACATCTAGATATAGATACATATGCAAGTGTAGAATAAGTATAATACATAAAGCAATATAAATAATAAAAATAAGAAGTAGGAAAGGCTATTCTATAAAAAAGAGACTTAAGAAGCCTCTTAAAACAGTCCACATTCTTTGCATTACTAGTGTCTGCAGCAAGATCTTTCCACAGTTTTGGAGCTGATGTAATAAATGCACGGTCCCCAAGTGTTGCATATTTATTACACAACAGAGGCTTAAGCAGTAGCTCCATATTCGATCTAAGAGTATACCTACCAATGACAGACGATTTAATCAAAATTAAATCCTTAAAGTTCCTATAACGTCTCTGGGGATTTAACATATTTGTAATCTATGGATTCTCCTGAGATAAATTGTAATATATCTTGTCAGCTGAAAATTTCATCGTCATAGACTTTTTTGCTGTTAAAGTTGACGGAAATGACGTCAAATCGGGAATCTGTCTATATAAAAACCTCTTTACAGATGCCCGATTTGATGTAATTTCTGTCAACTTTAACAGCAAAAAAGTCTATGAAGATGAAATTTTCAGCTGACAAGATATATTACAATTTATCTCAGGAGAATCCATAGATTACAAATATGTTAAATCTCCACAGACGTTATAGGCACTTTAAATATACAAAGGAGCTAACCCATCCATGAATAGCCAGTAATTAGTAAAATTTTAAACTGTTAGCCAGAGTAATAATTTTTGTTTTTGTTATTAATTTAGGTGATGTTGAACAACAAATTTGTCCAGTCTTAATAGAGTTATGCAGTATAGATAGTACTGATGACTTCAGAACTGAGGCTGTGACTGTGAGTATCACACTTAACTCTTATTTCCAACCTTTTTTATTAATCTGTGGCACTAAACTTTGCTATAATATTCATTTCAATGATATTTTCTGTAGTTGATGAGCAAGATGGCTCCAATGGTTGGAAAAGAAATAACGGAAAAATATTTTCTTTCACAATTTGATAATTTGTGTTCTGATCCATTATTTCATGTTCGAAAGGTACTATACAGTATTATACACAATACTCAACTTTGTTAATTTCTTTACTTTGTATTAACGTACCATAGGTTGACTTGAGTGTTGTTTGTACCTGATGTTTCATAATAATATTATAATGTTTTGTGTTAGGTTTGTGCTGCAAACTTTGGAGATATGTGTGAAGTAATTGGGAATGAACTGACAGAAAGCAAATTAGTAAGAATTATATAATAATTTATATTATAAAGTAAATGGTTTTAGGAGTATCATTAGATGTGTAAAGTTGATCCTGCAGGTTGTTATAGTCTTGAGAAAGGCTATTGTTGGTGACTGATGTTTCGACGGCCTCTATATATACGTCTGGCTCATTTTCTTTCTTTTATTATATTATACAGTTTACATCACAAGACACAAAAACATATTGTTTTGTTTATTGCAATGTCTGCTCTTCAATATTTGACCCTTTTTTATTTCTTTAGCTTCCAGTCTTTATGAAACTTTGTCAAGATGGTGTATGGGGAGTGAGAAAGGTCTATAATAGTCCTCTTTGTTGTTTAAATAATAATTGTTTAAAATTATGTTTTTAAACAAGTTTTTAAAAAATTATTTTAGGCTTGTGCTGAATGCTTCATGAATGTTTCAACAGTTGCTTGTAAAGATGTCCGAAGAAATCAACTTGCACCCTTGTTTATTAATTTGCTTGGAGACAAATCACGATGGGTGGGTATCGGATTATAACTCCTAAAAATAATAGGAATAGGATGGATGTTTCATTTTTTATTTTGATATCCTTCATAGGTTCAAATGGCTGCCTATCAAAGCCTTGGCCCCTTTATATCAACGTTTTCTGATCCACAAATATCTGGGTTTTTCGTTGACGAAATGGGAAAACTGTGTAAATTTGTGGGTCCTTCAATTCAAACTTTAGGAGAGTGTTGTGCTGATGAAACTGTTAGTTCAGAGAGAGAAGATAATGTGTAAGTATAATGACAAACTTCTCTACAGTAGACTTTTTGTTTGAAGCTGTAACATAACTTCAATACAGGTAGTATTCTTTAGCATAGAATAGTATTATTATAGTACTATTTAGAACATATAATAGTACTATTTAGGCCACCATTACTAAGAACACGATCAAAGTGAGCCAGCAATTTAAAAAGGTAAATTGTTTGTGACGTCAGACTCTCAATGCTATGCCTGAATTTCGAGGTTACTTGTTTTCTTCGAGAAGTAGATGAAATGTCAAGCCTTTCAGACAAAAATTTGATCACTATGAATCTACTTGAAGAATTAGCCATGTGGAGTCTGACGTCACTTCCTTACGCTGGTCAGGAACATGATCGATTAATGGTGGACATAACAACTCCAGAACAATAATACTTGCCATCGTCGAATCGCAAAACAGTTTCGACCGAGTACTATTTAGCAGCACAGTACGTAAAAATATCGATAGGTAAAAATTTGATTGTAGTACAACTTTAATATTAAAAAGGCTTTTCATTTAAAATTTAAGTAGCCAAATTTAAACTGATGTATTGTTTTTATAAAACAGAAACCCAAATGAGCTGGAGTCTAGTTTGTTACACACAGATCAGAATAATGGTATTGAGGTGAAAACAACAGATTCTGGTTACATGTCTCCACCTGAGACACATTTGGATAGTTTGATAAATATCAACTTAGAAGATACAGAATCTGTGGATGTTGTCATGAAAGGATTTGCAAGGTTGCATGTTACAGAAAAGAATTCCAAAGCAGAACTCGATAATACATTTAACTCATTTAACTATTGGAGAGTACCTTTAGCTAATATTGAGGTTGAAAGCAGTGAACCTGAAAATAATACTAGTGAAAAACAATGTATTAATGAGACAAGTGATTTTGAAGAAAAAACAAGCGAATCAAATGACAATGAAACATCCAAACCAAGACTAGAATTTCAAGATCTTGGTATATCAGATATGGACATTGAAGACGATGATGTGACTGTTTTAGAACAAGATGATGTTAATGAAGATGAAGAGAACTTAAATTGTAATGAACACTTAAATAGCTCTCCACCTAACAGAGCAATTCCATTGAAAGGGATACCTAGTTTAAGATTTGATGAAGATTATTTGCAGCCTTATTCACCCAATATGTCTTTTGAAGAAGATACACCAACTGCACCTAGCCCACCATCTACACCTCAACATCCTCAGGCAAGTCACAGTGTTATGAACCTATAAAATATGATGATCTTTCACGATAGTTTAAATGATATTTTTATTATAACACAGACATAGTTTGATGCTACTCTGGCTTTAAAAAGTTTTTTGAACGTAACTTTAAAAGTTACTGACCATGACCCAACATTGTCTGGAGACTTGGCATATCAATAGTGCCCATGCCCCATTTAATCGCAATGATGGTGGTTTATTACCAGAAGCTTATTTGCATCTTGCTAATAGATAACGTCATCATCGGAGGGTATAAATAGGGATCATAATATAGGGATCATAATAGTTCATTTTTTCATTTTATATTACTGGTAGATGGTTATTCCTCAAGCTCTTCTCGATCATTATATTTCAATGACTGAACCATCAAAAGCCCAGGCAATTGACACAGAACTGGCCAAACATTGTGCATTTAGTTTCCCAGCTGTATCCTTGACTCTTGGTGCCAAGAACTGGTCTTGCCTACAAGACACTTATGAACTTCTGTCATCTGACATGCAGGTAGCTTATTGATGGAGATCAAGATCTGAAATGCACTAATGATTAAAAATTTACAGAATATAAACATAAATAGCGAAGGACACCAACTGTTTAGAATTTTTTATTTGAATTACTTCTTTGTCACCAATAATTGCAATCTTTTTGTTGGTATTATTTAGTGGAAAGTTCGCAGAACATTAGCATTTTCCATCCACGAGTTATCACAAATATTAGGTGAAGAAATCACAAGAATGGATCTTGTTCCAATATTTAACAATTTCCTTAAAGATCTTGATGAAGTAAGAGAAAATGTCAAGATACATTAAATTATAAAACTCATATCTTCAGCTTTCTAGATCTTAATAAATTAAATGGTTTGAACCTAGGAGTATCATTAGATGTGTGAAATTGATCGTCCAGGTTGTTGTAGTCTTGAGAAAGACTGTTGGTGACTGAGATCTTCAATCTTTTTGTTCAGATGATTATCATGATTGTATTTTGTTTTATGTTGCAATTTTTTTCTAATGGTTTCCTAGCTTTACAATTATATTGTGCAAAAGTAGTTTGTTAACTCTCATCCATCTGTCCTATTTTCAGGTACGGGTTGGTGTACTTAAACACTTAGCAAATTTCATAAAGGTTATTGTTGTTATTTTTATATTTTTCTCTATTATATTAAATTATTAACTTATTGTGTTTGCTAAAGTTATCTCATAACCTAATCTTTTAAAGGGATGATATTGAAAAAGAGTAAAAATATAAGAGTTATTATATTATAGTGTAATCATTTTGACTAATTTCTTTTAGTTATTGGCACCTGACTTAAGATCGGGTTACTTACCAACCTTTTCGGAATTTCTTAACACAGACAACGTCAGAAACTGGAGGTTTAGATACGAGTTAGCAGAGTAAGTGATGAGACGTATTACTAGCTTGTCATTTTATATCTATTCTTTATAGATGTGTGTTTTATGTTTTCTTTTTCTCAAGGCAATTGATTATATTAACTGATTTATACCATACATCTGAAGTAAGTGACCATATTTGTCCAATTGCATTGACCCTTGGTGCTGATCGGGTGGCTGAAGTAAGGCAAATAGCTTATAAATTGGTAAGTGTACTACTTCTACTACTACTACTAATAATAATAAAGACGTATTAGGCGCATTATACAATAGTCTCAATGCTCTTACTGTACAACAATATATTCTTAATGTTAATTATAAAACTATAATTACAGTTTCATTATAAGATAAAGCCTGAACCTTTGTCTTTGCTTCTTGTCTTATTTACTGTATGTATGTATAGAAAGTTATGCAACTTATTATTTTTGTAAAAATATCTCAATTTTGATGTATTTACATGTAGATTGGTATCTTGTTACTTAAATTAAGCAGAGAGGAAGATGAGCTACAGAGAAATAAATTCACAGACGACATCATTGAGCATTTTGCAACAAGCTTACATTGGTTTAGACGGCTATCGTAAGTACAAAAGGCTGCATCTGCTTGCCTGAAAATGAAGTCTTGAACGTTGTTTTCCTATATCTTCAGATATGGTCAGTTGTGTGAAGTACTGTTGGAGGAAGATTACATTACAGCTGAGAAGTTTGCTGTTGACTTTTTGCCAGAGTTATTGAAGTATCAAACAGATAGCATAGTAAATGTTAAATTGTCATTATCAAGAACGTTGACAAGAGCTGTCATGGTCACAGGTAAGTTCTGGGTTTGTTAAAAAATGGTGTAAGAAAGTTGCAAGTAGGGAGACTAGATTGGCATGTATTACTTTATAACATCAACACAGACATTCCACTTTTCAGCTATTGATTGTTGTCTACTTGATTTTTTACTGGTACCTCTAGATTATTTCTGTCAACCTAACTGCAAAGATAGTGAGAAAGTTTTAGAAGCCATTGAGAAACTCCAATCAGATAATGATCGAGATGTTAGATATTTTGCTGGTCGGGATGAAGAAGTGCCTTATGAAGGACGGCGAAGCTCTGTTGATCACGTGCTTATGTTGAGAACTACAAGTCGAGAATCTTTAGAAGATGATCAAGGGATGATGGGTGGATGTCCTCTGGATGGGGAGTTCGCTGAGGAACAAATTGAAGCTAAGTTGTTGGCTGTAGAAACAACAGAAGATGAAACTGTAAGGGGTGTTCATGTGCAATGTAGCAATGAACAGATTACAGAGGAGAGTGATGGGGTAGCTGAAGCAAAGGAACACGATGAGTACGATGATGTGAAGCTAAAAGAACATGTTGACCTGAGGGTTTTATCTCAAGACATAGCTGGCAACGTTAATGCAACCATGGTTAAAGCTGATCAAGGCATACTGTGAAAGCTAATGTAAGTTTATTTTTATTATTATGTAAATTATTATAATGCAAATTATCATTTTAACTTGAGTCCATAAATGACTTCTCATGAGTGCAGTACGTCTCATTATCTGCTTTAATACATTCTCATGAGTACAGTACGTCTCATTATCTGCTTTAATACATGTATCTGCTTTTTAGATCCAGTTAACTGCAGCAGCTGGTACAGTCTCACTTCTTGTATTTAAGGTGATGGCAGAAACTAAAAACCGCAGGTGATCATGCAGACCAGGGGAACAAAAATGATGGGGAAAAAAACTAGTGAAATTTAGATATTATATAAAACAAATGAAATAAAACACAATTGTAATACAAATATCCAGGCAAAAGGGAACAAGTGTGTTTTACTAGATTCTTCCTTTGCTCTTCATACCACTCAAACATTCAAAATACACAGTAATAGCAATTAGATGTATTTTATTTCAGGTTTCCAGATCTTATTTGATGATTTAAATTATAGCACATAACAATATGACAAAGTGTACACAAAATTGAATTTACAAAACAAGAAATGGGAAGTTGGGAATTTTTGTTTAGACAGACTTAAATGTCTCCTGAAATTTTGAAAATTTATTGCACAACTATGTCAATAATTTTGTTAATAAGTGTAAAATTTAGTGCAAAATAAAATATATTTCTATTTGGTACAAGCTTTATTGCATTACCATTACTTATTTCATTGCATTACCATTACTTATTTTACTTGCTTCATTGCATTACCACCATATACTCAAATCATTAAAAATATACAACTTGAAAAAATTAAGTTTGTCTAATATGAAAGAACTCATAAAATGATAGAGCAACACCTTTTCAGCATTTTACTTCGTTTTTGAAATATTTCAATTTGTTTGAGAGATGGTCTCTGATGTTGGGTCAAGTCGCATCGCTATTGAACATTGGTTAAATCCTAACCAATCACAGACCTTATTCAATATCACTGCGACCTTACCCTTGACAGCAGGTGCTTGGGTAGAGAATTTTCACTCATTAAAAAATTACTTGTATCTCCGTGATTGTTAAGTTTACAACGTTCGTTTATCATGAGGAGTTATTATACGTACATTTTAAAGTCAATTTGTGGAACAAACTTGAAGATGTAACCAATATTTTAATGAGTGAAAATTCTCTACCCTGCACCTGATTTCAGAGACCATATTAAACAAACTGAAATATTTCAAAAACGAAGTAAAATATGGAAACGGTGTTACTCCATCATTTTACGAGTTCTTTCATATTAGACATCTTAATATTGAATACTTTAATAGGATAAATATTTCAGTAATACAGTACAATAAATTACTGTTATCAATACGTCTATTTCCAAAATAACAAATAATGACCAAATTTGGTATCCTTTTTATACACATAATTTTCTAGGTTGCAGGAGAGCAGTTTAAATAAATTGCTTATAATCTATCTCCCTATTTACTTCTACATTTAAACTTTTCCTGGTTCCTTTTCTACCACATATCAGTTATAATATCTCTGATGGGTCTTTCTCTTCATCGTCCTGATAAAGTACCCTAGCATCTCTGTTAGTGTTGCTATTTTTACTTCTGTTGGAATATTTTTCCATAGTGTTAATTCCATCTTCATACTCCTTGCTCTTTGAGGCTTCACTTTTTGATGCATTTATTATTGCTTGTCTTAAGAAATGCTCATCATTAAAAGTGTTCTTTGGATACTGATGCTTTATTTTTCTTTTCAACTACAAAAAAAGGAGAAAGATATCTGTCTGGTTATTCAAAGCTTGGATAACTGACCCAATGGATGTCATACATGCAGCGGATACCATTTGTTAAACAATGGTTAGTGAGTTATCCAGTCTTCACACAACTTGGCCCAGTAGCTGTGTTACACACAGGTACATACTACACTGAGGCATATTCTTGTAACCATATGAGAAGTAGCTCGTTTCAGGTACTAAGCTAGAGGTACCCTGCTAGACAGAGGTTCCAGGCTAGAGGATGACAAAGCAATGATCTTACAAACACCCATACCTACCACTTCAATTTCCTTTGACTGACTGAATTCTGTAAGTTGTCGTTGAAATCCACTGTTAGGATTTGCAATATCTCTTGAGCATTTTATTGATTTTAAGATTTCTTTCCAATCCATTTGTGTAACAGTCATAATATAGGCTGTAGCTAGCGTAGTTGATCGGGATATCCCAGCCATGCTAGTGCAAAGAGACGATATATAATTTGTTTGGTCAGAGAGATGCATTCATGATCTGTCTCCATTCATCTCTTAGAATTGTTATCACTTACCAGTGGATAAGAACATTTCCTTCTTCAGATCTATAAAACCAGTTAAAAATGGAAAACTATAAGCAAATGATAAGTATTTACTTTAAAAATTGATTCCTTTGTAATGAAGAAAGTAAAGTCTACCTTGCTTTGTGAATAAACCAAACACAATCTTCAAAATATGGTATCCTAAACAGATCGAGTTCATGTGCAAAAAATCAATAATTAAAAATATGAAAATGTATTTATTACATAACTAAATTACTGCAAAAGTAGGTAAACTTACAAATCTTGTTCTACAGAATCTGCTGCAATAATACAATGATACTGAAATCCCTAAAAAAATACATTCAGGTCAATATAATATTATACAATTGGTTACGTATTTAAATATTTTTAATTAATAGGTTTATGAAAGTTTCTACCTGTAATAGAGGTTTGGCATTATCATGCGCAGAGACAATATGAGTAATTTTATTTTCTGATAATTGAACTTGGTCTTTTGAATCTGTAAATTAAAAATACAATGCCAATATTATCAAAATTTTACACCAATGGTATAGGTGACGTCATTTTTGGATTTATGCACAGCTACTATTTGGTCGATTTGTCATCAACAACCCTAAATTATTAACACGTTTTAAAGTGATAAAGACATGCAAGATACGTGATAAAATAACTCCTAAAATTGTACAATTATTTTAAAAGGCTGAGTAAATATCATACCTCGTAAATTTCCAAGGTACAAGCCTGGAAGTATCTACAAAATTTAGAAAGAGTCACAGTTTGATGATTAAAGGGTAGATTGTTTGTTGAAAGTTTTATCCGCCGAGGCATGATAACAGAGATATTTTTACTGTTACCTTGTTCATTCCATTGCCCATATTGCGATCAGGAATTTCAAAACATAACTTGTGTATAATATAATGAAAAATGTACACCGACATTTAAATGGACATTTTTTGCGCGACGTAATTTTCGCGGTAAAAATGGCGGCGGTGAGGAAATATGGAATTGTGGGACAGTATTTCTTTTGGTGATATGGTAACCAAAATAACACAATAAATTGGAAGCAAATTATCTCTATTTTGAGAGGTTTCTTTGTTATAATACTTTGAAAATATTATTAGTAAAATGCTCTCATCAGTGCATCTCGTTGGAGACGACGAAGATGACATTTATGGCGGTTTTAATGAGTATAACCCTGCGTTTGACACCGAGGTAAGAGATTTTTAATTGAAAATATCTACAGTATGTTGTCAAATATCTCATGTATTTTTATCTCAATCCTGTAGAATCTTGAAGAAGACGAAGGATTTCAGCAAGCAGTTAAAACAAGTCATGGTCAAAGACCAGCAGTTGTAAGTAAACATTTGTGAGCTATCATATTTCGATACTTGTTATAATCAATGCCTACAGCTGCTGGCAATAACTCAGAAGAAAAATATATCCGTGTTATGCTGATTACTATAACGATATAAACTCTAACTAATGCAGAGTTTTGTACAGATTGTTTTCTGGAGAAAATACTGCATTAGATTAGTTGTTATTGTACCCATATATGGGCCATTCCATTTTATATGTCCACCACCCACCCCCTATTGAAGGGTCTGAATATCCTATGGGGAAGGGGGCTCTTGAATGTCAATTTATCCTAAGGGGTGCCTGAAGAAATTTCTCAAAAATTCACCATAATTGGCCCATATTTTAGTGTTTTAATGATAAATATCCAAGGGGTAAATGAAGATATCCTGCAGTGGCAAAGACTTTTTTATCCAAAGGGTGTTATTATGAAGGAACCCCTCAGTAGGGGGGGGGGGGGGTGTGGATATTGAATGGAATGGCCCAACTGTATATTTGGCATGCCTTGCTTGCAATTACCTCTTGAAAAAAATTACAAATAGTAGAGTGTTTTAGATTTAGAATGGTGATACATTATCAGACATAGTTTGATGCTACTCTGGCTTTGAAAAGTTTTTTTGAACATAACTTTAAAAGTTACTGATTAATTAAAATGACCCAATGTTTCGACACTCTAATCTAGTGTCTTCATCAGGGGTGATCGTTGTAAGGTTAGGATCCTTATTTATACCCTCATTATGACGTTGTCTATTAACAAGATGCAAATAAGCTTCTGGTAATAAACCACCGTCATCACGATTCAATGGGGTGTGAGCGCTATTGATATACCAAGCCGAAACGTTGGGTTATGGACAGTAACTTTTAAAGTTAAAAAACTTTAATGTTCAAAAAACTTTTTAAAGCCAGAGTAGCATCAAACTATGTCTGATTTATCACCTGGTTGCATTGGGAAATTATTTGTGGTAAGTATGATGATGAGAATGTGACAACATGCAACAACAACAATAACAAAAGCTAAGTGATTGCATTTGTAATAAAGTTTTTAATAAATTTGTGTTCAAATTATGATTTCATTGTGGTTTTAGAAAACTGGTGTTGCTGGAACACTCATTGGAACTGCCTCTGGAGTAAGACTTTTTAATATTGAATTATTTAATAATAATAATAACATTTATTTAATACCGTGCAAATTCAACATAAGGTTTTCAAATGCGCCTAAATATCATTATAGTTCTCAATTCCAATCAATATATATCATTATAGTTCTCAATTTTTTAAATTCTTATAAATGTTGTTTTTAGAATCGTGGCTTTCCTGGATCATCAATGGGACGACCTACAACCGGCTTTGCATTGGTAATTTAATAGTTCAGATCACAAATATTTTTCAAGATATAATTTATTTTCATTCCATTCTGTGACATTAGATGTTCCATGTGCTGTAATGACATGATAATACATTATATATAAGAATTAAGCCTTTATAATACACAGTCAGGGTTTCCAATATAATTTCCATCAGGAGGTGTTTGACATTATTACAGGAGGCATAATGCAGCCATAACAATATATAAAACTAGTATTCCTTGAAAAATTCCTCAAAGTAGACGGTGGTGAATTGGCGTACAGCCAGCGGTTTTGCACCTGCTGCCAGCTTCTATTAGAAACCCTGCAATGTTCAGCTGATAAAAAGAATTGCCACATTATTTAGGATGCCAATCAAGCTAGACCTATGACAGCCGTTCGTGGTGCTGGATATTCTTCAGCTGGAAATAGAGGTTTGCGACTGCTTAATTCTAAATTCAGTGTACAGTTAATTCTAAATGTGTATTTATAATATAAATATTGAATGACATCACCCCAATTAAGCCGGAAGTGATGCTTAAAATAACCACATTAAAAATGATGGCATAGTGTAATATTGTCATCAAGGAGCTAATATAGAGATGGATTCCAATTGAAACCATGATTATTTCATAAATCTTTATTTTTACTAGCACCAAGTGGAGCTACATTTGATCCATTCAATCAAGGTAGTAAAGGACCAGCACCACCACTTGAAAAGAAAGCAGATGATAGGTATCTACTTTTCCCATACAATTTTGTTATTTATACATGTACTACAGTTGAACCTCTTTTAATAGACACTCCCTTTAACTCTTTTTGCCCCAAAGGTGACCAGCACCTACTGTAACATCTCCTAAATTATATCAATACCTAACCAAGCATTATGAGCTAATGTAATGAGAATAAAGGAAATGATTACCAAATTTAAGACATGTTTAAAACAACTTCTCCCAACTAATACTTCACGATAGTAGTAAAAAAGTAGAGTGCTACGTAGGCAGTGTTTTGGATACATAGCAAAGTGAAAAGGTGGTGAACTGCTGAGATCTTTAGTAATGAAATACTGACGTTTGTAATCTAATGAATGTCTTACCCCAGATAGATGTCTAACGTATACCAGAGTGCCCCAGAGTTAGTACGTACCTATGGTCCAGCAATCTCATTGTGAGCTCCATATATATGTAGATCGAACTCACTGCTCTGGTATTACCTGAACCATAACCGCATGGGTACGAGGCTATACTACCTCTGACTTGAGTTCAATAACTAGCCCACCACTTAGTTTTGCAATTTTGCACAATATTACGACTGCCTTGGATTTAGAGGCAGCACTTCCCTTGCGATAGTAACTTCTAGTATACTAGCCTATTAATGTCTGTACTGTATGTCATTCAAAATCTCACATACTGGTATGCATTATTATATTACCAATAGCCCAGAAGAAAAGATTAAACAAATGGAAAAGAAAGTTAATGAACTTATTGAAGAAAGTTGTATTGCTTATGGCAAGGGAGATATTCAACTAGTAAGGCAATCTTCATGCTGTAATTCTTTGTGTGTGTGTGTGTGTAGGTACATGTATATGTGTATACTCATTGCAGTTCTGGCTTATTTATTGTTTAGGCACTTGAGAAAGCCAAAGAAGCTGGTAGAAAGGAAAGAGCATTGTGTCGTCAAAGAGAACAGACAACAATAACAGATCAAATTAACTTAGACCTAACTTACTCTGTACGTTTTTTCTTATCCCTTGAAGAAAAGTTTTTAAAAACTAAAGAACATAATTAAGTATTATAAATTATTATAAGCCATCTCTGTTTTATTTATCAGGTCTTATTTAATCTCGCGGATATGTATCATAAAAGCCAAATGTATTCAGAGGCATTGAATACCTACCAGGTTATTGTAAAAAACAAGATGTTTAGCAATGCAGGTATGTTTGGTTCAATAAAGTTGGTGATTCTGTGTTAAATAATACAGTAGGTATAGTCCTAGATAGCCATAGACTGTAACTATGTAGTGTGTTTGAACAGGTTTACTGTTTTATTGCTAGGAAGATTACGTGTAAACATTGGAAATATTTACTTTGAACAAGGTAAATTACCACAGGCAATAAAACATTACAGGATGGCTCTTGATCAAGTACCTACAACACATAAAGGAATGAGGTAGAGTATATGACAGTAGACTGCATAACCCACTTCTACTTTCTGCAACAATCACCTGGCATCACCAAGGGGGGACTGGGGTGGACAAGTCACTTTTCTTCAAAACCAATTTTGAAAATCTTCTAAATCAGGCGAGAAACACTTGGGGGATGGGTGTTAGGTCCACATAATACTTAGTTAGGTTTTTGTGATTATAAAGTTTGTGATTTAGTTTTAGGGTTAGCACGACCAGAAACAACCATTAAATTACGTGGAGCACTTCTGCTGAAAACCAAGCTATTCTGCCTGGTTTTCAAGCCATTTCTCAAAGTTGTAGCGATATCTGCCATCACATCATCATTTTGTCCGCAACGATTTCAGCAACTTTTGTCACAACAATTTCCGGCGCTGCACATGTTACACTGTGTAGTGGTTTGTGCAACTTGTTCTACTGTTGTGAGTGAAGTTGCGTGAAACATTGCACAATATAACTTTGTCTTTGGGTCCATATTATTGATGTTCAAACGTTTTTTCCAGTGTTGCAACTGCCTGTTTGGGGCATCTATTATTCTACTCCTACAATTGTTTTACATGATCATTTTGAAATTATTTATTTCTAGAATTAAGATCATGCAGAATATTGGCATAGCATTTGTTGAACTTACTCAGTATTCAGATGCAGTGACATCCTTTGAACAAGTGATCACTGATAGTCCTTGCTTAAGTGCAGGTATTAAAACATGACATAAAGTTCTCACCAATCTTTAAAATAATTTTACAGTATACTATCTGTATAGCACAGTAGACAATAAGGTTTTCTTTGATTATTATCAATGATATCACACACATGATTTAATTTTAAAATTATATTAATGTTTTTTTTAATTGAAGCGGTGAATTTGATTTTGTGTTACTATGCATTGGGTGATCATGAGAAAATGAAGAAAACGTTTCAGAAAATGTTACAGATTGAATTGGATATTGATGATGATGAGAAATATAGTTCTAATGGGGTAGGCTTAACTAATATTGCTGTTTCCTTTTACTGTGCTGTGTTTTTCTGTATTGTATTATGTGCAGTGATAACCTTTGTTAACAGACATCCCTCTTAAGCAGACACCAATTATGCAGTCCAAACCTATAGTTTTAACCTATTTTAAGTGGAGACTCCTCTTTAGGCTAGAAGTTCAAATAGCAACAGTTATAGGGGTTCAAATTCGAGAAGACACGAAAGTCTTACCATTTGCTGATATTATTGCAAAGGCAGTACATTCTCCTCAATTATTTTTAAGACCCCAGGATTTGAACCTGTTGTCTCCCAGCTCATAGACATGTGTGGTAACCACTAGACCAATCCACTTAATAGCTGGGTTTGAATGTTGCTTACTTTACTGTACTGTATTATGTACAGTACCTCATTTTGTTCTGTGTTATACCTTTCTGTAGTAATTACTTTCCTCTACCAATTACTTTCCTGTACCAAGAGTATAATAATTTGAAGATTTGGACATGTGTTTTTTGATCATCTTGTTGTCAATGTTGTCTTCCTAGGATGATCCACAACATGCTCTGGTTTTGGAAATTATACGAAATGACAGATTACGACAGTGGGAAAGAGATAGGTACATCTCTAAGTTAATGAGAGAATGCAGAATTAATTACAGCTTCCTCAACATGTGTTTTATTTTATTTTTAGAAAAACCAAGGCTGAAAAATACCTTACATCTTGTGCAAAGTTAATTGCTCCAGCCATTGAGACTTCCTTTGCTGCTGGATTTGATTGGTAAATGGTTATAGCTAAGAATGTGTTGTGCATAATATAGGCATACATTATAATATTATGCTGTTGTATTAAAATATAAATAAAAATAACAGGGTCCGAATTAGCACTCCAAAACAGCTTCGTTTACTTTTACAACGTAGCGTAAAGTCTTACAACGTACTTACAACGTAGCATGACGTCTTTCCACGTAACATAACGTCTTTCCACGTAGCATAACGTCTTACAACTTTACGTAGCTCGTCGTACTCGTACAACGTTGCGTCTTACAACTTAGCGTAACGTTTTATAAAGTAGCGTAACGCCTTAAAACGTAGTGTCTTTCCACGTAGCGTAACGTCTTACAACTTAGCGTAACATTTTACAAAGTAGTGTAACGCCTTAAAACGAATCACTAATTTGTACCTTGTATGAGTCCTAATGCTTGAATCTGTTTAATTCCTAATTTACGAACTTGACTATTTATACTTTCTTTTAACCATTGTAACCATATCTTCATAATTCCAAAAAAATACTTACTTTTTACCTTATTTGTGATATTTTAGGTGTATTGAGTGTGTTAAAGCTTCGCCCTATCTTGAACTAGCCAACGAATTGGAGATAACCAAAGCCATTACTTATCTGAAAGAAAAAGATTTTAATAAGGTGCAGAGCATGGGATACAGTTGTTTAAGTTAATCTTACTAGATACCAACTTATGTGTAGTTTGAGCAAATCTGCAGGTCAATAAGTTGCCAGCAAGATACACCAGTGATACATTACGACCCTACGACCGGGTCATAATGTATCACCGGTCATCATGTATCACCTGTCGTTATGTATCACCGGTCGTAATGTATCACCGTCATCATGTATCACCGGTCATCATGTATCACCGGTCGTAATATATCACCGGTCGTAATATATCACCAGTCATGTATAACCGGTCATAATGTATCACCGGTCGTTATGTCATGTATCACTGGCCTTCCTGTATCACCAGTCGTAATGTATCACCGGTCGATATGTATCACCGGTCGTAATGTACCGGTCGTAATGTATCACCGGTCGTAATGTATCACCAGTCATAATGTGTCACCGGTCGTAATGTATCACTGGTCGTAATGTATCACCGGTCGATAATGTATCACCGGTCGATATGTATCACCGGTCGTAATGCGTCACCAGTCGTAATGTATTACCGGTCGATATGTAGCTATACATTCTCAGCTACTGTTGTCTTTCTGAGATTTGTCTCAATAAAAATTATTTTACCTTTTCAGGCTGTAGAGACTTTAAAAGGATTTGAAAAGAAAGATTCAAAAATGCAGTCTACAGCTGCCACCAATTTATCATTCATGTATTTTCTGGTGAGCCTACATTAAACGTATTAAACCCTAAAGTAAATGGCTTGAACCTGATCGTCCATGTTGTTGTAGTCTTGAGAAAGACTATTGTTGATGACTACATTACCAACAATAGTCTTTCTCAAGACTACAACAACCTGGACGATCAACTTCACACATTTTATTGAACCCTAATTGCTATTGTATGTCATATTTCTTCTAGCAAAGAGAGTATGCTCAAGCTGAGAAATATGCAGACTTAGCAATCAATGTTGACAGATATAATCCACATGGTATGTCCATATTGTTTACACAATAAATGTCACGTATGCAGATTGAAGGGAAAATGTTCCCCCAAAGAAAGGTCCTGTCTTTAATTCTAATGGAGATATCAAATGCTGCAATTGTGCAGGGGTCACCCCTTTTCTGTGTAAACACGCACCTTCTCCGTTAAAAGCAGGATACCTCCTGAAGATGATACGCTTCTCTAAAGAAATGCAATTCTGTGTAAATGTATAATTTTTCCACAGAAATGAACTTCCGTAGAGTTTCGACTGACTTCTCTCTCTTCTGCCCACAACTTAATGTACAATGACTACATGTACTGTACAGCGACACATACTCAACATAAATAATACAAATTTTAAAAATATGACATAGTTTGACGCTACTCTGGCTTTAAAAACTTTTTGAACGTAACTTTAAAAGTTTCTGTCCATGACCCAACGTTTCAACACTCCAATCTAGTGTCTTCATCAGGGCCGGGTGATCGTTGTAAAGTTAGGATCCCTATTTATACCCTCATAGAACCGATGATGATGTTATCTATTAACAAGATGCAAATTAAGCTTCTGGTAATAAACCATCGTCATCGCGATTCAATGGGGATAAAGACACTAGATTGATGTAGACACTAGATAAAGACACTAAGATTGGAGTGTCGAAACGTTGTGTCATGAACAGTAACTTTTAAAGTTACGTTCAAAATATTTTTAAAACCAAAGTAGCGTCAAACTATGTCTGATTGATCACCTGGTTACGTTGGGAAATTATTTTTTTTAAAAATGTGTTTTTTGAGGAGTACATGAAGCAACATGTTGATCAAAGAAAAATGGTAACATAATAAACTTTATTTTGTTGATAGCTTTAGTGAACCGAGCGAACTGTTACTATCATCAAGGTGATCATGACAAAGCAAAAGAGTTTTACCAAGAAGCCTTGAACATAGAAGCATCTTGTACTGACGCCCTTTATAACATAGGTGCAGTGTTTATTAAACCTCTTGCAGATGTGGTGTAGATCTGTGTTGTATAGTGAGAAGATTGAGGTTTCAGTTTACCGTCCACCGCGCGCTGCATGGCCGTGAAACTACCGCATGAATTTTTCATTATTCAAAATAATTTTCATTATTGGTAGATTTTCCACATCAGGACTTTCAAATATACTATTTACATCATTTGCACAATGTGTATACACTTTTTATACCGAAGCCTTCGAGACAATCAACCCATCAACAATGATCGGTCACCATTTGTTCGACATCATTCGCAAATTCCCGAAACGACGATAGCGGTGTGCGTATCACCAAAGTATTGATGTGTTGCTAGCAGCTATGTATTTGAGATACGAATGGGTGCCACTGACAAGGATGATATAGGTCCACAGATCGATTTCATTATATTTTCAGAGCAGATAATGAATATGATTCAAATCAATGAATAATGAACAAAAGCCGCATCACATTTTGAGAATCCTTGGACGGTAATCTGAAACCTCATTTCTATTGGCCACTGAGAATATTGTGTTGGTTGATGTGGTATGAGCATTGAGCATGTGGTGTAATTTGTTTAAATTTAATTAGCCACATTTGATTTAGGTTTGGTTTCTAAGAAAATGGAGAATTACGAAGAAGCTCTGGATTGTTTCTTAAAACTTCATGCCATTCTACGAAATAATCCGCAAGTTATCTGGCAGTTAGCCAATATGTATCCTTGCACCAACTAAAATACTACAGCACAATCTCTCTACAATGATTGCTATCTTGAGGATTGTCGAGAGGTGATCATTGTCGAGAGGTGCATGTTGTTGTGTAGAGGTTTCAACAATAGTAAAGTTATCTAAGTTCGTATTTGTTCATCCAGATTGCTGTCCAAAATATTAGTTGTTTTTTCGTTCAGCCTGCATTACGGAAACTATCTTTAGAGAACCCAGGTTGAAAATCTTGGCAAAATGTTTTTTACTTATTAGGTTTGTCTTATAAACGTGGGTGACCGCAACAACGTACGCCAATTCCTGCGGTCCCATGTAAAGATAAATAAGATAGTGGAGGATTAATGTTAGTTGAAACAGTGAATCGCTTCGATGAGACTTCGATGATCGGGTTGAGTTACATCTTGGCAAGAAATATCGTAACTTAAATGCCTATTGAAGGAAAGGCAAGATCTTGGTAAGATCTTAAGATCTTGGTAAAATCTGGGGACATAAAAGTTACGCGTGGTCATATAATAAGTATCACATTCTTGGTTCTCTGGATTCTTTGAGTCTTTTGTTCTATCCATTTAACAAAGTTGTGTGTAAGATGGTTGTATATTATATAAATACAGAAAGAGAAATGAGAGAACAGCCCCAACCAGGAATCGAACCCGAGGTCTCCGAGCCCGAGGTCTCCGAGCCCGAGGTCTCCGAGCCCGAGGTCTCCGAGCAGCTTTCATATTTCTTCTTCTATAAATACATGCATGTTTGACTCACTCTCCGAATATGTTTAGTCATATCTTAACTGCTGTCATTCAGATACGAAATTTTAAATGATATGGATCAAGCAACTGAATGGTAATTAGTCTTTTAGCAATTGAATCTCGCGTATATTCCTCTCTATTTTCCGTATATATGTTGTATTGTAGTATACATTGTATACTATTTCATGACAGCTTTATATAAACAGTTCTCTCTCTGACATAGTTTGACGCTACTCTGGCTTTAAAAAGTTTTTTGAACGTAACTTTAAAAGTTACTGTCCATAACCCAACATTTCGACACTCCAATCTAGTGTCTTCGTCAGGGGTGATCGTTGTAAAGTTAGGATCCCTATTTATACCCTCATAGAACCGATGATGACGTTATCTATTAACAAGATGTAAATAAGCTTCTGGTAATAAACCACCGTCATCGCAATTCAATGGGGCGTGGGCGCTATTGATATGCCGCATATTAGTGGTAATAATTTTGGAATTTTTCCACGCAATCTCATGGTTGGTTACGCACGCAGAATTTTCTTTTTTTGAAAACAAAACAGCTTTTTGGTGTTCTTTTAAACGCGTACGAAACGACGTTTAGTCTGACCGATGTACTTTTGATCGTGGGTCATTGGACAGTAACTTTTAAAGTTACGTTCAAAAAACATTTTAAAGCCAGAGTAGCGTCAAACTATGTCTGATTTATCTCCTGGTTGTGTTAGGAAATTATTTGTTTAGTTCTCTCTCTATCAATTTTAGGTACATGCAATTGGTGTCTCTGGTTCCAACAGACCCGACAGCTTTGTCTAAACTGGGTGAGATTTACGATGGTGTTCAAGACAAGTCACAAGCATTTCAATATCATTACGAGGTAACAGTTTAGTCAGTCAAGGGAAGAGTATACTTCATATAATTACTATACTTCATCATATATTATAAACTGTTGTAGGCCTACAGATACTTTCCTTCCAGTATTGATGTGATCTCATGGCTTGGTGCTTATTACATTGACTCTCAGTTTTGTGAAAAAGCAATACAATACTTTGAGAGAGCTTCTATGATTCAGTAAGTAGAATACTTTTTGATTTCGAGCCTGTTATTTACTCTTGTTTTATCCAGAGCAGAATGTCTTTCGCTAAAATTGATATGGTAAATATATTTGAACAAATACGTAAAACCATGAAAGATGTTACTGTCAAAAAAAGTTCTGCTCTATTTAAAGTTATTTTTACATAATTTTACAGACCCAATGAAGTGAAATGGCTTTTAATGATTTCAAGTTGCTATCGTAGAAGTGGTAAGATATTTTACCTCATTATCGAACATATAATAGTTAGATGTCAGCTTTCTTTTTTATTAGAGTGCATGATTGTAGTAACAAAGCATATATCTTCGAATAGGGAATTACCAGCAAGCTTTAGAAACCTACAAGTCAATACACAGAAGATTTCCTGAAAATATTGAATGTAAGTTCGAAATAATCACGATCATATAACAGCTGCCAGCGTCTTTTAATTTATAGTTTATAAAAAAGATAGAGATAAAAACGATGTTTCTGAACTCATTTTCAAGGTCTAAAGTTTTTGGTGAGGATTTGCACTGATCTTGGGCTAAAAGATGTTCAGGAATACGCTCAAAAATTGATGAAAGCAGAGAAAGCAAAGGAAATGAAAGAACAGGTTTGAAATGTGGATCTAAGTCGAGTTATAGAGAATGGTTGCAACCACTCCGCCAATCCACGTCGAGTATTTCACTGCTCTCGGCATAGTGTTTTAATTCATCAAGATTAGACAGATGAACTCTCTCTATATAGAGTACTGCACTGAAAGATCTTTTGTTTTATTTTGTCATATAGCGCAGTGGATATAGAGTTCACTAATTAATTCAATAAAGTCAATGTCTCCGGAAAATGTGCGAGGCCAAAAAACAATTTTATATTAAAAGTTAAAATTACTTCGTGGTTTCAACCATTCTCTAAAGATGGTTAGATAATGGTCCCTTTGTGCTCTATGGGATACAGAGTCCCTCGAATAATTAGATGGTGTATCTAATTCTCGGGACTCTATATCCCATACAACACGAGGGACCATTATCTAACCTATACTTAAAACATTGTTCACTCATAACATGAAGCTGAGACTGGACTACGGGAAAATACCTTCTACGATTTCAAAGATTTTTTAATGTTTAGCCCAACTATAGTTTATGTTATAGTAACCCCGTTATGCTTCAATGAGCTAGATTTTATCGCAAATCTCATTTACATTTGAAATTCCTCACTGGTTTTAAAGTGCCCCTAACCTCAACATTTTTTATTGTTTCATTTGGAAGAACTTTTAAAATGATAAAGTAACTTCTTTTGAAGATTTTCGTTTCTTCGCTTTCTTTTTGAGATATATCAGTTTGTTTGATATGCAAATGTCTGGAATCTTCGTCACACATGCATAATGACTTATCAGAGAATGTTATATATCTTTGCGTTCATCAAATAAAAACACTAAAGAGTGAATAACACGTGTGCGTGTTTCTCCCACAACACCATACTTCTTGGTTTTAAAGGATTTCGTTCGAGAATGCGGAAAGAGATACACATATTTCTCCAATAAGTCATTATGCATGTCTGACGTAAATTCCGGACATTTGCATATCAAACAAACTGATATATCTCAAAAAGAAAGCGAAGAAACGAAAATCTTCAAAAGAAGTTACTTTTTCATTTTAAAAGTTCTTCCAAATAAGACAATAAAAAAATTTGAGGTTAGGGGCACTTTAATGGTTCACAAAATTTTCATTTACTTTTGTTTTTGCATTCAGAGAATACAGAGCGGAGGAAGGTCTAGCAGGAGGCCTGGTACTGCTTCTCGTCAAAACAGTGCTGGAAGTGGTAAGTCGCAAAATAACCATGGCACCACATGTGTCAATGGAGCGAATAAAGATGGGTTATACTGGATTTTTTTAGATTCCAGCAGAATAAACAGTGAACGAGAAAGGAGTGGTAAAAACCGATCAGGAAGTAGTAATACAAGAAGAGGAGCAAAGAACCAATCATTATTGGTTGATAATGACGAACCTTTTACTATCAATAATGCAAAAGATATTGGTTAGTATAGGTTACGCGTATCTCAATGGTTGAACCACTACTATGTAGTGAGGAAAGTTTACAGCAATGGTGTCACTTCATCACTCTACTTATGGTTTTTTCCTGGATTTTAACCGCTTGTTTGTTTATGAATTGTTAGATCTAGTTTGACGCTACTCTGGCTTTAAAAAGTCGTTGGAACGTAACTTTAAAAGCTATATACTGACCCAACGTTTCGACACTCCAACCTTGTGTCTTCATCAGGGGTAACAAGATACAAATAAGCTTCTAGTAATTAACCTCCATAAGGCAAAGTAATAAGCCAGAGTAGCGTCAAACTATGTCTGATTTATCACCTGGTTGCGTTGGGAAATTATTTTATGAATTGTTTAAAATATTATCTTGTATAGATGCATCGTATTCAGATCCTCTTGGTGAAGCACCAGTTCGTCCTAAGACAGCTGCCAGACCACAAAATAATGCAGATGATGATTTTGGAGATGAAGAGCTTGGTGACGATCTTCTACCAGATTAAAAATGTGATACTTAACTGACATCTGCACTAGTGATTTTCTGACTAATGATTTTCTGACTAGTGATGCTGAACCATCTGAATTTTGTTTTATTACGGCGGTTTGAAGTTCAAATGTCAATCTTTTTGTAAATATCTATTGTGTAGAATAATATTGGATTTTTTCAATGGTTTTGTTTTAAGAATACAAATAATTTAAATATGAAGATATTGTACATATATTCTTTATTCAGAATTCTATTAAATTATTCCCTCCTTCACATCAATAAATAGATATTCGATGAAAATTGATTTTTGTAGATGAAAATTATTGGTCTAATTCCCATAAAAAGAATTGATATTCTTTTTAAAGAATGAATTCTGCGAAGTAGTTTGTAGTTTCTCTGAATTTTGACTTTTCTTTTATGGTGACGCGTAATAAATAATTTAATTATTAATCAATTCTGCCAACCTATAGGAAATCAGCAATGGTGCGGGACGAATTCAGGAGCAAGGAATTCGTCGCCATAATCGTACTTCACGTCCATGAAATAAGTGACGGTGAGTTGGATTTTGAACGTTGCTTAAAATATATCTTTTATGATCATCCTAGTGTATATATGTTATTAATTAAGTTATCTGGCAGTGGATAAAAGCGGAAATTATTTTTAGTTTGTGTATGTTACAATACAATGCAAATTAATTAGCATACGACGATATAGATATTTATGGCTAACTCGACTAAAAAAACAAGTTTCCCTGAATGAAGATAGAATTAAAATTGACAATATTAAACGCTCTCTTGTATCTGAGCAAACCCACATTGAATATACAAACACATGCAGTGAAAGAAAGATCATGCATTCATCCCATCGGCCCATTGCATTGTGGTTTTGCGCAGAACGTTACTCACACTGCGCACAACATGCACAACGTAGTGTGCTTGGCAAAATTTGAAAAACTTCCCCACTGCACAAATTAGTTTTGCTACCTCGCTTGCTTCAGACTCGCTCGCTGCGGCAGCAAAAATACTATCTGAGAACGGTCAACCTTATTTTTCTCTTCATGTTTCCTCTGGGAACCATGATTTAAATATTAATTACTACTTATTACGTTAAACAGTAGTACATTGATTTTACATGCATGTAATACTTTGACGTGGATATAATATGAAAAAGAGAAATAAGAGAACTTCAATGTGTCGAGTAATACTTAAGTAAGAGTACTTACGTATGTTAATGAACGACGTTTCAGACGATGTGTCCTTATTACTAATAATTACTTTCAAGGCTTTGCATGGAACTAAATATAAACCTATTCGTGCTTTGAGATCACCTGACCGAAATCTGCTACTTGAGCCAAAATCCAAAACGGTGACTCATGGAGACAGAGCATTCTCGGTTGCAGCACCAAAACTGTGGAATTTATTACCACAGGAAATTAAGCTTTGAAATATTAAGTAGTTTTAAGTAATAGTTTTTTGTTCATGTTGGTAATATAATATGTAGTATAGGCTTTATCTTGTAATGAAACTGCAATTAGTTTTATAAGTAACTTTAAGAATATATTGTTGTAAGAGCATTGAGACTATTGTATAATGACTCCTAATACGTCTTTTATTATTATTATTATTATTATTATTATTCAGATGACACATCGTCTGAAACGTTGTCCATGAATATACGTGTAAGTCTTACTTAAGTATTTTTCGACACATTGAAGTTCTCTTATTTTTCCTTTTCATATTATATCCAGTTCTTTTGAGAACTTAGCAGCTTTCATATTTATTTCTTACTATATTTTGACATGGTACATGTAATCACCACTCCTACTTTATCATTCCCATTTAACATCACAAACGAAAGGTTTTACACTATAATGTTGCAATCCTTTTAAATGACTTTTACAATCTTATCACCATTTGATGTACTTTTTCCACTATTTAATAGTCTGGAATCTAATGTATACGTTGTTGTTCATCAAAAATTCTATCAAAGATTAATTATAAAGCTATAGGTAAAGCTTTGAGCTAGGTAAAGCTTTCTTGTCTTCATGTAACAATATAGTCACAAAATGATAATTAAATACTGTTCCATTCTAAAGGTTGCCTTCAAAATTTTTTCATTATTACTCTCATATGGCACCGACTTTCCTTTGCCTCGTCAGTCGCATCACATACAGCAACTCGTCGTTTGGTCTTGAGATCATCTTTGTACTCTTCAGATTTTGTGTTTTTTACCGAATGGAGAGCTTTCCATTGAGACTGATCCTGTCCATTCACTGGTCTTGTGTGCTGCTGCAGTGCAAAAAATAAATTTTATTTTAATAAATATGAAACCCTGCATGACATTTAGTAATTATATTACCTCCTTAATCTTTTAGTATAACTGACTATATAGTTTTAATAAGGATGTTTAAGTGATGGTTCAGTCTGTGTGATCTCCCGTGGGCGCATCCCGTGCGCTTATATTTTTGTCACCAAAAACTCGTTATCGTGTCACTATTTTTGTGATTAGTTGAGTTTGCATCTGCAGCAGTGCGTGCATCTTTAAGAGTGACAACACGCAGTTTGCTTTGTTATTTTCACACTGTGACAATATTTCATATTCATGTGACGCATGCCTGCGTAGTTTAATTAGTGTTTGAACTACAAGACCTCGACCTCAGTGGGCGCGCACCAAGCAGCTGAGTCATGTAAATAATAGAAAGTGGCTAGAAAATTATTTTTCTAATCTAGAACAGATATGATTTTCTTGAAATGTATAAAATCCCAGCGAGATAAGAATCAAATCTAAGATATTCACCAGCTTGGAGCGTGGTATCAAGTAGTACACCTCGCCAGCACGACACTTCATCATCAATTAATCATTCAAAGCCCTAACGGTTTCAAGAGAAATAATTTGTCAGAAATGTGAGTATTATTTGATTAGTATCTTTCGTAAAATACTATCAAAATCTTTTTGGTAAGTAATCAAGATCTGCCCTAAAAAACAAAATGTCGAAACAGTTTTCCGTACTAAAACTGATGTGAATGTATAATTCAAAATTATAAATAAACATCTAATTCATTCAAAATGAAACAGAGTTTATCGTCGCCAGCAATATAATTGATATGAATCGCGGGAGACTGTTATATGTTTAAAGATTTTTATCGGCCTGTTAATGATTTTGAACGCCTATAATTTTGTAGCATTTTCACATTTTTGGACACTCGATAGAAATAGGGATCTCTTCGAGAATATAGAAAACTTGCTGATTAGATTTATAACGAAGGTTCATTTCGGTAAATTGCTAAGTCTTTAGTCGTGTTTTGTGATCTCTACGCGCTTTAATCATCAGTCGAAGGTTACGATTCCTGTATTCCATGCAGCTTGTCTGACGCATCGATTTTGAAGCTAAGATTAAGATTTGTTGTCAAGTCAGAACGAGATGTTTTGTTCATGACATTGGAAACGACGACAATGTATCAGAGCTGTAAATAAATATACAAATATTTCAATAAAGTACTAAATATTCTGCTAAAAGTAATGCATGCCGGTGCAAAGCGAAAGAGTTCGTGCAGGCCTAGCGTTATACTACTGTAGTAACAGGCTTGCACAGCCTTGACGAGGTCACATAGCTGTTTTATTGTGCGTGTTTTTTATCTCTCTGCGATAACTAAGAAAGTAAAATAACAAAAATTATATTCTAGAAGTTTCAACTTATTAATAAATGACGGTGAATATTCGAGGACATTGTTGATACTGATTTAGAAGACGTTAAGCCGTGTCACAAGTTTAAATTAAACATTGTTATGACAAGACCTTTCCAGTTACCATTATTACAGCTATACAATACCTGAGCTTCAGGTGCATTGTTATTTTCTTTCGAGGAAGACGACTTTGAATGAAATGGCTCCATAGTATTAACATTCATGAATTAAAAAACAGTATAGTCTTGTCAACAGAATTCTAAGTTTGTTAAGTTCCAGCATTCATATCATCACGGTCTCTTGATAGTTTTTGGTCCTCACGATTACTCAAGTGAGTATATTGTAGTACATGAGGTTGTATATATATATCGATAGTGTTAGACCTTGCTAAAATCAAGCCTTATATAATATGCAGTGCTACGTTAGAATTGCTCTTTGATTGGCTCCATCACATAGCCATATTATACATATTTATAGTTTCAAACTACGCGTGATTGGTGTAAGCTTGTCGTTCAAGCAACAAAGCTTCAAACCATCTGCTTGCTGAAATATATAATTCTCTGCAGCTTCGTGTCAATATAAACATTGTATAGATAAGACCATCTGCTTATAGTGCTGAGACATGTGTCCCTTGAGCGTCGTTGCAGCTTCCTGTGAATGATCACGTCGATATTTGAGATAACTGGTCACTTGGTACGCTGACGATCACTTTGCAATAAAGTTATTTTTTATTTATAAGAAGTTTCCATCCCGTTTATGTTTAGATTTCTTCAGATACACATTACACATGCAGTCGTTTTATTTTTGTATTTTTCATTAAAATGTTTCTTCAATAAGTGAAAGAAGTAAAAGTTCTCGAGATATATCAATGAAAATATCGTTGATTCGTTGGGATGTATTGCACTCGTGGCTTATGTGGGTATATATATTAAGATGTTGGACAAAAAAAATATTGTTTAAAACAATGATATACATCTTTTCGTCTTCTACTCACTCCTGTGTGGGGTCATTTGCTTGTACCATGTTGCGCCATATTAATGTGTTATCTTCTGCTGTTAAACCTTTTTCTCTTTATTGAGCTTATCAATCCATTGCATTGGCCGCGGTGATTCTCTTTCTCTGTAACCTTCCAGTCTTTCTAAAATCGACTTTATTACAATTCATTTATGAACCGAAACCATCTCAACGTTGCTTCTCGCAGTTTCTCACTAACCACTGCCAGTCTCCTTAAAATAATCCAAAAAATCGAGGGCATTGGACCTCTTTCATAATGGTGGCCAGTTTAAATATTCTTTTATGCATGCAAATTAGCCTTTCTGGCCTCGATATCAGTAAGGCTAATTTAAATGCATATAAAAGAATATTTAATTTAGGTGCCATTATGAAAGAGGTCTTTAATGGCTTTTTTTTTATCTGATAAGCTGTCAATTGTTTGTAGTGAGCAGTTTTAAATTAGTGTTATGTGGTGTTACAGAGAAAGGAAGTGAGGAGCTGCAGATACAGCACGCTGTTTCATCCTATTCCCATGCATACCTATAAGAGAAAATTTCGAATATTTTTCGATAATCGTCGCAGTCAAAATTGTCGTTTAGAGGCGCATGCGCCTATACAACTTCGCATATAGACGCACCCCTAACCAGACCCCATGAGAATAAAAGAAACAATGAACTTGAAGTTCCATGCCAATACCAGGTAAAAGCGCCGAGATCTAAAGCGAGTCTAGCGGAATAAACCTAAAGAAATAACTATTGGATTTCTTTACCGTATAACGAACATTATATATATAGCTATACTAGTAGGATATGAGCTATCTCGCAATTGACTCCTCTACTACTAGGCGATCACCTCATATTCTAGAAGTAGAGATAAAACAAGATGGCGTATAGAAACATATTTACCAGAGGTTTCCCCGCGAGCCTGCCTGAGGCCGCAGGCCGAGTGTTGTTTGTGAGAATATTTTTCTATACGGACCTACACCAAAACGGTTAATTTAATTAGCTTAATTGAATCAAGTAAGAGTTAGATCCCGAGAAGGAGGGCTTTATGCTTTATATAGGATAAAGCCCGACATTCGAGGGATCTAACTGATTTAGTTCATGATTGAGGAGGTTTTCCAACAAAGTTTTGTCCATTTTATCCACCTTGGACAAAGATTTCCCTAGTTTTTTTCCTTCATTTCTTATCTAATTAGTATTCATGGTCTTTATGCTAGATAAAGCCCGCGATACATCAAAGAAAACCGACTCGATCATCAACTAAGTTGTGTTAGATTTCCATTTTCTAATTAATAACAAAGCAAAATATGTTTTATCATGCTCTAGGATTCCGTGACTATATGGTCGATGTTGCAAAAAACCCACCCGCTCAGGCATCCAATCAAATTGCAGAAAGGCCCACGAGGATTGCACCCGCTCAGGACTATTCAAATAATTAATATCATTATTATAAGGAAGGTATTAAGGAAATATTTTGTTCATGTCTATAAAACTCAGATTGTGCATGCGACAAATCTTCTGTCCAATTTAACCAAGTTTTCACTATATCAAATATTCAAATCACCTGTTAAAAAATTTCCATTTGCGGCAAGGAACGTTAAAGACAGGTGCAAATGTTGACAAGAATTGTTTTAACGGGGGGAGGGGTGAGAGATGATAATTGTAGTCGCAAGCGTAAAGCATATCACATATAATATAACAGAATTAAGATGGAAAATAGAAAAATTCTGAAGATCTTGATTTGTTTTGTAAGAAGAGTAAAAAATTTGGTTTTAATTAAGCCTGTTCATGAAAACATTTTTCGTTGTATTTGCTTTGGTCCCTACCCTACAAGGGAACCCATTTTATTTCAAAGCCGTCTTTATATTGTGGTCTAGGGTTACTACGTAATTACTGAAACAAAATACTCATAACGGTTGTTAGTATCTTCTTATTTTGATTGTGTGTATTTGAACATTGACGGCAAACCAACGGCAAAGCAGTTTCACAATGCATCAGGTGGCTTTTACAAACCCGAAACACAGTTCGCAAGTTTTCGCAGCGTTTGCAGAAATGCGAGAGATGGAAGAGATGTGTGACATCCAAATAGAGACAAGCGTTGACGAATTACCAGCACATAAAGTTGTTCTTGCTGCTTGTTCTCCTTACTTTAGAGACGTGTTTAAAGATATTGATGAAGAAACCCACACAATACCTGAACAACACGACTCAAAAGTGGTATCAGCAATTATCAACTATTTCTATACTGGACGATTTGAAATAGAGGCTAATTTATTACCAGATGTCCTAACAACAGCTATGTTTTTTCAGGTAATTCAATTAAAAGCCTTCATATATTATTGTATCTTGACTGATGGTCAAACGATCCTATATTTCTATACAATTTTATTTGTCTATATATCCGCGAATTTTTAAAAAAAGTTTAACACACGAATGACTCGTATAATAATGATACAAGTTGTATGATTTTTTTAAAAGGCCTATCTCACGTTTGGGGATTTTACATATCCGTAATATTTGGGTCTTCCTAAGCAAAATCATAATATATATTGTCAGCCGAAAATTTCATCTTCATGGAGTTTTTCGCCCTCAAAGTTACCGGGTGTGATGTCACAAGAGGCATTCGAAACCAGTTTTCGTTTGTTACTTGCCACAAAAATGCCTCTTGTGACATCACATCCGATAACTTTAACAGCAAAAAAGTCCATGAAGATGACATGTTTGGCTGACAAGATATATTATGATTTTGCTCAGGAAGACCCAAATATTACGAATATGTAAAATCCCCAAATGTGAGATAGGCCTTTTAAACCATTACTAGTTAGCGTTTATTTTATAAAACTGGAATATCAGTATAATCTATACCTTTCTCACTTGTGTGGCGCTGCAAAAACTGAAAAATACATAGTTTCTACTGGCGACTGCAACTTTGGCATCATCTAACCATAGGCTCTATATCGTTCCATTCTTTATCGTGTCTGTTTGGTTGGTTACTCCATACTTTTGACTGTTTAACAAATAGTTCCATTTTGCCATTGTCTGTTCAGTTATAGATGCACAGATGACATCAGAACGTAGTAAGAACAGAAAAGTGGCCCACGAGACGATAGTCAAGTGGGTCACTGATGTTCGTACCACGTTCTGACGTCTTCTGCGTATCTATAACTGAACAGACAACGGCAAAATGGAATCTATAATTTGTTTTATAAAATAAAAATTGAAGACCAACTGTTCAAAATGTTTATTGAAGCACTTGGGGATTTCTGGGGCATGGAAAAAGACAGAAGCATAGATCATGGCTAACAACCAATGAGAATGCGCATACAGGTTATTGTATAAATAGAAATAGACGTTCGAAATCATATTAGAACAGACATAGTTTGACGCTACTCCCGCTTTAAAATTGTTTTGAATGTAACTTTAAAAGTAGCCTCCTCCGCAGGCAACTCTGTGGCTTCTTTTTCCCGACTCAAATAGCTTCCAACGCTGTTTTGGCCCATTTTTGGCCGAGCCAGAGAAACCCTGCAATCTCAGCCAAAACATTACTCGCACAGCCTTGGAAGTGATTTGACTCTGAAAAAAGAAGCCACAGAGTTGCCTACGGAGGAGGCTAGTTTAAAAGTTACTGTCCATGACCCAACGTTTCGACGTTAGGGATCCTAAATTAACAACGATCACCCCTGATGAAGACACTAGATTGGAGTGTTGAAATGTTGGGTCATTGGACAGTAACTTTTAAAGTTCCGTTCAAAAAACTTTTTAAAGTCAGAGCCAGAGAGTAGCGTCAAACTATGTCTGATAGAAAAAAACGTCCGTAATCCTATTAGAAGTTCGGTAATCTGTCATTAGTAACCTTTTGCATCTCTATCATTCTCTTTTTTAATACTTTCTCAGGCTCAAGATATCGTGGAAAGATGTGAAGATCATGTCGTTCGTCAACTCAATATTGATAATTGTTTACAATTCTACTCTCAAGCCAAACAATATAACATGAAGGATTTACAATGTATCATCGTTCGTTTCATTAATTGGCATTTCCTTGAAGTCACAGAACAAGAGTCTTTCATGGAATTAGATGTCAGTGAAGTTTGTCACGTGGTCTCCAGTGATATCTTGAATACGGAGAAAGAAGAAGATGTGTATGAAGCTCTTTGGAAATGGTATAAACATGATGAAGAATGGTATGGCAACATTTTAACATTCATTTAGAAAAAAGTGATGTCTTAAACGATGTGCAAACTTACATGTCGTCTTAGCCTCATCCGGAGGCATTTTTTCATCACTATTACAATTTGGTGTTGGGTTACCTGTGGTAGCAGCCGGTCAGATGGCGCGTTGCGTTGTAAAGGATTAGGAACTAAAATAACACAACGCGCGATCTAGACTTGGTGACCGTGAGGTACTAGGTCTGACTCGTCTTCTAGACGATCTTTTTTAGTATCCGCCCCAGAGGTTGGACGAAATGAGAGAATGTACTGCTATCATACGATCGGACATGCCTGTATGATGAAATACATCATGGAACTGCTAACCCCAAAACAACTTAGATCCTAATCCCCCTCCTGATGGGTTTTCTGACCACCCCCGCCTAATGGTTTTCTAATACTAACCTTAATACTAATAAAAGGATCGTCCAGAAGACGACTCAGACCTATAGTACCTCACGTATTCCATCTAGCCACAACCATGTGGCTTGGCTGCTACCACAGGTAACCCAACACCAAATTGTAATAGTGATGAAATAAAATAGAGATGTCTGCGGAGGAGGCTAATATCACCTGTATATAGCTAAACTGTGATATTTCTGTTGTAGCCGAAAAGTTCACTGTGAAGAAGTGTTCAGTAAGGTGAGATTTTTTCAGCTTGATCCACAGTTTATGACAGAAAGGGTGATCCCAGAATTGACCAAAGGTGAATGTGTTTGTAAAGATGAGATAAAACAGGCCATTACATACCAATGTTCTGACAAGAAGAAACGCAAAGAAATGAAAGAGCATTTGAACCCGAGATACCCAAGCAAGGTGCGTTTATTGTTCTTCTCAAATATTACTTAGAACAAAAGGTAAAGAGAACATAATTCAAAACAAATAATTTCCCAACGCAATCAGGTGAGAAATAAGATATAGTTTGACGCTGCTCTGGCTTTAAAAACATTTTTGAACGTAACTTTAAAAGTTACTGTCCATGACCCAACGTTTCGACACTCCAATCTAGTGTCTTCATCAGGGGTGATCATTGTAAAGTTAGGATCCCTATTTATACCCTCATAGAACCGATGATGACGTTATCTATTAACAAGATAAGCTTCTGGTAATAAACCACCGTCATCGTGATTCAATAGATCAGTGGGCGTAACGTCTCTTATGGTACCGCGGATTAGTGGTAATAATTTTGGAATTTTCCTACGCGATCTCATGGTAGGTTACGCATGTGTGCTCCGACAAAGCAGAACTTTCCTTTTTTGAAAAGAAAACAGCACAGAAAATCGGGATCCTTACTTTACAACGATCACCCCTGATGAAGACACTATATTGGAGTGTCGAAACATTGGGTCATGGACAGTAACTTTTAAGTTACGTTCAAAAAACTTTTTAAGGCCAGAGTAGCGTCAAACTATGTCTTGTGTTTTATTTACTTTTAGATTATCTTCATGTTCGACAGTAAGGCATCTGTGATTGAAAAACATGACCCAATAACTGTAGATTGTGTGAAAGAAAAACGGATGATGGATGGTCGAGAAAACTCGTCAGATCAAGGTCTCAAAGCAGCTGTAGTTGTTGACAATGAACTATATGTTATTTCTAGTTCTAAAGTTGAGAAATTTAATAAGTTGTCATTATCTTGGGAGAAAGTGGCTAGGGGTAAGTGAACTTGATAAAATATTTAGTTTAGTTTATTAGATTTATCACTCTTTTTGAACGGAATACCCCAACAAGCTAGAAGCCCAATTATATGGATTCCGAGGGCCTACGATTTAAGGTCGTTATCCGAGAAGACCCGAAAGTCTTACCTTTTACTTGTGTTGTTGAAAAGGCAGCACTTTCTCCTCAATTATTTTTAAGACCCTGAGTGGTGGTCCATGGTCCAGGATTTGAACCTGTGTCTCCCAGCTTATAGACATGTGGGTAACCACTAGACCAAGATGGTGCAGATATATCAAGTGTTTAAAATCTTATGTATATATATTTTAACTTTTCAGCAGAGCACATGCACGCTGTGGTCGCGTAATCTGTGAATATTGTTTGGTAAAAAGTTGTTAACTCTTACTTTAGGTGTTAACATACGGGAAGCAAGCTTCTGCACTGATAACGACTGTTTTTACGTGATTGGTGGTAGGGATCAAGGTTTAGCAGCGAAATATTTCAATGTTTTGACGTCAGTGTGGAGTCCAATTCAAGACATGATATTAAGCAGGAGATCAGCTGGTGAGTTATTAACTACCTAAAGAAAACTAAATCCAGTTTTCCAATTGTGATTAGTGAAACAAGGAATATTTAATGAGGTTATGTAATAACCAAGGTTAACAACAAGGGAACTGCGCAATTGCGGAGGACATTGGAGTATCATATGACAAGCATGTTGGGATAACGTCGACCATTAGCGAGTGACCGTAGCCAGAGCAGGACACGGCTTAGAGGGCAGTAACGAGAACGTGTGGAATTGAACATCCCACCAACCCTCCCTTTATATAAAGAAATAATTAAGGTGCAATAACTTCCACCAAAAGCTTTTGGTGTGATAGGTGCAGGTCGACAACAGGGTGTGGTAGTCAGATCAAGATCAGCTCGCGTTATCTTGACCTGAATTCCAAGTAATAAATAATACTGGCGTGCAAAACCCTGTAGAAAGACCTGCACCCTAACCTTTCACAATTGGTAAGTAAAGTGTACGTAGGAACTTGCCACTGTCATAATTGTGGCATTCTCAGATACTATACATTGACATACTCCCCCCTCTTTATTTATATTAGCTTCAGTCGCTGTTGGTGGACGGGTTTACGTGATGGGTGGGTACGGACCCGATGAGCCTCTGGCTTGCACACATCGCTTCTCGAGCCGAGCGAACAAATGGAAAGATTTAGTTCCATTAAATGTTCCACGATTTGGTTTTTCTGCCATCGTTGTTCGAAATAAGATCTTCGCAATTGGAGGTAGAAATAACGAGCGAAGTTTGTACAGTGTGGAAACGTTTGATTTGGACAGCCAGGTTGATGAATGGGTTATGTTTGAGACAAATATGATTCGACCCCGAAATGAATTTGGTGCTGCTTTCTTCAATGGTCAGATATGGTGTCTGGGTGGTCGTGGGGAAAATAGCATCGAGAGATATGATTTTGGAACAAAGACCTGGGAACTAGTTGGCAAGTTAGGCGAGGTTCGTTATGGCATGTCATGTGTCATGTATCCGTTGTTCTAATTGGCTAATAGGTGACACGTGGGTGTAAAGCTTGGACGGTGGACCACATGGTTTTTACAATAGCATCGTTAAATATTACAAAGACAGGCAAATGTGTCAATTAACAGTTGGAGAGACAAGAACTCTGAATTATATCTTGTTTTTTTACTTTGTCAACTATTCCAGTCAAAGATTATTGTTACTTAATTAAGTAAAATTTACTTCGCTTTATACAAGAAAGAGGAAGTAATTCATGTTGAAATATACAATCTATTCATTGGTAATTTTCTCTTTGATGTTCCAGTGCTAAGAGATCGTTTAATCTCAATTATATTTACACGTGCGACGCTTTCAATTCCGACATTCTTTTGTAAGGTTTTTTGCTTGTTAATATGCTTTATAATTTACCTGACGGTGGCCGACGTAATTACTTGGCATAAGAATTCCAAATTCCAAACACAACCCTAAACCTTACCCTAATCCTAAACCTAATAGTGTTTTACGAGATTGCTTTATTTTAGAAATAACAGCTGATTTGGAATTTAGTTTTATGTGACGCGTGACTTCAAGATTTTCGACACACGAGGCGACAAATCGCGGTGGCGTGCGTGTCGTGGGACATTCCCCTGTTGAGGACACACGAGGGGACATGTCAGAGAAGGAAAATAAAGTAAAGTTCTTCCATTGGTTTATTTTAATTTTGTCCCGCGACATGATTTCGCATGGTGCATACGAAATTAACGTAAATCGAATTGAAATTTGTTGACTCGTGTGTCCCTACCTTAATGTTTTGGCCGAAAGAAACATGGTGTTTTCTTACATGATATTTTCCGGGCCGATACTGAGTCTACTGAGTCTGCAGACTTGTCGCATGAAATAAATCTCTGCGTATAAATAGAATAAATATATTGTCATTATAGTAAAAACAAATAAAATAAAGTGATTGAAAAACACCAGCGTGTTCTTATTGTCATGTAAATTATGGTTTATATATAGTTGCCTGGTAAAAGCGAAGCAACACCCAACTGTAGGCTTTTTAACGGCATTATAACACTATGTGATAAATTACCAATGATCTTTTATGCTAGCTAATTAAAAGAAAAAGCTATGTTTGAAAGGTTTCACAAATTTTACAAAATCTATTTGCAAGCGGACAAAAACAGAAAGTCCTGTTTGTAATAGCCATATATATGTTTATATTTAGCTTGTATCCAGTTCCCTAGCGATATTGCGCGACCGCAGATGCAAGTAGTATGATCTATAATGTCTACAGCTGGTAAAGTTGGTCGTGATAATAGTTCTTCTCCGTCTAAAAACAACAAGCTAGATGAAACAAACCATGAGCACACTTTATGTTATATCTGTGGGGGAAATGGCGCAAACTGGTCAATGTTCACAAAGGCTAACGAAAATGAAAAGTCGCCATATTTTCCATTTTTGGAATCCATGGAGAAAGCTGAAGGTGCGAAGCCGGTGAAAGCAAATGGTCGACTCGATGCTTGTACTGTGTGTTTTTCCTTTCTTCTTCAGCAATGGCATTCTTACGAAGAGAATGGGACTGCTGTAGAAAAGAGGACATACTGGTTAAAACGAACTGGTGCTGGAGGAATTAATTATCGCGTCGAGCATGACTTTGAAGTTGAACACAGTGAAAGAGACTTGGAATATCTCGAAAGAAAACAAGAGATTAGTGAGAGTGAGAATTTCAACAACGTTGAACTAGTGGAAAAACGTGAACAAAACAGTCCAGAATCATGTGGTTATGATAAGGAGCAAAGTATTATTAAAGAGCGGCAAGAAAATCAAGATGATACTCCTGTATTAAATATGAGAACAAGGAATTCAGGTAGTGAAGATTTGAAGGTTGAAGAGAAGATACATGAAACTGTTCGAACGTGTTTGATTTGTGGCTGTCGGAAAGTTCAAGATGTTATGAAAACTGTTCATACTAAACCACAGCTGAAAACAGAAACCCCTTTCTACCCATTCCTACACCATTCTGAATTAAAGTCTAACTCTCATTCTGAATTAAAACAGACCAAGTTTTCTGGCAAAGTCACTGTCTGTCAGCCATGTAACATTGTGTTACTCAAACAGTGGCAAGATTTTCAAAGAAAAGGGACTCCGTTATCAGAACGTCACTATCACCTATCGCCCTCCACTCCAGAGCAAAAGCTGTGCTCCTTACCTACAATAGTCTGTTTTACTTGCGGAGAAAAACACCAGGAAGAAGATTGCTGGGATGTATATTCAAAAAAGGGAAAACCAGGTGATGTCTATTTTCCTTTTTTATCAGCTCTTTCTCCTGCAGCTGGTGCAGCTTCGCATACGAAAGAGGGATTGGTTCGATTGTGTACAACGTGTTACAAGTCATTGCTGTGTCAATGGGATGACTTTGAGAATCAAGGTAGATCTGAAAATGAACGAACGTACAGTGTCTCGAAGAAATCTCAAAGATTACATGAAAATGAGCCACATCCGTCTTTGGACGACACTTGTTCTGTATGTAAAGTATCATACCCAGTTTTCAACATGGAGTACATCAACAGAAGTCATGGGCAACAACCTGAACAAGTTCCTGTGTGTTGTCATTGCAAGAAAGTTGTCGTGGAAAACGACAATGAAATTGAAAACCAATCTGGTATTCAACCCTCATGCGATAACAGTCCAATATTGAACAGTCTCAATTCAAGTGATGGTACGCAACCCTCGTGCGATAACAGGCCAATATTGAGCAGTCTAAATTCAAGTGATGGTACGCAACCCTCGTGCGATAACAGGCCAATTTTGAACAGTTTAAATTCAAGTGATGTTACGTCTAGAAATAAAAACACAGCTAACATTTACAAAGAAAATGAAGATATGGAAGTTTGTTTCCTCTGTGGTGAAAACGTAATAAACTCAAAATCTTTGTATGTTCTTCCTCGACACGATACTAGCGGATATAAACCATTCTTTCCATCGTTGGCCTACATGGTACCTGCATACCATGCACAACCCCTTGCACATTCCGGATCTGTGGTCGTTTGCTGTTATTGTTATGGGAACATGATGAATCAGTGGTACGAGTTTGAAAAACAAGACAAAAACGGTCTTTCGAACCCGTGGTCAAGGCAATACGCTGTAAAACAATTGACTTGTTACCTATGTGGAGAGATTCATTCCCGTCAAAAGATTACCTCAATATCTGCAGTGGATTATCCATTTTTAAATCAATTGAGAAGACCAACTACCAAAGCTTTCAAGGTAGATGAAGATTATGTTGTGTGTCACCACTGCGAGGAGATAGTTACAGTTCAAAAAGAGAATTTTGACAAATGTCAAGTGGGTGTCCATGAACGAGAGTTTGAATTGCCAATGGTTGCAACTGATTCAAAATGTCTTTCGAAGGTATGTTGAACATTTTTTATTCGGAGTTGACAGTAATGAATGTCCACTTCTCACCTGAATAAATGTTGTACTGCAATAATTATTCAACTTGTATTTATCTGTATCCAGATAACATAATTGTTGAAATGTAGGTAGTTTACTATACTTGTGACTTGTAAAAATTATTAGCGATGTGCCGGCTACCACTTTACCGGATTTAACCGGATAGCTATTTACCAGATACCGGATAGTAGCAAGTTTAAATATAAGAGCTAGAGAAAGAAAAGGGAGAAGTATTTGTAGTCAGAGTGTAGTTTACATTTAAACAAAACATGTATGTGTTTTTATTGATAGAAAAAACTGGAACAAGTCTAGTTAAGTCATGTGTCATCTCTTTCTGTTTCTACCAAGGCCATATCTTACAGTTCATTTTAAGAACAGTCAGTTGTTCTAGGTGGTCACTGACCAGCACTAATTTTGTTTACAATAATTTCACACAACATTATCGGGTAAAATTTTACGGAATTATATATAATAGCGGAATTTTAACGGATACTGATAGCCGGATCTGGCACATCCCTAAATAATAAAACATAACTACAAATACAGATCTAGGTTCAGCCCTGCCATGAGCAGGGTTAGCTGGGGGCAACTGCCTCCGGGCCAAATAAGGGGCCCAAAACAATAACTACACAGAATGGAGCCTACACAGAATGGAGCTTCTATAGACCATATCCCTGGGCCTATCTTGGCTCTTGGCAGCCCCGTCTAGGATACATGTACTATACATGATACATGTACTATACATGTAGTATATTGGTCCTATAATGAATGGTAAACATCAATAGGATTGTTTATAGCAATTCAAGAACATGCATCATCACATATTTCATAATAATATTGGTAATTATAGTTTATCAAAAAACATTTGTTAGAGTTGTTGACTAAACTCTTTTGAAAACTAGGAGTAATTTAAACTGTATTTTGAACATATTTTGTTGGAATGCCGGGAGAGACACTGATGCTTTTATGTAACATTATCTTATATTTATGTACGCACAATTACTAAAAGTTGACATTTTTAAAACTCCATTGAGTGCCACTAAAGAATGGATTCTAGTAACTAGAGCAAGTTGCTCGAAGAAGGTAAATTGGTGAAAATGGTTCCTTAGTAACCATAATTATATTCAGATTTCATTTAAGCATGTAAATAAAGCTGGATTACTTATTTGATATAGTTTATTCAATACCAACAGTAATACATAGACTTATAACACATTTGATTTAAACATTCAGACTTTCTTCTTACAGGACTTGTTGAAATCTAAATAGGCATGAAGTGTTTGAAAATATTCTGTAACCAAGAATCCATAATCCCCCCTCATTTTAATAGCATTAATCAGCTGAACAAAGGCTTTTGTGCTGTCAGGTGAATTACAGAAAGCTTCATATTATTATTATTTGAGTCAAAGTGTGTTCAATTTTTATTCAAAAAGCATGGCATCCATTCCTTCTTTTGGATTGGCTTGTAGATTTATAATACTTAGGTAATTGAAAAGAGGTTAAGCTCATTGAAACAAAATAAATAATTACCATGGTTGAGTGATTTCTTTCTCATTGAAATTTGTAAAAGCAGGTGTTCAGACAATAGAGTTGGCAAACAGTTATCCCTCAAGTATGTTGGCAGACATGAGGTTAGCTTTTTTAGCATTGAGATATTATTACACATGGGAATCATTGAAAAACTAAACAAATTATATTTGGATTCAGTTTTTTTTAATTTCTCAGTCAGTCAAGACTTGTGTGAAATCTCTGCAACAAGAGACAAAATACAAGATCAAGGTTTCTAAACAAAGAAGTTGCTAATGAATGAATAATTTATGATTGATGAATATATTTGGATCATATCTGTATTTTTGTGGCTCATGGCCAACATACAAGTACTTTAACAACCTCAAAGAAATCATGGGAAATGATATGGTTCATTTACTAACTGTGAAATTATTTAAGAGGTCTTGATTATTGAGAATAAGGATTTACATTTTTTGGAAAGAATAATAGTAAGTGGAATAAATTTGCTGGTGGTTTGACTAAAGGTTTATTGACAAATGGTTATTAATGGCAATTTACATAGAAGTTGGAACAATAGTTTGTCTTAGTAACAGTCTTTTCAATCTGCATGCATGGCCATCTCCAGATGGCTCTATTCTAATGACATGTAAATGAATTCAAAAGAAAACACCATGTTGCTGTGCTATATATTTTAAACAAAGGTGTTATTATCTTTGCATACATTAAGATCAAGCATGTGTATCTCTCATGAACCTATTCAATCATTGCAATGTATATGCATGCTCTTTTGAAGACTTAGACCCTTCACAGGAATAAGGTAATAATTTCTACTCATATTTCCCAATATTGCTGGTCTTTGCATTACTAACAACTTGCTTTAAATTATACTTTCTGCTGTGTCTGATGGATTGGGCTTTCATCTTGAGCTGAGTGTAAGACAGGTCTCCTTGGTTTAGGTTTATTCAACAAAACAAGCATGTTATATTCTTAAACTATTCATGCCATTTCATATATTTAGTGTCCCCACACAGAGAGAAACTTCTGTTTATGAAGTTGATGAATTTCTGTGTGTGTTAATATACACATTAGTAATTAAATACTGATATCTGAGAAGAGAGAATTTTGTCTGATAAGAGGATATTTTTGTAAAGCAGTATTTTTACTATATATTTTACTGTGTAAAGAGTTTTTATTCTTTTAGTCTTCAGCATAAATCTATATTGCGTGAGGTGTTATTAGACATCTCTTGTTGTGTTATTGCCAAATCATGTCGTCTAAGTTGGAAGTGAACATGTCCCCTCGCAAAATCTTATATTATATTTGTTCAAACTTGTACTATACTGTAGCTATAAATATAATAATACCATATTATACTGTTTCCTTACAACAAATCCTAAAAAGAACTAACATTTTGGGTTTTAAGAAATTTCACTGTTCTCTAATGTGTGTTGTGCTACCTGCACAATACTAATTTATTCAAGGAGTTAAGAATGAAAATTGTTTCTTTTCAGATATAGACAGGAATAATTCACTATGTTTCTCTTCTGATCTGTTTTTATCAGTGGTGTTAATCAACCAGATTTTGTTGAAAATTCAGTTGAAATCTCTTTTAAACCTTGATTATTTCAATTTGTTCAAGGGAAGTCAACCTGCTATTTGCCTTTATTAGCATAATGTTAATTTTGTCTATTGAATAGATTGCTTCCCCCCTATGTTGATGACCACATGGCATATTATTTATTTAATTACTAGTGAAGATGTGTCATGATATTAAATACTGAAAAGATGAAGAAATTTTAAGACACTAAAATAAGTGTGGAATTGTTTAATGCAAGCCTGATAAATATGTCTGTAGTCTTGATATTTATTTTATTATACAAATTATAAAATTTCCATTGGACTAAATGTGAAATGCTGCTCTCATTCAAAGCTTTACTTTTTATTCAAGTTACTATAATGGCAGCAAACTGATCTAATTCATATGCTCACAAGGTTCAGGTGTAAATTAGAAAATCGTATTAAATATAGCAGGTTGTCTGACTATGTTTCTTTCAAAAGACTTGCTCAACATTTATTTTAATTTGTAAAACAAATGTTAAAGTTAACATACTATTTATCAGAATATTAAATATAAAATCATATATTTTTATGTTGTACAAAACAACACCTTTTTCTAGACACTATATATAGTGACAAACTATGCATGTGTTGGCATACGAAAAACGAAATGAATCCCTTGTAAGCTGCCTTACAAGTACTGTAAACTGGTACATGCAGTTTATTTGATTTATCACTCTTAGGTGAACGGAATACCCCAACAGCCCAATTATAATAGGAGTTCCGAGGGCCTACGATTTAAGGGCATTATCCGAGTTTTACCATTTGCTGATATTATTTCAAAGGCAGCACTTTCTCCTCAATTATTTTTAAGACCCTGAGTGGAGGTCCAACCCAGGATTTGAACCTGTGTCTCCCAGTTCATAGACATGTGTGGTAACCACTAGACCACAACAACTCGTCAATAATGACAGCTAAATAATTTGAAGTGTTTTTTTTCTTTCAGCCATTAAAGAAGAAACTGTTAAACAGTGAATTATCAAGTGGTCGTACTGTAGTTCTTATTAGAGATAGTGAAAGTGAAGGTGATGACCAAGAACAACCTTCCAAAGTAGAACAACCAGGAAATATATCTCACGATTTTAACTTGTCAAAATTGTTGACTGGCTCAGGAAATAAGTCACCCCAACTGGAAGTTAAAGAAGTCCAGAGTTCGCCTATGATTTCACCTGGTTCACAGAACTCTAGTTTTGCCGCTGCCTTACGAAAACTGGCGAAACAAGCCATGTCTCCTGGCTCTCAATCTCCTGGTACCATTCCTGCATCCAGTAATCCAAATCTTTCTCCTGTTAAAAATAAGGGTATGCTATCGATGAATTTATTATGGCCTGTTGTGTAACAAATGTTTGTATAATTTAGAACATCTTTTGATTTATTTGTTTACCTTCTTTACTGTAGGTTGTGAAAGTCCAAAACTTAATGGGGTGCAAAATATTTTTAAGAAAGAAGTTGTAGATTCAAGTTATTTGAGTAGCAAAGGTATATTCAATATACAAATTAGATATTTCATACTCTTACACTGCTAGAACAATCATTGTCTTGGTATCATCTTTGTATTTTGTCATGTCGTATTTTATCATGTATTTTGTCATAGAAAGTACTTTATGATGAACTGACAGGTCAAAAATATTGTCTTTTTTCTGCTATGACAACATTTGGTGAAAAATACAGTGCTCTTGCAGTAAATTTGAGACAAGATTTTATTATAATTTTGAGAACTTTTTACCCCCAACTTATGGATCTTCTGGTTGTTGTGGACAATTATTTACCTATTGTTTTAGTATCGCCTTACAATGTGTAAATTACACAATATCTTATTTATATGATATGATAAACTACACTATTGAGTTGATGGGAAATTGATATGATTAACTACACTATTGAGTTGATGGGAAATTGTTGAATCGAGCGGGATTTGAACTCACATGATTGACCAGCTGTGTCTAGTGGTTACCACACATGTCTATGAGCTGGGAGACACAGGTTCAAATCCTGGGTCGGACCTCCACCCAGGGTCTTAAAAATAATTGAGGAGATAGTGCTGCCTTTGCAATAATACCAGCAAATGGTAAGACTTTTGGATCTTCTCAGATATCAATTGGGCTTCTAGCTTGTTGGGGCATTCCGTTCACCTAAAAGAGTGATACATCTAATATACTAAACTACAATTCTGAAATTGTTTAATCATACCTATACTGCAGTTATAGTTATTTTCACTATGAAATTTACACTATTTTGTTTAAATTTTCAACACTAGAAAATCGTGGACACTTAAACCTGCCTACTACTTCTGACCATATTGTCATGACTACAAATATGGGCCATCAAGTTGTGCCTGGTGTATATTCTGTGGGTGCAAGAGGTAAATTATTGCCACACTGTTTCAACAATTTATTTTAACTAAATAGAAGCAATGGCGGAAACATAACAAGATTTGCAAATATATGTACAATAGTTGTTGATCTCTCAAAGGGGTGGGGGAGGGAGAGGGGAAGAGTGAAAATTCCCCAGTCCCCTCTCATGCATTTTCACTCTCCCCCCTTCCCTCACCTGCCTTCCCTCACTCCCCTTTGAGAGCCACTACGCAGGCTACTAGACTTCTACGTAATCTTCACTGGTTGCCAGTGAGATCAAGGATTGTTTTTAAGATATTGATAATTACTTTCAAGGCTTTGCATGGTCAGGCGCCTGTTTATATTACTGATTTGCTAAATAAATATAAATCTACTCGTGCTTTGAGATCATCTAACCGAAATCTGCTACTTGAGCCAAAATCCAAAACGGTGACTCATGGAGACAGATCATTCTCAGTTGCAGCATCAAAACTGTGGAATTCATTACCACAGGAAATTAGAAGCATTGATACTTTTAAGTAGTTTTAAGTCAGCACTTATAAAGACTTTTCTTTTTTTAAATTAATAGTTTTTTGTTCATACTGGCAATATATGTAGTAGCTGCTTTATCTTATAATGAAACTGTAATTAGTTTTGTAAGTAACATTAGGAATATATTGTTGTAAGAGCATTGAGACTATTGTATAATGCTCCTAATACAGACACAAGCATACATATGATCTTCCAATTATGTACAGTGTACACTAATCGTTTCAAGAACTCTTTTATACCATCCATGTCACATTGCGCTAATTAAGTCATTTTGTAACTAATAATTATTTTATGTACATAGCTAACCTGTAATTACTTAAGCTTATGCTCTGATTGTTTATACTATTGTTAAGATAATTCAGTCTTTATGGCTGCCAAGTAGTTTTCATTAAACATCTATCTATCTATTATTATTATTATTATTATTATTATTATTATTATTATTACTGTTCATTGGACTTGTTTTGAAATAATTCTTTATATTAAATACATGATGTATATCCTCTTTTAGGTTATGAGAACAAATCTAACCCTCTTGAAGAACTTCATGGTCAAAGTCATATTCAAGATGTCCCTCGAGTAAGGGCAGTCCACCCTCAACCACCATTTTACATGCCATTTTTACAAAGGCCAGTCATGAATGATTCTATGTACATGGCGCCATTCCATTATTACCCTCCTGCAGTAAGTTGCATTATAATAAAAAAAATGTTGCCGTTATCATAGATCTAATATATCTGAAAATCCTTTTTTGTTGCTTAGGGACCGATTATTATTTATAGGGTTTACTGGGCCGGGAATATTTTAAAACTAAATTCAAATATTTTCATGACCCGCTAAACAAGCGTAATTGGTGAATTTAACATGGGCACATCCGATATAAAATATGGAAATGCATGTTGTTATTTTGAGAGTTGCATGGCTGGTGGATTTCTGCGCTGGTGAGACCGTGACGTCTCATCTCAGAACGTTTTGTTTATGTGTTGTGTGTTACACTTTTGTTTTTTATACAACAAAAAAACAACAGACGTTTTACGGCCGTTTTCCCCGCTTACGCAGGGGTTGGCCGGTGGTTCCCCACGACAGTTTCCTCCACTTTCCACGATCATGTGCATCTTCCCTCTTCAGCCCACTCTCTCTCATATCCCTCTCCACTACCTGGCTCCATGTCATCCTTGGCCTTCCTCTTCCTCTTGCACCATCATTTGTTTTTGATGAACAAAAAAATTTAATAGCCCTTAGAAAGGAGGGCAGAATATTTCATGACCCAGGGTCAATTTTACCTGACCCAGTATAACCATAAATAATAACCCAGTATATCCATAAATAATAATCAGCCCCTTGTTGTACTTTGCAGGGCCATGAGAATAATAATTGTTTAATATTTTTACAATGACACCAATAACAAACTAAATTTTACTAGAATGCGAGTCTTGAAATATTTAAGTTTATGACCTCCAAGGTATAATGTTGTCAATCATTATGTCCTTGATGAAAAGTCTTAAAGTGACATATCCCAAACCTGGACCACCATCTCTGTTATACAGCATGCACCATTTTTCTGTATGTTTTTTAGATGGTTGAACCTCCTGGACTTATCCCACCTGGTTTTGATCACGAGACATGGCGTAAGCGTAGGGCTATGGAACATTTACGTCAGCAACATGAGAGGCACACTCACTTCTTCCCACCCCATGACCATCCGTTGTATATTATGGATCAGGAGAAACCACTGCTTAGCCAAACAGGTCTTCCACAACGGTCTTTTGTCAGTGACTTGACTCAAGGCAGAGAAAAGAATCTTGGGAAGGTAATTATACATTCTTTGTTTGCTATTATTCAATCTTCCTTTATTTTGTTGTCTCCCAGATAGACCAACAACTATATTTGGGGTGGTAAGGGATGGATGATTAATTGTTGACCTTCATAACCTCTCCTTCAGACATCCAAAAGACTTTAAAGTGCCTATGCAGCCCTTTCGTTTTTTAGTTATGTGTATAGAGGATCAAAAAATAGCTGATAAATTATTTTACAGTTTTTAATTTGGAATTTTCGTTTAGAAGATATTTTGCATCCAAATTAAGAAATGTAAGCAAATTCCGATTAAAAACCGAAAACGTATTTCTGCCAATTCTGGAGTCTGGAAACTAGGTTGTGACGTCATTTAAGAGATGAGTCCTGAGGATCTTCCCAGCGTCGTAATCAAACGAGCTCGATTCCCAGATTATACTATAAAATTTATCGTTTATATTGAACTATTCAATCATGTCAGACAGATACGCAGTGTATGGATGTTCTAATGAAGCGAATTTGAAAGAAAAATATCTGTCCATCGTATCCTTACTTAAACGATACCTTACTTGAACGATACCTTACTTGAACGATACCTTACTTAAACGATACGCGGACAGTAAAGATGATCGAATATCGCATAGAGAACTTGCAGTGTGTTTAATACAGTGTTTACAAGTTCCCCAAGGCAAAACACAACATTCGTCTCTTAAATGACGTCACAATGTGGCTCGTTCCAGGCCTTTCTAATTCGCGGCTTTTGATATAAATAGCAATGTTTAAATAGTGATATCTTCTAAACGAAAAGTCCAAATCAAAAACTATAAATTAACTTATCAGCTATTTTTTCATCCTCTATACAGATAACTAAAAAACGAAAGGGCTGCATAGGCACTTTAAGTTTAATAACACTCTTTTTATATATTAAAAAAATAAAATGAATATAAATGTTCAGTTTTAATATAGTAATGTACATTATAGAAAGTTCAACTTGAAATGAAAACCCTTCTCATAAACCCTGCACTTAAAAAATTAAGCCAAACCTAAGCAATATATACACATTAATATATTTTCTCAGTTATGGCCGAAAGATAACAATGATTATATAACTCAAAAATGTGTTTATTATAAAACGTCAAGTATTCGTCATAACTGTTGAAAGAAAGCTCCAACAAGCAAATTAGTGACCTTGACAGAGAACTATTAAGAAAAGAATTGCAACTTAGATTGGGCAGACGGGCTACAACCTGTGCACTAGCTAGATTTCTGTAATATTTAATATAAAGAGCTCAGATAAAAGTTGACGAATTTAACATTGTTTACGTTCAAGGTGATATTTTTGTCTTCCTTTAGCGTAACGTCTCACAACTTAGCGCAATGTCTCCACGCTGTCTCCAAACTTAGCGCAATGTCTCAAAACTTCGCGTGATGTAGCCACATTTAGCGCAATGTCTCCAAATTTAGTGCAATGTCTCCATATTTAGTGCAATGTCTCCATATTTAGCGCAATATCTCAAAACTTAGCGTAATATCAACACAAAAATGTTTTACTTTCACAAAAAGTTGAATATAGTGTTCGGACAAGATGAGCATCGGACAAAATGACAGACATAATATTGTAACTGTCAAATCTGTAGAAATGGGATATTTGTACCGGACAATGTCCGTGACCGGCTGCTAATATCCAGGCTTGGCAATCGCATTTCTAAAGTTGTCTGTACAATTTTTATTATTATTTTATCAGAATAGTCCAAGACATGTCTCTGCTACAATGCCAGACCCGAGAACAACTAATCCTTCAACAGCAAAAGAAACTGAAAAAAACATGGAAGTTGTTTGTTCAAGGGTGGCATCATCTTGTAATGAACATACTTCTTCAGCATCACCCTGTTCACGTCAAAGCCACCACAGCCCCACCACAACTGCTATTGTGACGTCAGTTATTAGTGCTGTCCCTCAAACAATGTGTTCTTCAAAAGACAGCGCACCTGGTGAGAGAGAAGGAGAAATTGAAGGAACAAAGGATATTAAGCAACGGGTAGGAAAAACTAAAATAGCATGGAATAGCTTTATGAAAGGCACTCTGCATGGGTAGTTAAAAGTTTTCAGAAAGGAAGATAATTATTGTTTATAATTTTTTCCATCATTTTTAATGCACCATTCCATTTAATATCCACCCCCCTATTGAGGGGTTGCTTCATAACCCCTTTGGATAAAATTATTTGCCCCCCCCCCCCAGGATATCTTCCTTTATCCCTTGAATATCATTAAAACACTAAAATATTGGCCAATTATGGAGAATTTTTGGGAAATTCCGTTGGGCAACTCTTAGGATAAATCGAGATTCAATAACCCCCCTCGCCATAGGACATCCAGAGCTCTCAATAGGGGGTGCGTATATACCTGTATATACGTGTATATACCTGTATATATATATATATATATATACATACAGGGCGCGAAATAACTGCTAGCTGGTCGCCGGTCAAGATGACTGGCCAAGTCAATTTTAGCTCGGACATGCCGCTTTTATGACCGGACAAATTATTCAGCTAAAGCCTGAAAAAAGCCTTAATTCCGTAATCGCCATCGGTAAACTCCTTCACGTAAAATGCATTGCGCTTTAGCTTATGTTAGCCGTTGCGTTTACACGCGATACAAGATTGAAAATGTGCGAAAACCATCACTAATTATCTGGAGCAATTTGAAAATCATTTCTAAGCGATGGTGCGAGATGAAAACGGCACGCTCAGCCTTGGTATCGTGTCAACACAAATTAAATGCCGATACTTTTCAGCTTTAATTTATTTAATTAGCAGTCCAGATTCATTTTATTCTATAAAGTAGATGTTCTTTATCGACTCCTCTCTGGAAAGTTTCGGAATTATGCGACGCTTGTTAATTAATAAAATCCGTTCGTTGCGTGCGGGCGATCGCCTCATTTGATTGATATAGTAAAAGAAACATAACATAACAATGCTGGTTTTGACAGTTGCAGTTTCCACTTCATCTTTTGAGCAATTAGTTTGTTCTTTTGCTTAATGTCATAATGTGACCGGTCAAAATGACCGGCAAGGAGAGAGATTGACCGGACAGCGAGTCGTTATTTCGCGCCCTTGGTGTGTGTATTTGTACACACACATGGATACTAAAGTATTCTTTATTGTTTAGGAACATCAAATCACGTGGACAAGAAAGATGTTTGAACAAAAACGTCGTTTGAGACAAGAAGAAATTGAGTGGCAACACAGACAACAACAAATGAAACAACAAAAAAGAGAAGTACAGCAGGAGTTGCATCAGTTTCGACAAAAATTACTGCAACTGAAAGAATCAGAGATTGACGACTCCTCTAAGGTATCAGTTTATAAATAATTTCCACCTTGAATGTTACATACCTTGAACAAATAATTTCCCAACGCAATCAGATGATAAATCAGACATAGTTTGACGCTACTCTGGCTTTAAAACCTAAGGATCGTATTGCGAAGGAACAGAGGAAAGACGCTATTTATTCCATTCCGTGCACGTCAGTTTCGTACGCGTTTAAAAGAACACCAAAACACTGTTTTCTTTTCAAAAAAGGAAAATTCTGCTTTGTAGGAGCACGCGTGCGGGATAACCTACCATGAGATTGTGTGGGAAAATTATTACCACTAATCCGCGGTACCATCAGAGACGTTGTCTGGAGGCTTGGCATATCAATAGCGCCCACGCCCTATTGAATCGCGATGACGGTGGTTTATTACCAGAAGCTTATTTGGATCTTGTTAATAGATAACGTCATCATCGGTTCTATGAGGGTATAAATAGGGATCCTAACTTTACAACGATCACCCCTGATGAAGACACTAGATTGGAGTGTTGAAACGTTGGGTCATGGACAGTAACTTTTAAAGTTACGTTCAAAAAACATTTTGTCTGATTTATCACCTGGTTGCGTTGGAAAATTATTTGATATATACCTTGATTAGCATGTGGTGATGTTGGATATTGTAGGTGTGTTAAGTTATAATATTTCTCTTTGAAGGAACATGAGAAGCTGTCAGATAATGATAATAATGATAAGAACTGGTCAACAAGTAATGAGAACATAAAAGAAAAGAATATTGAAAGACAGGACGTAGACAAGATAACATTTCCACATTTTGGTTACCCTGTTTATCATGATCAACCAGTTCCACCACAAACCATGCATATTGCTAACATTTATCGAACACCAGGACTTCAGCAACATGAAATGTTTTACCCACCTGGTTATCCTAACCAAGTCCCATTACCACCAAGGATGGACACTAGAATGTATCGTGAGTATCTTCAACAACCACCACATCTCCTGGACAATAAAGCTGTTGGTGAATGGCTTGAAAAACAAAGACAGACAGGTATGTTGTACTGCTTATTTATTTATTTATTTAGCTTCGCCTCTTAAAAATACATAGAAGAAGCAGGGTCACCACAACAGTTAAACACCAATTACAGTGGGCCCTTACAAAAATAAAATAATAACTAATAACAGCAAGTTATGGGTTCAGTGAGGCTTCGCGATGTGTTGCACTTTAGACAGACAGTTTTCCAAGTTCGAGGATCGTCAACATTGTAACACAGTAATAGAGCATTATTATAATAGTCTAATAGTGACTTCTTAAATTTTTTAAAGTTTAAATGATCTAGCCTTAAGTGTTCAGGGAGAGAGTTCCAAGTCCTAGTTGTTCTAATAAGAAATGAATGATTGAAAGTAGTTGTTTAACATTTACGTTGACGGAACGAGATTGCATTGACATTTGCGGAGGATCTAGTAAGCCTTAAGGGAACAAGACGTTCGAGTAGGATATCGCTTGATATAGGTACAATGCCATTGATGGCTTTAAAGAAGAACAGTAAGTCAAGATACTCGTGCCAGTAGGAAAGTGGTTGTAGTTTTGTTGAAACGAGTCTGTCTTCGTATTTTACTTCGTTTTTGAAATATTTCAGTTTGTTTGATATGTAAATGAGATGGTTTCTGGCATCAGGTGCAGGGTAGAGAATTTTCACTCATTAAAAATATCATATATCTCAGTGATTGCTAAGTTTACAACGTTCATTATCACGAGGAGTTTTCAAGTAAATTGGTGGAACAAACTTGAAGATGGAACTAATATTTTAATGAGTGAAAATTCTCTACCCAGCACCTGACGTCAGAGACTATCTCATTTACATATCAAACAAACTGAAATATTTCAAAAACGAAGTAAAATACGAAAAAGATCTAAAAGGTGTTACTCTATCATTTTACGAGTTATTTTATGTTAGACAAACTTAATTTTTGTTGCCAATGTCCTTTAATTTTTACTTATATAATATTAATTTTTTATCATCTATATATAATATTAAAAATCAAATTAATTAGTTTTACAATGCACATTTACAGAATTTTGATGGCGATTTGATCAGACTGTTGGGATTCCTTAAAGCATTGGTTTCTACCTCTGCAGAGGAGAGAGAGAGAACAAAAGGCCATTATTTGAGTCTTGCTTACCATATGCTAGTTCATCATGTTTTAAAACTTAAATACATTTCACGGGCAGGGGGAGGTTTCTATGTGCTTGTTCCGTGTTTAATAGCTTAATTTTTGTGTTTTATTCACATGTAGGTTTAGAATTTACTGCAGAAAGTTGTCCTGCAGAAAGTACGAGAAATAATGTGGAAAGATCTGGAAGGACAAGTTTGATTTTAAATGATAAACTCTGCAACGATGGCGAAAACTGTGGCCATGAGGTGTGGCATGATTTCAAATTTTATAAAGTCATATATATATATATATATAAAGTCATATATATAAAGTTATGTATATAAAAAGTAGAATGCTGCGTAGACAGTGTTTTGGATATATAGCAAAGTGAAAAGGTGGTAAACTACCAAGATTTTTAGTAATGAAATACTGACGTTTCGAGCGGAGCCCTTCATCAGAGTAAGATGTATAAAGTAGCTCCATAAGAAGTATGAAGGGCTCCGCTCGAAACGACAGTATTTCCGGAAAAATCTTGGCAGTTCACCCCTTTTCACTTTGCTAAATGTATATACATTGTAGATGTATCTTACACATATTTTTTAAACATAATTTTAAGTTTTGTTATATTTTATTATATTGAAAACAATACCTCTTATAAATAATATTATGTATATATAAATATTTTTTCAACTTTTTTTCTCATTGTTTTTTTAATGGGACCTGCTGAAGAATGCTGGCAACAATTGTGTAAATTAACTTTTTCTATCTTGATTTTATGATTTTTTTGAAGAAGCTTAAATTTATGAAGGATCTTGGACTGATGACAGTATCTGAAAAGAAAGGTAGCTTTTTTATATTTCTTTTTAAAATTGCGCAATTAATTCAATTTGCGTAGAAAACAAGTAACCAGTAGTCTTGCTTGAAGTATGTAAAGAAAATAAAGCTGCTAAACTCGTACTTGATGTTCCCCGGAGCGCTGCCAGAGGCCGGAGGCCGGAGCGCTGCCGGAGCTCCGGCTTTTTTGTGCAGACAGGCAGGAGCCGGAGTTGGGTTGTTTTCTTCCCGCTCGGCTGGAAAATCAGAATGACCAAAAATATGACAATTTCCACAAACCTTTCACAAATAATGGCAACACTGAATTTGCAGAATGTGCATATGATCTGAAGTCTTGTCTGTTGAGTCAAACCATTTCAGCAAAGTTAGACGGCAAAGTTAATACTCAGGAATTATTGGATTATTGGTTTCGCCACAAAAACGAATGGCCTTCTTTGACGTGCGTCTAGCTCTCTCGTATATTTCTTGTCCACCGTGTTCTGTCACTTCTTAGCGATCTTTTCGTTGACGAGGAACATCGTCTCAAAGAAGCGTTGCGTACTCCTTCCAGGCAACATCGGCAATTTACACTTGCATTTCGTTATTTGTAATTTGTAGTGACATCTTATTCGATTCTGTAAAGTTTTCATCATTCCTGGCATCATGACTAGTTGTAGCATTGCATTTGCTTGAGTTGAGTCGCTTGATAGTTTTACGGCTTGAGCCGGATATCAGAGCTGTAAAGCGGCGGAGTTTGCACACCTCTAGCTTGAAGTCAAGCCTGGATATTAGCGGCCGGTCACGGACATTGTCCGGTACAAATATTCCATTTCTAGAGATTTGACAGTTACAATATTAATTGTTCAAATGGTTTGAATCCAAGTTCATTATTATTTAATATTAAATGTTCTTCCAGATTATTTCAAACAAAAATGTTATTGTTGTTGTTGTTGTAGACAACAATAACATTTTTGTTTGAAATAATCTGGAAGAACATTTAATATTAAATAATATTAATTGTGTCTGTCATTTTGTCCGATGCTCATCTTGTCCGAACATTATACTAATTTTTTTGTGAAATAAGTAAAACATTTTTGTGTTGAATGGACTGCGTTTAGATTTCGTATTGTACAATCTCAGATGAGAGATATTACGCTAATTTTTGAGACGTTACACTAAGTTTGGAGACATTGCGCTAAATTTGGAGACATTGCGCTATATTTTGAGACATTGCGCTAAGTTGTGAGACGTTACGCTAAGTTTGGAGACGTTACGCTGCGTTTTGAGATGTTACACTTAGTTTTACCGCTACGTTGTACCAATTTTTTGTGTGTCGTTACAAATTCATTTGTGCTGGTCATTCTGACAGGTACAGCGAAAATAATTATTATAAATAATTATTATAGACAAGGTTTTTTTGATAATTATCTACTCTCTTTTTCTGTTTTTAGAACGGGTTCAAACACTAGCATTTGGGAGTGGAAAACGGAAATTGGATGACAATGTGAGAAAATTGGAGGATGTACTTGAGAGTAATAAAGAAAATTGTGTTGGAAATGGAGAAAGAACCACACATGTTGCAAAATTAGCAAAGAAAGGAATGAATGTTGAAGAGGAGAAGGAAGGTGAAGGATATTGCAAGGTTAGGAATTTTAAATTTTGTTACTTTTTTTAATATTTAATTACAATGTATTTTAGAAATTATCTAAAGCATCCACTGCAAATAAAGTATACTTAACAAATAGATTCCATTTTGCCGTTGTCTGTTCAGTTATAGATAACGTAGTAACAACAAAAAAGTAGCCCATGAGACTATGGTCGAGTGGGTCACTGATGTTCTTACCGTTCTTGTCTTGTCTGGTCTGGTCTGGTCTGGTCTTGTCTTGTCTGGTATAGTCTGGTATAGTCTGGTATAGTCTGGTATAGTCTAGTCTAGTCTAGACTGGAAGATTTATCACTCATATACAGTCAGTAAATATACGTACCTAAAATGAACAGGCTTTGTGATTGGCTATATGGAACAAAAGTGGTTGGGTTAGGACATTGGTTTCTTTGTGGTTGATTCTATTGTTTTATTGTTTTAATCAACCAATCACAAAACGTGATAGTATAGGTAGGTGGCGACCCTATACAGTAGGTGATTGGAATATCCCAACAGGCTTGAAGCCCTGCAATTGAAAAGGTTCCGGGCGAAGGCCTACGATTTAAGATCGTTATCCGAGAAGACCCGAAAGAGAAGACCCTGAGTGGTGGTCCAACCCAGGATTTGAACCTGTGTCTCCCAGCTCATAGACATGTGTGGTGACCACTAGACTATACAACAGCACTAGGCAACAACAGCACTAGGCAACAAGAACACTAGGCAACAAGAACACTAGGCAACAACAGCACTAGGCAACAAGAACACTGGGCAACAACAGCACTAGGCAACAACAGCACTAGGCAACAACAGCACTATGCAACAACAGCACTAGGCAACAACAACCCTAGGCAACAACAGCACTAGGCAACAACAACACTAGGCAACAACAGCACTAGGCAACAACAGCACTAGGCAACAACAACACTAGGCAACAACAGTACTAGGCAACAACAGCACTAGGCAACAACAACCCTAGGCAACAACAGCACTAGGCAACAACAACCCTAGCAAACAACAACACTAGGCAACAACAACACTAGGCAACAACAACACTAGGCAACAACAACACTAGGCAACAACAGCACTAGGCAACAACAGCACTATAGGCAACAACAACCCTAGTAAACAACAACCCTATCCTGGTTTTATAAATTATGTACATACTGGATCTACTTTCTCACCATTCCCATGTGCACAGGGTATTGATTTTTAGCTGTAATTTTTTCCCTTTAGAAAGTCGAATTTCTCTATAATTTGGGCCTTGTTACTCATCGTAAACGAAAAGGTACAGTATGTCATCTGTTATTTCGCCTTACATTAAAAACACACATATATATCATAAACATAAGAAACAAGTGGTATATCAGTATTTGATCTCATAAATACTGAGGTCCTTGTGTTTTATTATGTCTAGAACTTGAAGATGAGTTTGAGAAAAATCGATGGGAACGAAAAGCTCAGAGACTTCAAAAGAAAACAAAAAGGATAAAAAAAGAGGTAGTGATTGGTTTGTTTTTCGCAACTCTTGTTCTCTAAGTTATAATCATACCTTGAAGAAGATGTGCTTCAGGGGTCATAGAAAAGTAATGGATCTTTTGCTTATTCATTGGAAATTAAATTTGGTTAGATGTGTGAAGTTGATCGTCCAGGTTGTTGTAGTCATGAGAAAGACTATTGATGGTGACTGATGTTTTTACGGCCTCAGCGGCGGTCATCTTCAGAATCAAGGAAGATGACTACAACTGAGGCCGTCGAAATTGTTGGGTGACTGACGTTTCGACGGCCTCAGCGGCGTTCATCTTCATAGTTACTATTGTTTGTTAAAGATTGGCACTTTATTGAACATAAGTTTAATATCACATAACCTACTACATGGGCGTAGTGGGAGAGCTACTAGAGAAGATCTACGATGGCAACCTAGGATGGCGACGGCAGTGAAAGAAATATAAATTTTAGCATTTGAATGAAACCACGGTCGATTGACTGGCGTATTTGACACTCAAAGCTTGTTTTATGATCTCCAAAATGCTTCAATATTTCTAAAACGATTGTAGTGTTTGTGATTAAGCCCCCGTACACACGGAAACGTTTCCCTGCGTTTTTCTATTTACTGTTCTGAAGGGAATCGAGAACAACCAGCTCATTACTTGAAACAATACAAAAACGCAGGAAAACGTTTCCGTGTGTACGAGGCCTAAGTTAGTCTTAAGGAACATCTCTCTGTGAGTTACCGTCGTCCTTAAGACGTGAAAATGTTCTCTCTCGCGTTGTAAACAGAACGAGGACGGCGTTGAGATTACTCTTGGGAATAAAAATTATTCATTCTTTTTGTTTCGCGTCCTAGGTTGCCGTCCTAGATCTTAAGGTCCATACTAACTGTCTTTTAGACGGTAAATGACAAAAGATGCTAACACTAAAGGCGCATGGTCTATATATATATATATAGCAAAGTGAAAAGGTGGTAAACTGCCAAGAATTTAGTGACGAGATACTGACGTTTCGAGCGGAGCCCTTCATCAGAGTAACTGATCTTACTCTGATGAAGGGCTCCGCCCGATCAAGATCAGAGTAAGACTGATCTTACTCTGATGAAGGGTTACTCATTGGTCTTACTCTGATGAAGGGCTCCGCTCGAAACGTCAGTATCTCGTCACTAAATTCTTGGCAGTTTACCACCTTTTCACTTTGCTATATATTCAAAACACTGTCTACGCAGCACTTTTTTACTATATATATATACATGCTCCCCCCCCCGCCCCCTCCAGTTTGAGAAACCTGTTTCTCGTTTCTTTCATTCTTCAGCCAACGAGAAATTATAATTGTTAATTCGCCAAAAATACTTAAAACTTCATGTTTTTTTTAAAATCATGTTTTTCTTTTTAGAAGAAAGAAGAGAAAGAACGTAATCGAAGTAAAACTCCGTTGGAGATGGGAGTAAGTGGCCCGATAACACGTCAAAAACAACAATTACTTCAGGAGTATGGTTTAATTTTACCAATAAAAGACTCTCGTGACAAAGACTCCTCTTCACCCGACAGCACAACATCAAGCGATCGTAAGGGAAAAGGGAATCAAGAGCAGGCAAAAAAACCCAAAAAGAATAATGACGAATCTTCAATAAAAAACGATTGTGAAAAAACATTTCACAACACATACGATGTTAGTACTCCTCCACTGCGACCATCACCCTGCTCCAAAACAACAACCACTGGCCCCAAGTTAACTCTACAGTCAATAACACATATGGACAATCCATACACTGCATTTCGTCCACAGTTTTATAATTCGGGCTTATTGTCTGTACGTCCAGATACGTCAACGAAAGATGACCAAACCTTACAAAACAAGACATCATTTCTTCCAACTAAACATTCAAAAGAAACTAACATAGTATATGAATCACTGAATAGAGGTGAGAATGTTGACCCTGATGTACCTACAACCATGGGAATGTATGATAGCCGTCAAAACTGCGAGATGCGCCAATCTTGGGTAAGTAAAAATGATGTATTTATATTTTTGATATATTTTTACCTGTCATTTAATTAAGGTAGTTTACCCTGCTTATGACAGGAGTTTCTGTTCACATGTCGTCAGTCGTCTGGGTTCACCTGTCTCTATCGAGGAAGCTCCATTCCCATTTCTATCCTGGGACTAGGAACATAGGGTTTTGATGTTTGAACAGGTTTACAGATTATAAAACCCAACAAAAATGTAACACATCGGAAATCTTGTACAAATTAGTTCAAATTTATTATTTAAAAAGATATTTCCATCAGTGCGTCTCACCGGCAATTAAAAAGTTACATGAGGATATGAGCTTGACGATCGTGTCCACATCTAAAGTCATTCTCAACCTACCCTTTCGATCTACCCTTCGTACACAGACTCAAGCTAACAGGACTCCTTCCAGTATCGTACTGGCACGAATACCTTGACCTGTTGTTATTTTTTAAAGCTTTTAATGCATGGTCTTGTTTATAGTAGACAAGAAACGCTACCAGCAGTAAAATTACCTGTACGGCAAACTAGAGCAGCCAGCAACCCAAGTGTGATAAGTTTTGTTCCTCATAAATGTAGAACAGTAACTTATCAACGATCCTCCATTGTCTGAGTAACTAGAACTTGGAACGCATTACCGGACTTTTTAAGATTAAAAACACTCAACTTTAGTTCATTTAAGAAAACCCTACTTGAATACTACTATGACGCTCTTTATTCCATCTATAACCAGGACGACCCACGTACGTGGAAATCCATTTGCCTAAAATGTAACTCGGCACGTCGCCTCGAGAAATCCCTCATTTGTCGTTGTGCTTATTTATGTAAATATAACCTCAATTTTTTAATTTTTTTTAATTTTACACGGGGCCACAGTAATTGGCGTAAGCTGTAGTGGTATCCCTGCCAGAGTTATATTTTATATGTTAATTTACCAATGGCGAATCGTAATAAATAAATATATCACACCAAGTGACTATCTCCAAACTATGTCAAGGTTATTTAATGCATTTTTCTGCACTATGTCTGCAGCTTCCAACTGATGATAGTTACAAGTGGCCTGGAATTAAGAAGATTATGCAATCCTATTCCATGTTCCATCAAGGTAGATTTACTATGTTAATAACATTTGTAGCACAACTAAATATTGTTCTATTGAGAAAAATAGCATTACATTATGTTGCTTTATAATTGTATTTAATTGGTTATGTATATACATGTTGGAGGAATTGTTATCTCTGGTTTAGTATGTTACAAACTGGAGAAATTTGTTTTGAACCAATTCAATTTTTTGCCTATGAAACGAAACTTTCTACTCTGTTTTTATGACCCATTTTGGTACTTCTTGATGTGCTGGATCTTATGGTGGTATCGATTTTTCAATCGCGACAAAGGAAAGTGCTTTATTTTTTATGTAAAAGTGGAAAAATTATACCAATTTTGTCCCACCTCATCGCGCAGACAAATCACCTCTTAAAAAAACACGTTAGAATCAGCATATATTCTAGAGATGAAAAAAGCATTACTGATCTCGCTTTCAAAGGAGGAAGTTGAACTCAAACATCAGTAATTTTTCCACAGCTAAGCATTGAAACACCACAAAAAACATATCGATATAGACCTTTCATAATGGCTGCCATTTTAAATATTCTTTTATGCGCATATAAATTAGCCTTTACAACCTCGTTAGGAAGCAAAGACTCTTTTGAATTGCTGACACATAAACGATGCCATAAATGCTAATTTAGATGCACATAAAGAATGTATCTCTATTTTTGATAGAAAAATAGTCTGGGACCGACACGTTAAAGTCGTCGGACTTTAACGTGTCGGTCCCAGACTCCAGACATTTTTCATCAAAATAGCGATGTTTGAACGTCGATAAAAGCACTTTCCCGTACCGTGATTGAAAAACCGATAGCACCATAATATCCAGCGCATCACGAAGTACCAAAGTGCGTCATAAAAACAGAGTTTAATTTTTCGTTTCATCTGCACTTTGAACAAGTGGCTAGTCACTTGAACAAAGTGACCAATGATTTGAAAGTACATACAGAATAACAGTAATTTTTTTTCAACTATTTTAGAACAAGAAGGTGAATTGAAGCTCTCAAAAGCAAAAAGTGAAAACCTTAAGATGAATAATACTTCATTGAATGAAAAAAGTTCAAGATTAGACTCGTCTTATTCGGTCAGTTGGACAATTGTTAAAATATTGTCATAACTCAATTAAAATATTTATGCTTTTTTATTTTACTTCCTTGCACCATTTTTACTAATTATATTCATAATATATTTTTATCTCTAGCGGCTGATTCATGCAAAACGAAAAATAGAAGAAGAGCAACATAGTCTAACTGGGAAATTGGAGAAACTGCACAAGTTTGTTGTTTTTGTGCAGAATAGTTAATATGTGAACAAACCAAGTCTTGTTTAACTAGCTCACTTGTTCTTATTTATTTATTTATTTTACTGAAATATTTATTGTAACTGTAGTCGAGGTGTCTAACTAGATAGCAGAAATTGTAGTCCTGACTACCATAAGTTATTTAGGTTAAGAGAAATATCTATGAGTAAAAAGTATTGTAATAACTGGCTAAAAAGATATTTCAGGGTTAACGTTGAGGCAAAACAATGTGAAATTGTTCTGTATAACAGAAAGCTTCTAAATTAGCAAGATAAATTAGTAATATAAAAATAACAGGAATATTTACAATATCTCCCAATGATACAACAATACGATAATACAACTTATGTAATATATTATTTATAGAGAACCTGAAATCTATGTAAACAGTATTTATATATTACCTATAGTATTAAAGCTAGGTGCATACACATAAATATATACACTTAACAAATTCATATACAGTATATTATATCATTTATGTATTGAAGTGCTGCTCTCAATTACATCTGTTCATTGCACATGAAAATAGTTCTTTATTAACAAAAATATTCTACTCAGAATAATTCACGGGAGACTTCCGGTGGCCTGGTCAGATGGCGAGTGCTCATATTAAAGAATTTTTTCCCCAGTTAGTAGAACTTAGAAGATTCACTGATCGCAGAGATCGTAATGACGTGAATACAGATGAGTTAGGTAGGATTGTCGCGAATGCTGTGGCGAATTTTTTGTCTCGTGAAGGACAAAATAGTATGGCACTATGGGTTTTTGAAATTTGCATAAATTTATCAAAATTATTTGAAATTGGTATGTAAGTTATTTTTTATTCCATTTTAATAGTTTACAGTGTATTTAAAACAGATTTATAATAATATTTATTCAGGATAAACCCACGTCACCGAAGTGTTTTTCAGTGGGGTCCTGCAATACTTCATAAGATTACATTGCATTGCATTGTAATACGTTACGTAATACGTTACGTTACGTTACATTACATTATAGTCAATCGAGATATGGTCTGGAAACTCGGCAAACTTCAAAGCGACTATATTGAGCTACGTTTTGATGTTGAACCGTACCTTACACCGTGCACATCCTTTGTTTTAGGTTTATTAATATTTAAACAACACGGTTGAGCGATTAAACCCAAACGATTCTATTGGATGATTGCTTCATTATACTAAAATACAATAGGTTCAGTGACCGTGCACAAAATTGCATAAAGACGAACAAAAAGATAGAACAAAGACTTTAGCTGAGTTTCCAGACTATATCTCGATTGACTATGATTACATTACATTACATTACGCAATTAATACCATGCATACATGGCATTGCGTCGTTTTATCGTCGGAGAGTGCTGGACTTCGGTGGTCTAGTGGTCAGGGCCACTGCCTCCCACCTCTGAGGTCAAGAGTTCGAATCCTGTGTTCGGACATTTGATCGCACGTGGAAAGAGTTGGTCAAGACAACACTCTGCCGAAAGTCGTGTGTTTTCTCCGGGTTCTCCGGTTTCCTCCCACAGGGAAGTTGACAGGGCGGGTTAATGTGGGAGGTTGACAGGGCGGGTTAAGATAAATAGTTAGGAAAACCAATGATGATAAAAACTGTAAAAATAAATAGCTAAGGTTAATTGATTGGGGGTACTGGGCACTTGTTGTAAAGCGCATTTGATCATTACACTATATAAATAGTAAACATTATTATTATTATTATTATTATACATGTAATATAATAAAACACAAAAATACAATATACAATAATACAATTGGTTTCATCCCAAAAGAACGGAAGACTATATACAAAGCGGGCGCGCAAGTGCTTTAAAACGGTTTTTTTAACGTGACTTGGTTACGATGACTTTTCAAACACGTTGACGTCACACTGACAAGTGACCACGCTTTTATAGCCTATTTAAAGTGGCATAATAACGTTTTGAATTATCAGACATAGTTTGCCTGCAGTAAATTAATTTATATATCTTATATGAAAATGTAATTAGTTTTATAAGAACATTAAGAATATATTGTTGTAAGAGCATTGAGACTTGTATAATGCTCCTATACGTCATTATCTGTGCGCAACGCTATAGCGCGACCACACGCGGAAACATCGTGTGACCACGAGACATTCCCACGGACCGCCCGTGGAGTACGTGAGACAACAGAAGGAAGAGAAGTCAGAAGTATGACGAGATAAAGTATGTCAATAGTGGGTGATGGACGGAAGTCCTAGCAATGATATTTGCTGTGAGATTGTGTGTGAGAATACGTTCTCGACACTGACATTATATAAGACAACAAATGGATGAGGATGGAGAAGTAACAGCAGGTCTTGTTCGAGATTACTTTATCAAAAATGGTGGCAAAGTGAAACGACATGACTTGTTTGACCACTTTCGAAGACAGTTAGATGAATGTGCTGATCAAGGTAATAAAATATCAACAATATAATGCAATGTCCTTTATTTATTATTGCGACTGTAGTGTGGAAAGGTTTCTTTTTCGCTATTATGGTGTATTGTTAAACATTTTTGCTATTGTCTGTTGACATTGGGCAGGGAAACTCAAGAACCAATTTGGAGACATCGTCAACTCATTGGCATTTTTGCAGAGCTTTGAGGTTTGTTGAGACCTCGATGATATGAGACACCCCATGTGTCTGTAATAATTGTAAAGCAACTAGTTTAAATAATTAAAGATAACACTTACATTTCAAATGTGAGTGTAAAAGTACCAAAAAGTCTGTCTTCTTCGTCGTCGGTTGTGATGTAGACTTTTGGTGCCTTGTCGTCTGTCGAGCCCAAACGCTGTACTTAATGATATTCAATTATTTTTTGAAATATTATATCACTTGCCAGTGCTAAGTAACGGTCAGTTGTTACTGCCATTTATAGTCTTATATGTAGTTAAATCATCTCTAAGACACTGTACGTATTCAATACAATATTAAACTAATGTAATCATTTTAAAGTTTAGTTAGAAATTACATATATTTACCAGACTTTTATGGAATTTGCTCAGTCATAATTCTTTGACACAAAACGTCAACAGTAGATACTAGAATTATCAACTTATGACAGCAGGTGGCACGAACATCAATAATATTGTACACCTGTGCTACATATATTTTCAGTCTAGTGTCTCTTTACGAGCGAGGTTTAATAATTGAAAGAGTGTTCAGCGATTCGTGAGAAATCATATTATATTCAAATAGGCTGTGGGAATGTCGGGAATTTCTCAAATTTTAGGATGAGACGTTAAGTCATCACGAATGGAGTATAAATGAGTTGTTTTATTATATTTACAATATCAATATCTTATATTGTGGCATGCATGATGAATGGGGAGATATTATAACTTTGTTATATGGCAACTTTTGATGGATGAACAAACAGAAATGCGGAAACAATGCAGTCTTTTTGTTTAATGTTATAAATAATTTATTAGGTAGGAAATCTTCTAATATTATACCTCAACTGTAAATTGTCCATTCAGAGAGCTAGATTTATGACCAGTCATTTTATCATAGAATTACCCCAACTTTGTAGTAAAGCAAACTTGAATACCATGCTAGCTCATATACCCCACTGTTACAGGGTATATTTTGTGAGTATACTCCCTGCAGTGGCGGGATGTTCGAGCTTGAATACCACATGCAAAGTAGCATGTGCGTAAACCAAAACGAGGCTGTCAATGGAGGAACAAAAAGATGTGTCAAGACGTTTCAAAATAGTATTCAAGTAGCTTCCTCCGCAGGCAACTCTTGTTTTCTTCTTTTCCCCCGAGTCAAATAACTTTCAAGGTTTTGGCTGGGATTGCAGGGAAGTATAGGGATTGTGAAGGGATTGATTGACAAAGAGGGGACAGGAGAAGCCACAGAGTTGCCTGCGAAGGAGGCTATATATAGACCCTCTACTTGGGGAATTCAACAAAATATTACCCTTTGCATGATATATAACGTGACACGCTTCACCTTTGCGACATATTATCCCTCAAAGTAACATTTTGTTGAATGCCCCTTGCTCTATGATAAATATAATATTCTAAAATTTCAATGTAAATTACCCAATGAATAATAAAGTAAGCACAGTTTTCTGTGAATGTTTACCTATAAAATCTGACCTGAACTTGCATTTTATGCCATTGATACAACTAAGAATATTACACATTTCAAGTGAACATTTACTTTCTTGATCACCTAGTGGTATTGGGCCGTCCTGATCACTTGGTCTAATATACTGTACATTAAAAAGTAATTTGATAAATTCCATACTCGAGTATATGCATCTAGGCATAGCCACAGTGTGTCCATAGATGCACAATCAAATCAATAGCCTATAGCGTCTGTGGGGATTTAACATATTTGTAATCTATGGATTCTCCTGAGATAAATTGTAATATATCTTGTCAGCAGAAAATTTAATCTTCATAGACTTTTTTGCTGTTAAAGTTGACGGAAATGACATCATAGCGGGCATCTGTAAAGAGGTTTTCCTGTAGACAGATGCCCGCTATGACATCACTTCCGTCAACTTTAACAGCAAAAAAGTCTATGAAGATGAAATTTTCAGCTGACAAGATATATTACAATTTATCTCAGGAGAATCCATACATTACAAATTCCCCACCGATGTTATAGGCACTTTAACTAGAACCTCAAAAGTCTCATTTTTCATTTTCCTATTTTTGGAAACATCTTCATAATTGTACGTCAATATTGATTTTTTCCAGGGAGAAAAATACTTTGTGTTAAAGAAAAATAAAAATGGCACCACCCCAGTTTTATTACGAAGGCCACTACGGGCGCCAGGTAATCAAAGGAAGGAAAAAGGTGTCTCGCTGCCAGCTAATATGCGAGGTTTTCGTTATTCATGTGCAGGTAAAACTTTTTAATACGTCTAGTTGTATGCTGTAAAATTTATTATTAATTTTAATAAGAATTTAAATAATTTTTGTAAATTTCAGAGGATGCAACTGGGAACATACATGATAACAAAGCTTTTGCTAGCCCTGTAAGTCGTTATCGGCCAGGGTTTAGGTCTGAATCAATATCAGCTGAGGTTTCATTAAGAAGAAACAATAGTGATACATCTATTTCTGAGAATGGACATGCACAAGATAGTGGTGTGGACACAGCAGTTAGTAGCATTAATAAATACAAATAGTTTTGTAAATATTATTCTTGAAGTAATGTGTGCACAGTATTTATTCAGCCTTTTCCAGATAATTACAGTTTCTCTATATAGTTGGGTTTATCCTATGCTTGTATTGTAGGTATCATCATTACAGTCAGAGTCTCCCAAACTTGGTCCAAGACAAGGGTCTCTTCCTCGAAGCACAACTGATTCTGATCGTCTGTCACAGTATAGTGGAGATACAGTTAGTATTTTGATTGAAGCTACTTTTTTATGATTGAAGCTACTTTTTTATGATTGAAGCTACTTTTTCATGATTTGTATACTGTTTGATATTGTGCTTAACGACTGAACAAGAATTTGCATTGTATTTTCTAGGGAATACATAATGATGATGATCAATATGGTAAGATTAACCTAACTTATATAAGTTTTATTTTTCAAACCTTAAATTCTACAAGACTATACACTAGAATTACTATCTTGAGGATAACATTCCTGTTGTATGGTAGTTAATGATGATAATTGTGTTATAAATAGCTATTACCTCACCAACACTATTGTGTTTTTATTGACCAACACTATTAGTATATTTATTTTATTCTTCCATGTTATAAGAGAAGTTATAGCATTGGAGTTTTTATTTCCTATCAAATATTTTCCTTTTATTTTTTAAACTAGATCATGAAATATATTCACATGTGGTAAGCATAATTTGATCGGAGTTGTACAACTAGTATTTTTTTTAAAGTCTTGGTGGTTTACCTTCTTTCCCAAAGCATTGAATTTGTAAAAATGCTTGTTTTCTCCCATTTTAAACCTTTCAAGACCTGAATGAACTTCCTCAAGCAGTTTGAAATAATGTAATATTTTACCCCTTAATAGCTTGATGGTTTTGAAAAGAGCTGGATGATGTCTTCCATGCTAGGAAACAAAGCAGATATTGTCTGTCACATTGAGCAGGACCCAAATATTGTTATGTACAAGGTTGGTAATTATTGTTCATCTCAGGGACATTAGATTGTTGATGTGTATATAACAGTTAAGGATCAACATACAAATTCTTCTTATTGATCTCCAAACATTTCTTATAGTACTAGTCGGGAGAAGTTGTTTTAAAAACATGTTTGTTTATCTTTGGTGATCATTTCCTTTATTTTCATTACTTGTATGCTTGGTTAACCATTGGTATTATTATAAGTTAGATGCTGATCACACCATGATCACACTTAGGGCTTAAGGATTAAGTTTATGATTTCTAATGCTCACTGAAAATTTTTTATTCTTACTAGGACTTTATCATGGTAAGTTCATTTTTGTTGTAAAAAAATAAATTTTACAAGTGTAATTAAGTAAATTTCATCAAAAGATTTAATTATTCATTTTTAATTATTCACTTTAATTATTCATCCTTAATTTTCACTTTTTTAATTATTCCCCCTTAATTATTCACCTTAATTATTCACCTTTAATTATTCAGCCTTTAATTATACATCTTTTAATTATTTGTCTTTTAATTATTCACTTTTAATTATTCACCTTTTAATTATTCCCACTTTAATTAACAATTATTCATCCTTTAATTATTCACCCTTTAATTAATAATTATTCATCCTTTAATTATTCACCTTTAATTATTCACCCTTTAATTATTCACTTTAATTATTTACCTTTAATTATTCACCCTTAATTATTCATCTTTAATTATTCATCTTTAGTTATTCACCCTTAGCTATTCTTTAATTATAAATTTGTTTCAAAACAAAAATTTTCATCACTTAACATTCTTTGATTTCTCTTTCTTTTTGTCTGTTTCAATTTGCAACAATTCAGGGTGTGAGTATATTTATGTTATTGTTTTCTCTCTAGTTGTTTCTTTTGAATATTTCATTTAGGGAAAGTCATGTTCCCTTGTTTTTATTTAATATCTTTAATTTTTTCTTTTTATATAACCTTTAAAATTACCTTTGGATCACAGTATGTAAGTGCATCGCTGGAAATTATTGAATTTATAAACTGTAAATACCTGTATTTCAATTACTGCCTCACTTTAAAAGGTGGAACATGTATTGATTGTAATCAAAGCTGTGAGCTCTATTTCTCTGAAATTGTTTGTTACTGTTGAGTTATTGGTCTAGTTGTTTGATATTTATCCTCATTAATCTTTAGACTGGTTTGCACTGGGCAGCTAAACAAGGCAATGCTGATATAGTTTGTCTTCTTGCAAATGCTGGTGCTAATGTTAATGCCATGTCTGTAAGTCGCTCAATTTTTCATGCTTTACATAAATTTCCAAATGTTAAACCTAATGCTTGCTTTTTTCCTTTTTGTAATTCATCATTGTTTGTGTGTGGATGATGCGTAGAACGTAAGTGTTTTAGTTTTACTATTTTTCCTCAACGTTTTTAACAGCAGAGCATGATAAATATACTGTATTATTATTGCTTGCCTCTCTTCATTGAACATGAAATGTCATGAAAATGAAAAAAAGTAGTTGAAAATAGTTTTCTAATTGAGAAATACTTTTCTTTCTCTTGTATGGTTAATGTTTGTTTCGTGTTGGCAACTCTTTAGGGTGTAAGTAGAAATGTTAAAAATATTATCTTCTGTCACTTTTTCAACTACCTGATGTCATTATAATATAGATAAATGACTGTTACTTACTATTGTTGTAGGGTTATACTCCGCTACATCTTGCAGCTATGCATGGACAGATTTTTATCATGGATATATTGATTGACGAATTTAGTAAGTTTTCTCAATAGAGTACATCTGATAGCTGTGGTGGTGGTGTAGGGGGATAATAGTAGCTTGAATACCATGTACGGAAAGCAAAACAAGGCTGTCAACAATGGAAGAACATGGAAGATATTTCGCTCATTGTTCCACCTTATTCAAGATCGTTTTGATATAATATATCATTTATAGATGGTCTAATATACTGTCTAATATACTATTCTTTTCCCCTCCGCTCGGGGAATTCAACGAAATATTATCCCTCGGGATATATCATCCCTCTGCGTAATATTTCGTCGAATTCCGTCACTCCGATAAACGATAAAAATCTCATGTGATCTTTTCAGATGTCGACGTTCATATCCGAGATCACAGTGGAAAGGAACCTAGGGATGTGGTGAAGAAAAACTCATCAGATCAAATAAAACGTAAGATTCAGAACGTAAGATTCAGAACGCAAGATTCAGAACGCGAGATTCAGAAATAAAACGTAAGATTCAGAACGCAAGATTCCGAACGTAAGATTCAGAACGCAAGATTCAGAAATAAAACGTAAGATTCAGAACGCGAGATTCAGAAATAAAACGTAAGATTCAGAACGCGAGATTCAGAAATAAAACGTAAGATTCAGAACGCAAGATTCCGAACGCGAGATTCAGAAATAAAACGTAAGATTCAGAAATAAAACGTAAGATTCAGAAATAAAACATAAGATTCAGAACACAAGATTCAGCAATAAAACGCAAGATTCAGAAATAAAACGTAAGATTCAGAAATAAAACGTAAGATTCAGAAATAAAATGTAAGATTCAGAAATAAAACGTAAGATTCAGAAATAAAACATAAGATTCAGAAATAAAACATAAGATTCAGAACGCAAGATTCAGCAATAAAACATAAGATTCAGAACGCAAGATTCAGAAATAAAACGCAAGATTCAGAAATAAAACGTAAGATTCAGAAATAAAACGTAAGATTCAGAAATAAAACGTAAGATTCAGAAATAAAACGTAAGATTCAGAAATAAAACATAAGATTCAGAAATAAAACGTAAGATTCAGAAATAAAACGCAAGATTCAGAAATAAAACGCAAGATTCAGAAATAAAACGTAAGATTCAGAAATAAAACGTAAGATTCAGAAATAAAACATAAGATTCAGAACACAAGATTCAGCAATAAAACGCAAGATTCAGAAATAAAACGTAAGATTCACACCTTAACAGCAATGTGTATTGCAATGTTTGATTGATTGTGAGAATAACTACACCTGTAACTGATTAATCTTCAGTGTAATCTCTTTGATTTTTATAGTGAAACTTAAGGATCCAATTGCTGCTCTGGGTAAATAACTATTCATTTAATATCCAGTAATAACAACCTCTTTTACCAAGGACATTATCTTAATGTATTTGAATTGATAGGGATCATTTATCTAATCAATGACTTCCTCTGTCTAATCAATGACATGATCTATCTAATCAGTAACATATTTCTAATCAATAACTTCTTTCTAATCAATAACATCTTTCTAATCAATAACATCTTTCTAATCAATAACATCTTTCTTATCAATAACATAACCTGTCTAATCAATATCTTTCTAATCAATGATGTGATCTGTCCAATCAATAAATTCTTTCCAATCAATGGCGTGATCTGTTTAATCAATGACGTGTCTATCTAATCAATGACGTGATCTGTCTAATCAATGACGTGATCTGTGTAATCAATGACTAATTATGTCTAATCAATGGTCTGCAATGTGATTAACTAATCATCAATGATGCTTTGAGGTCTTCTTGTAAACTTGACAATGATTGATTTTTGGATGATTCTTGATATTGGCTGTGAGTTTGTTATTTTTAATGCCAATTTCTTCAACTTCTCCTGGTAGCCCTTCAAGATTTAGAAAAGAAATTGCCAAGTAGTACGCCTCCCGCGGAAGGTAAGATGAAGAGACTGAGTAAAATTCTTTCCCGGAAACAACACAACTCAACTGCGGTCAATGACGAATCTCGTTCCAAAATTCCAAGAACACAAGTTGGTGAATCCATGGCATCACCAGAGGAGGATGATGAGGAGGATGTGTTTGAACTTTACGAAATAATGTCAGAGGAACCTATAAAGGAGAAACACAACAACAATAATAATTCCATGGAGACAATTGATACTGACGGGACCTTAGGTGACCCGATGAGATCAGAAGGTACACTAGAGGAAACTAGGGGTTAAAGAAAAGAACAACCATGGGATTGGTGAAGAACTGACGACGGAGTGAAGTCCTGGTTTCCAGTTCACTAAAACACTGGTTTCTCATTTAACATTGTGTGGAATTGCCCTATTTAGTCTGGATGGCTATTATCAAAACACTTAAAAAGAGTTTTTAAAAATGGATTTTAAATAATTTATAAATCGTATCTGACGATATGATTATATATAATATATGATTAGATATGATATATGATGTGTTAAAAGTAAAACAAGATGTTTAAAAGTCATTATTTCATTTAATATAAACAAATAATATCCCAATGCAACCAGGTGATAAATCAGACATAGTTTGACGCTACTCTTGCTTTAAAAAGTTTTTTGAACGTAACTTAAAAGTTACTGTCCATGACCCAACGTTTCGACACTCCAGTCTACTGTCTTCATCAGTGGTGATCGTTGTAAAGTTAGCTTATTTGCATCTTGTTAATAGATAATGTCATCATCGGTTCTATCAGGGTATTTATTTATTTTATTTTTATTTACAATCTTTGTCACAAGTGACAGGTTAGTCCCACAGAGCTTCTGCTCCATTACGGGTAACCGTAACATGACAAATACAATAAGAATTTACAAATTACTGACAACACAGTTTTACAGAAAGACTAGACAAGGGACGACACGAATGACATTTTACACAGACCGTTTTAAATGATTGTGGGACATCAATGTCATAGATTGTTTCTGCAAGGTTCTGGTAATACTCGTAATAGATTAGTAGATTATATTTAAACTGTCCGATAGAGATGGTAGGGACCCTAAATTAAAAACGATCACCCCTGATAAACACATTAGACTGGAGTGTCGAAACGTTGGGTCACGTTAAAAAAACTTTTTAAAGCCAGAGTAGCGTCAAACTATGTTTCATTTAATATGTTTTTGAAATGATTCTCAATTTCCATTAAGTCTGCGAAATTAAATTAGTGTTATAACTAAGTCGAGGCGTTATGATGCAACTCAGATGAAGAACGAGAATGGTATATTTAGTGTTAAATTACAGGTGGGAAAGGTCTGCATATGATCATCATTAATACCTCTTAAATATCTCGAATGTTCTTGGTCAACGAACGAAATGCGTGATTTGTCATTGCAATTTCCTTGTTTTTCTAATGACAGATTTCGTGGGTTAACTAAAATGTTTGGTCGTTTGTTTACATTACAGATCAGACTTATTGACTTGATTGGGTATTTTATTTAGACATTCACACAAAAGTAGGAAGAAACACGAGTCTTATTGACCTATTATCCCTTCTTTCTTAAACCTTCAAAACAGTTCCTTCTTATTATTGTTGACTCTTATTTCCCATTAACTGTCAAGAAGTGTTGTTAATGGCTTAAACCTTTCACCTTCATGGGTGTTGTGACCAGACATGTACTTAACAGCTTTTAAGTTGTTTACACTATCTAATTCCCTATTTTCTGGCTCTTACACACGTCAATACCTTTTGCTTTCCATAGCTTCCTGAATCTCTTTACCCTCAGACGTTATTTAATAACAACTTGTGAAACGATATTATGTGATTTAGTTTCTCAAACCTTGAATCAAGCTTATTCTAAGATAAAATCTCCTTGAATATTTCATCTATTTTTAATTAACTTTGTCGAATCTCACTAAATCTCATTATTTTTATCTCTCAGATCATAATAATCTCGGCGTCCAAGGGGGCTTAACAAGATCCCAGGAGCTGAACGAGTCTACACGATTTATGCCAAAGCTTCGTGCGGTATGTTTAATTTATTTTATTTTATTTATTTTAATAATTTTATTTTTAACAACTTGCCATGAAAAAGACAACAACAACAAGAGATCCAAAAGGAAAGCGCGAACGAGACTAAAACTAGTCCCATGCGAGGCGCCGCCCTCTTAGATTAAAATATATACATGTAAAATTTGCTCAAAATCATAGAGGCTCTATGACAGGGACAGTCGCGTACCAGTGTCCAGGTGTAGCACGGCCAATCTATATCAAAAGTAGAAACAACTACACTAGATAGTTGTAAAAAAGTAGAGTGCTGCGTAGATAGTGTTTTGAATATATATAGCAAAGTGAAAAGGTGGTAAACTGCAAATAATTTAGTGACGAGATACTGACGTTTCGAGCGGAGCCCTTCATCAGAGTAAGACGACTTACTCTGACGAAGGGCTCCGCTCGAAACGTCAGTATCTCGTCACTAAACTCTTGGCAGTTTACCACCTTTTCACTTTGCTATATACACTAGATAGTATCTGTCTTACAAACGTCTTAAATGACATAGAACAGCTGGTGAAACTACTTGGATTGGCTAATTTGCAGACAAAGTTCCATAATTTGACTATGCGGTAGTCAAATTATGTTGAGTAGTTCATAACCTTTGTATCAAGTGGTAATCTGTTTGCACTTTTATTAGCTGTAACTTTAACATCAATTTGTCAAACATTTGCCAATGGTGAACAGGTTTTTGCACAATATGGCATTAGCACAATTTAGCAATAACAATTTGGCAGCATAAATAACATAAACATGCAGTGTACCCATCGAGTATTTTACTTAGCAAAATTTGTCCAATTTTTTATTGGCCATTCATCAACTTACCTTCGACAAACTGCTGTGTTTTGTTACCAGTTATCTTACCTTACTTTCAAAATTATGCAGGGGTCATTCCGTTTTTTGAAAAAGCAGAAAAAAGTGAAGAGAGATCGTCCAGTTATTGAACACTGGGATAGTTCTCGACAAGAAAGGTTAGTATAACAAAGTGGTCGCGTTTGCAATTCTCATCAATTCTTTTAATTTCTCACATTTTATTGTGGTCACTACTTTATATTTCTAATACTATGAAGGTCGTGTTTAAATAAATATTATCCCTTCATTTGTAAACCATTTGGTATCAACAGTGCTCTAACGTAAACTATAATTTTGAGAGAAAAATTACTCTATGGGATATCTAAAATCGATTCTAAATTCAATTGTCTAGTTTATCTGATGTGGAAGAATACACGTCAACAGTTAATGAACCAATTAAACCCAAGCTAAGAGCAAGTAAAAGCCTTGATGTCGACCCATAAATAGTAGGTTAATGATAACATGCGTTATCTTAAAGTGCCAATGAATCGAAAATAAAGTTTATCTTATTTGAAAAAACTCTTAAAACAATGAGGAATAACAACTTATATTTCTTCCATATTTTACTCAGTTCTTGAGATATTTAGACTTATGTGATATTTAAATGAGCTGATCTATGACGTAGCAAGTTGCACACAACATTAGATCTTTCCAATATTATTAAAATAAATCACTCAAAATTTTGTAATTGCTACAGCTCATGAAACAAAACATTAAAGACAAGCTCCAAGTGATTTCGTTCAATAATCTTTAAAAGATATACAGGATTTTCCAATGTTGTGTACAACTTACTACATCATAGATTATCTCATTTGAATATCACCTAAATCTAAATATCTCAAGAAGTAAGTTAAATATGGAAGAGCTGTAAATTGTTATTCCTCATTGTTTTAAGTGCTCTTTCAAATAAGACAAATATAATTTTCGATTCATTGGCAATTTAAGTTATCTAACACAGATAAAAAGGATATTAAAATTGGCTGAGTCTTTACTTTTATCTCAAAATAATTCATGTATTAATATAATTAATAACTACAAGACGTTGGTAATAGAGATTAGAGACCCAGCAACCATAAACCTCGCTTTCAATGAGTCTATGTTAACGACAATCATAAACGCTAAAATATAATCTTAAAGTATTTATCATTTATCAAATGTGTCGAGAAAATACTAAATAATTAACGAAAAGAAATAAAAAGTTTTTGAGAAATTTTAATGCTGAGAAATTTCAAGCATCCTTCAGATCACCCACAAAACCTCTTTGCTAGCCAGTATTTTTTTTAAACTATTTGCTTTCTTCATAAAACCATCTTCATTGGATATTCGGGACTGGTCATTTATTTATGGTCGGAGTGGGGGCCGAAGAAAATAGATTTGGTCCTGAAAAACATTTTTACCCAACCAAATTTAGATCAGAAATTTAACCGACCCAACCATTTATGGGTAAAGAAAATCTTTTACCCAACCCAAGAAGAACAAAAATAGATAAAGCCCAATTCCCAGCATATCATCGATTCAAGTTTTAATACTGTAACTTTCAGATTATTATCTCCCTATACAGAGCAGGAATCCAAGGAAAACAAGGAGAGGAATACAATAACAAAAGCTAATGTGCAATGATGATTAAGGAGAACTGGAGAAATAGTCATGAAAATTTTGCTACCATTATTTTTACTCAACCATTTAGGTCTTAGAATTTTCAGTTACCCAACCATTTTCTCTTCGGCCCCCACCCCGGCCATAAATAATGACCCCTTACAAATCAATGTGTAACGTTAACGTGTTTCAAAATCACATGTGATCACACGTGATTTTGGAACAGTTCATATGGAATTTTCGTAAGGGCGCGGTCCCTTAGGATTCTTATCATTGAACGGAATACTGTTAAAAATTCAGAAGAAATAACAATAAGTCACCTTTGTATGTTTTAGATTGCAATCCACACTGTGTGGTAATGAAAAAGAACTATACAAAATGGAACGTACCAACTCTGGAAGCTTGTTTCCCACATCGTTTTACAGTAAAAATCGTTCTGCGCGTCCGAAACCCCAGGAACCTGTTCAAAGTGTCGATGCAGACGAGGATGGCCTGAATCCAAACACTGTAGAACACGAAAGCAAGACAAAAAGTGATATACTAAAGTGTCAAAGTTACCCCGAGAGTGAATTCCGAAATATCACGAAAATAAATGAAGAGAATGCGCAAGATTTACACAGTCCTGTAATGCGAAGTCCTTCAGGGTCTTTGTCTAGTTCTTCTACAGTGACATATGTTGAACCTGATGAAAGCTTATTGGACTCAGTTTTAAGTTCTCTTGAATCAGGTAATTCAAGCCACAAGCCTGACCTGGAAAACGAGAAAAACAAGCGTAGATCTCACTCTGATGAAAACCTTAGCACTGTCAAATCATCTTTCAAAGACGAATTAACGGCAACACGATTGAAAAACGATAAAAATTATTTTGAAGGGCATGTATTTGATGGTGAACTGGCGACACTTATGACTATTCCTAAAAAGGTATCTGGTGTTTCTTCGTATGAAGCAAACAGAAAGCCTATTAATGGGATTGTAACATCGCGCGATGATGAAAGCTTTACACCAGAGGTAGTAGCTACAAAGGAATCGGAACGGAGAAAGTTGTCTAAAGATACTATTTCCAGCATAACATCCGAGGATAGTGAACCGTTTCTTACTTATGCAGACGAGTATAGCACAACTCTTACATTTCCAAATAAGAAACAACAACAGCAGCAGCAGCAACAACAACAACAACAACAACAACAACAACAACAGCAGCAGCAGCAGCAACAACAACAACAACAACAACAGCTAGATCAACAAATTGAAACAACATCTTACGAAACTGACTCAAGAATTCCGCAGTTTAACAATAACTACGAACAAGTAAGCGAGATCCTGGACTCTGAAAAACCAAGAATAACCAGCCCGAAATATTCCTTGAAAGTTGAACAACCACCAGAACGCGATTTTTCAGTATTTTCGTCGGATTCTAATCGGCCTGAAAGACCTCCGAGAAAAAAAGATAAAAGTTCCAAGAATCCTGGAAAACCTCAAGAGAACCATGGCGAACAAAACACTTTTAATACACTGTCTGATTTTCTTGGAAACGAGTACGCTACAATGTTGTCGTCTGAACGTTACAGTTCTGAGAAAACTGAACTGGTAAATTCCGAGAATCGTGGCTTTGTAAATTCTGACCAGAAACACGAAAACCGTTCTCAAGACTTCTCAAAATCAAACGCAGAAGCTCCAAGGAGGAAATCGGACGGATACGTGAAGGTAAAGGAAATGTCTCTTGACCACCCACGGCGAATGACTGATAACAATTTCCCGAGTAGATCCGAGGCAGTGCGACTGGAAAACGATAATAAACGAGCTTTACCCGAAGTATTGTTAGATACCTCAAGACCTAGTTCTGATTACTATGATAGACGCAAGTCGTTAGGCGAGTCTGTCCGACCAACACGGGAAACCTCAGCAGACCGTGTCAGGGAAGAACCAAGGATCCTTCCTCCATACCGACCTTCATCAAAGAACATGGAAACAGAACGTGGACCAAGAAAGTCTGGCGAGTTGACAACAAACAACATTCATCCATCTTCAAGACCCAGTAATCCTCTTCCAAATGAACCTCGACATACTCGGAGATCACAGGGGCCTGGTAACTATAACCCTTCCCGTGAAGCTTCACTCGACCATCCAAGACGTCGTTCTCTGAATTACCTAACAGATCCACCTGCATCCATAACTACCACGGGTGTACCCATAACTACCACAGGTGCACCCCTAACTACCACAGGTGCACCCCTAGCTAGTACAAATAATCAACGACGGAAATCAGAAGGTTGGGACTATGACCGTTACCCTGTCCATGATGCACCAGTGGATGAGAGTGGGCCATCAAGACGGCAGTGGACTGGGGACAATTCAGTAGCACGTGGTGAGACACGTGGTGAGATGTCACCTGGAGGTGGCGACAAAAATCGCGGAGGGAGAGACCCTAGGGACTTTTCTTACCCCGTCGACAATATCTCGAGCGATAGACGAACACTAAGCAATCAAACGGCAGCTCGGAATTCCTTGGGAACTAGTAACTACAACAACACGCTTAACGCCAGTAGAAGAAATGGACCTGAAACACAATCTAAGTTAAATTATGAACAAGAAATGGCTACTATTCTAGTGCCTCGAGACTCTGGGCCCTCCAAGGTAGCAGCATATGATGATGACGAGCCTGGCTATATCGTAGCAAAACAAGTGTCCTCAGATGTTGCAAACGAGGCTGATCAATCAGAGAATAAAGAAGATTTAGATCTACTATCGAGTTTCCTAGGCGAGGACATGACTAATAAATGGTTTTCAAGTACCTCATCTAATAACGCAGTAACAACAGAGGCAGAACAAAAACAAATGTATCGAGTTACATCTATGATATAATTATAGATCATACTATAGTTATATCAGTTAATATCTCAAGAAATATTCTGTCATAGTACTTTTTCATAAAAAGGTGAATATTTTTTATTTCGTTCAAATAATTACTCTCATAAGACTAAGCCACTAAGCTAAACTTCATAATTTTGTAAGAAAATACACTATGCTGCATGCACTAAACTAGTCACTCTCTTGTTTTATCAAAATATAAAACGAATCTTCATATTTTTATGATATTATTGATAAAAACTGGTCCGCAATGCTGGCCATACAACCTCGTCCCCATGCCTGGCTCATCTCAAAATGGTCGTCAACCTCGTTCCCAGACTCCTTTTTTCATAATTTCCCTGCGCTTTTACAGTTCAAGAAATTTTGCTTCGTAAACTACTAAACTACTGTTTCTTGTCTTAAATGTTGTTCGGGAGCTGTATTTAAAGTCTTTCGACATGTATAACTAAGTGAAGCAACAAGATAGCAATAAAAGATCTTTGTTCAGGTAAGTTGAAATTCCCATGAATTCTTGTTAATAACTAGAAAAACTCCATACTCGGCTTGCTCACATACTGTACAGACATGAAAGCTTTATAAATACTAGTATAGTTAATTTAAATTTTATGTATAGTTAAACACTGAGCAGCAGTGTTTTAACGAGTGGATAAAACACGAGGCGATAGCAGAGTGTTTTAGACAAGATAAAACTTTGAACGGCTTCAAAAACGACTACATCTAAATAACCATGTTTACCAACTATTTCAATGATTCGAGCTATTTTCGCAGAGAAAATCGAAGGAAAAGTTTATATAAATCAGGACGAATCTTTATCACATATAAAGACATGATACGGTCATGATTTTCCTTTGTGTTTTCTTCATGAATTATTAATGAGTTTTTGAATGTTCTTTGGAAATCCCAAAGAACTAGAATAGGTGGGTTTTTCAATAGTATGTGATTAGTATAAATACTAGAAATTACTATCGCAAGTGAAGTGCTGCCTCATTTCAAAGAAATTCCAATATTTTACAAGACAGATTGGCGATGTAAAGAGGCGCGGGTAGAACCGTAGGGGAAACTGCTTTGTTATCGCATTTATGGTCACAAATTTTTTTCAATCATCAATAATTAATTACCAAAGCTTGATAAACCAAAAAACAAAATCGAGAAATACCAGGTTATTATTACCTTCGACGGTTATTAGCACACATCCCTTCAGATGTTCCCTTCAGATGTCTTAAAAATTGCAACAGTGTTGCAATCAACAGTTAGAAAGCAATGTTGATAGTTTAACCGAGACTCCAAAAATAGAATATTGAGTGCATTTTCAAAAAAATAAGGTGGATTGTTAGTTGCCATAAACCAATCACCGGCAAATGGGTCACTATATTGCAAAGAATACATTTTATCAGAGCAAAAAGGTTTTATTAACATTATTTCTTATACAAGTATAAAGGTTATTTCCAACACAATGTGACATTTAGGAATGATGAATCCCATGCATTAATGTTTGTTATTTGATAATGTATTATTGCACATTTTGTTTAAATTGTTTTGTATTGCCTTGTCTAAAAACAGCACAAATCGTTTTACTTGGGTCAACAACATCCAACCTCGTACCCAGGGCATTTTGCTTCCACGGTGGAAAATGGCCCTGGGATTGAATGTTCTTTGGAAATCCCAAAGAACTAGAATAGGTGGGTTTTTCAATAGTATGTGATTAGTATAAATATTACAATTTGTATTTTCAGTGAGTGTCACTGCGTTTTTGTTCGGTTGCATATTAAAACTAGCAAATCGGAAAGCGAGGAAATTGAGGGACTGTTTAGCGAGTTTCTGGTTTTATTAAAGCCAATCATTGAAGAGCTTCAAAGTTTCATGGACAAGAAAGAACTGTAAATACGTACCTAAAATGAACAGGTTTTGTGATTGGCTATATGGAACAAAAGTGGTTAGGGTTAGGGCATTGGTTTCTTTGTGGTTGATTTTATTGTTTTAATCAACCAATCACAAGACTTGATAGTATAGGTAGGTGGCGACTAATTAGAGACTATACTGACAGCTGTGAATATGCTCTGGGGACTGGGTGGACTATAGCTGACAGCAAAACTTACCCAAAGACAAATAAAACCACCCAAAGGTTGATGTATTGCCGAGTGCCTTTGGTAAGACTTGGTGGGTACTGTATATCAAATTGCCAGCTATATTTTCCCGATGTACACCCAAGAAAAATTGCCTTTGCAGGTTTGTTTTTATGAAAATCTCGTAAAGTTCAATCATCAGTAATTCATATAGTGAATGCCAGTGGACAGGTTGTTTATTTAGCTTCGCCGCTAAAAAAATACATTACCAATTACAGTGGGCCCTTACAAAAATAAAATAATAAGTTATGGGTTCAGTGAGGCTTCGCGATGTGTTGCACTTTAGGCAGTTGTTGATAATATAGTTGGAATTGCTACCTGTAAATTATTTCTGCAGAAAATTGTATTCCAAACATTCACATTTTTGCCAGAACAGTATAGACCGTACCCCCTGGCCCTCCGTGAATCAGAATGTCCCATGTCTGATACTGACGAGTTCTTCATTAGGACAGTCACCTACTTCAGAACTAAGAGAAAGCCTTGGCTGTCAATATAATTTAAAGGAACTCTAATGTTTGAGTGAAGGCCCTTCATCAGAGATTCTCGGAAGTATAAAATTAAAAATGGAGGAGTACACTGTATGCAGATGCCCCTTTCTTCCTACAAGCAGAATTGCTTGCAGAATTGCTTGGCTCGATTGAGCCTGCAAATGAAGAAGATGCTTGCGGCAGAGGCAATTATGTTGCAGCTTCTACTGATATTCTGACTTCACCCCCTTGCTTTGAATTTATTTCTGTATCGCTCATTTGGGAGTGGATTGTAAGGTTGGGATTATGGAAAGATATATTACAAGTTGATCATCTTATTGGCTGTTTTTTGTACCAGTTTTTGTAATATAATGGTAGTATACTTTGATATAAATAATACTTTCTAATAAGTAATATAATGTTAATATACTTTGATATTAATAATACATCTTGTTCATAACACCCAGTGAGTTTACATTATAGTTAATATAGAAAACTATTTTATAATTTATTTAGTAATTATTACAACCAGAGCATTCTTCATTTTAGTCTGTCATTCTTTATGAATTACAAAAAATATATAAACCTATATCTTCAGCTTTGTGATTGCATATTGATCTTTACAAATGCCAATCCTAACTCGGTTAGATTGGTATGGCCAGAGGACGCTAGGTCCCAAGGCCTATCAGTCTCCCCCCCACCCCCTACTCAATGCCTACTGTATGACATGGAATTTGAGGAGTAGAGGTAATATATTTGGAATCTCGTAACATGAAATTATAACCAAATACTCAGTCTTGGTTGTTAGTTTAGTCCAAAGAAAATAAGGGATTCAGTGAGAGACAAATTGTATGAGGCCATGGTGTTTTAAAATAATAGCTTGTTTAAAATGTTTTAATAGCTATAAAACGTGTTGTGCTGCGTAGGCAGTGTAGAAACACAAATCAAATATCTAAAAAGGTTGGTGTACTGCCGAAATAGCGTGTCTAAAGTTTTGAGCGAAGGACCTTCGTCAGAGTAACGTTTCACTCTCTTACGAAGGTCCTCGAAACTTTAGACTACTTACCCGCTATTTCGGCAGTCAGTGCAGACACGAACCTTTTCAGACATTATCCTGATAGTAGCTAATATCTAGCCAGAAATATCTGGAAAATAGCGAGCGAAATTGGTCGAGCGGGCTGACAACAACCTGACGTTTTTATCAGAAAAATGCGAAACATGATTTTTCTTTGTATTTGTTAATTTATGTAACTACCAATGAATGATTTTTGAAAAATCTTCTCTAAAACTAACGTCTTTCAACGAATATTATGATATTAACATCATGGCATTACAATACATGCCATGAAATAATTTCCCAACGCAACCAGGTGATAAATCAGACATAGTTTGACGCTACTCTGGCTTTAAAAAGTTTTTTGAACATAACTTTAAAAGTTACTGCCCATGACCCAACGTTTCGACACTCCAACCAGTGTCTTCATCGGGGGTGATCGTTGTAAAGTTAGGATCCCTATTTATACCCTCATAGAACCAATGATGACGTTATCTATTAACAAGAAGAAAATAAGCTTCTGGTAATAAACCACCGTCATCGCGATTCAATGGGGCGTGGGCGCTATTGATATACCAAGCCTCCAGACAACGAAACGTTGTGTCATGGACAGTAACTTTTAAGGTTACGTTCAAAAAACTTTTTGAAGCCAGAGTAGCGTCAAACTATGTCTGATACATGCCATATTGTAGACGATACTAACACAGGAAAGCTCCTTTGATGTCTTTCTCTGTTCTGTATTTTCAAAATCTTCATCACTAATACTCCACTTTAAAAGACTGGTCTTAATTTATTTCAAGCGTTGGTTTGAGGTCCCACGCTGCAACTTGTCAATAAATGTACTTCTACAGTGGCTAAAATTACCTTTAACAGCCGGCATCGCGATCTAGCAGCTGTTCAAAATATGGTGAAGATAAAATTTTAAGATTTCTAATCTAAGCCTTTATCCACCGTCTATTATATATCAGAAAATCGTTTTATTTTTAAATATACTATCAATAATAAATATTTATTAGAAAAAGTAAACGACTACTGAGCTATTTTTAAACTACAACCATAATTTTAGCTATAGCGTGCAAAAAAATGCGGTTTATTCAACAATGACGGACGTATAGTGAGGGCGTAATGTTAACGATCATCGAAATTGAAAACAAATAATCTAGAAATAAATTGTTTTAGTAGAAACTAATTTAGAACTCTCGTTGGTTGTTCAAAATTACTACCAGATGAGGATAATTGTGAAAATAATCGGCCTTGCTTCGTTACTCGGCCTTGCCTCGTTACTCGGCCTTGCTTCGTTACTCGGCCTTGTCTCGTTACTCGGCCTTGTCTCGTTACTCGGCCTTGTCTCGTTACTCGGCCTTGTCTCGTTACTCGGCCTTGTCTCGTTACTCGGCCTTGCCTCGTTACTCGGCCTCTTTACTCGTTACTCGGCCTCTTTACTCGTTACTCTTTACTCGTTACTCTTTACTCGTTACTCGGTCAGCAATCATTGAGCCAGATAGGAACTAGCATATAGCGCGAGCAACGGTGCCCACTATTTTCCGTGCGCCCACTTAGTTTTATTTTGGCGGGTAAGCGATCGGGCACAGATGAAATTTACATTTGGTGGTAACTACGTACCTAAAATGAACAGGTTTTGTGATTGGCTACATGGAACAAAAGTGGTTAGGGTTAGGACATTGGTTTCTTTGTGGTTGAGTTCTATTGTTTTGTTTTAATCAACCAATCACAATACTTGTTCATATAGGTACCTGGCGACCCACCTTTGGTTTTAATTGCTTGATATTTATAAAGTTCATTAATTTTATGAATTTCATTATCGTTCAAATTATTTAAAGACTATATTGATAATCCGTGGGCTTTATACTACTCTAGACATTCACAAAATGGCTGTCAAATGTGTCAATATTTCACTATTTCTTTCATTCTGATTATGTATGATAATTACGACGCGGATCTGCTTGGTTTTACTTGCAATGGGGTTGAATTTTCTTGGTTTAACTTGGAATTTTTTCTTGAGTTTGATTCTCTGTGCATGAGTATTCTAGAATCCAGCGATATTTCTTGCTTGTCGGACGCCTTCGCAGCTTGCGACATCATCAACTCCTACAACACACTGATCATTCGCTATATTTAATTAATCTATTATTTTCCCGGTGTCATACTTACGTCAACTACAGTGTCTACAGAGGCGTAGGAACGGATTTAAAGTTGGGGGGGGGGGGGTCCTCTCCCGTAAAATGTTGAAATCTAGAAGCTCGAAAAGATAATTTGCAGCATTTTGAGCAAACGTTTTCATCTAATTCCACAGCGTGCATAGTTCAAATGAATCCAAGCTTACCTGCTGCCTCTTACCATGTGACGCCATTTTTTGCACCTAGTACTGACAGAAGGGTATGGGAGGGTTTTAGGGTTGGCTAACACTCCGGCTACACCTGTTTGTAAAATTTCGTGTTGGTGAAGCCCGTAGGTAGATTACCTTAAGTAGCTTCTCTCCTAGCCTCTATAGTCGTACTAATATACAATTAGAAATAAAACATTAAATTTAGCAATGCTCGTTTTGATTTTTTTTTGCATTTAAAATGGGGGGGGGGGGGGCTATGAGTGTCTACGTAACCGTTTTGCAATGAGTTATCTAAGACCCGTTTCAAACATCGAACTTTTCATGTCTCGAATGTAATGCAAATGAGCTTGAATAAATTTTGCTCATTTACATTAGATTCGACACATGAAAAGTTCGACGTTTGAAACGGGTCTGACACTTGATTCATGAGTCGTTTTCGTTAATCACATATGTCTTCCAGTGCATATAACGTCTGTAGGGATTTAACATATATGTAATCTATGGATTCTCCTGAAATAAATTGTAATATATCTTGTCAGACGGAAATTTCATCTTCATAGACTTTTGCTGTTAAAGTTGACGGACGTGATATCGTAGAGGGCGTCTGTCTACATGAAAACCTCTTTACAGATGCCCGCTATGACATCACTTCCGTCAACTTTAACAGCAAAAAAGTCTATGAAGATGACAAGATACATTACAATTTATCTCAGGAGAATGAATATTCTGTTTTATTTAAATATAACCACCAGAATACAACTATTATTTGTCTATACTACAATTCTATGTTTTATGACTGTGACGTATATCACCTAATAAGGCATTATATATAAAATATTGGAGCGGAATACACTGTATATTTCCGTGTTTCACTCGGCACTATACTAGTTTAACGGGGGTGTGAAAGATTGCTAATATCTACCTCACATGGCTGAACTGCTTAAAGATAAAATGGCCAATGTAAAATGTCGGTTAATAATTCCCAACATTGAAGAACTTAACGTTTTTAATATTTTTAATTCTGACAATTTAGATAGACTCTTGACTTCTGCGACGACTACAGTTACTTTCATGGAAATATAAACGAAATGTTTAGCGGTGAGTACGGCGACCAACAAAAACCAAAATAATAACAATAAACTATCGTGTTGACGTTTAGCTCGGCCTGAGTAAGAGTGATATCAAAAAATATCTCATGCGAAGGTTTGGCAGATAATACGCCGTTTTCTCACATGAAATATATACAGATATATTACAGATATATTACAGAACCTCGGCAACGTCCTCCGTAGCTCAGTGGTCAGAGCACTGCACTATAGCATCGCAGGGTCGCGGGTTCAATTCCAGCCGGAAGGCCTTCAGAAGTTGCATTTTTCGCAACTGGTACCGGTTTGGTCTTAAAATGTATATATTCCAACACTTGAAATTTTCCTTCACCATAAATCCTTAGAACATGTAGTTTAATCAAGTGAAATGCCAAATATTACTTGTTACATAAGATATATGTATATTAAGTCTGTTAGTAGCTACAAGGGGATCACAAGATATCGCCACGATGCAAACTTAAATTAAATACAAAAATTGTATTGTATTCCGAGCAGCTGCGCGAAATTGTCGGCGGACAATATCACAATGATAAATTATTCACAAAATCGAAGATTAACGGCGAGTGAGTAGTAGTATATTACTTTTGTTTCAACTTTATGGGCTCAAAATATATTTTTATCGTAGGGGCTATGGCTATAGTTTGTCAATATTCTTTGGAGTTAACTTGCATTTATCTTAACATTGACCGTTATAGCTGCTGCCGAATATCATATTTTCATTATATAAACATCTTTACCAGCACAAGAGTTATATCTGTATCAGCTGCGATACCGCCCCGTAAGCCGCCGATTTCTATCTCCGAATAGAGTGCTTGGTAGGATATCTGAAATAATATCTTTTCCTTTATTCTCCTTTAGAGACTGCTGAGTAATCATAATCTCCTATTATTTTCCTTTAGAGACTGCTGAGTCATCGTTACAACAGTATACAGTAAAAACCCGCTAACAAGAACCATTATTAAGAACCACAGGCTGAATTTAAGAATTTGTTTATATAAGAACATATAAGAATATAAGAACCTATCCCAGGCTGATTAGGTAAAATGTAGGTTCTTGTTAGCGGGTTTTTACTGTACATAAAAATATCTAGGCATAAGATGTCTGTAGGTATCTTTTATTTTCGCTGAGGTAAAACTGCCTTCATGCTACACTCAGCTGTACGGTTTCGGCGTAATTTTCAGTTGGAAATACACCCTACACATCGTTATGTCGGTATGGATATTATACCTGTACTTATAATGGATCTTGCGAGCACAGAAAAAGAGCGATACATTCCACACCTCGGGGATCGAACCCGAGGTCTCCGAATCAACGCATCGGCGCTCTAACCACTGAACTATTGAGACACGTTCAGAACAGATATATTTCACGCAGAGGGTTGTATAATAAAATACAAGCGTACACAGGTTAATTGCATGCTTTCTACGTATACTTCAAATATGAGTGTAGAGGGACATGTATTGTTTATATAAGGTGGGCGTTATTGATTTTCCATCCTACACCTTCTATAAACTAATTGAATACTCTGGAAAAGGCTGGTGTGTACAATCGAAATAATGTGTAGGAGGTGTCCCCATTTCTAGACCTACTCCTTTCTACACTATTTCCAGAGTATTCGCTTTCTATTTCTACGCAACGCAACACTTTATAGAACTCATTTAGATCTTCTATAAACTATCTGTCCCGCCCCCTGCTTAATATATTATAATTACCATAAAAAATATTTTAAGAAAGCGTACCTATAGTTAGAAACAATATTTTAAGAAAGCGTTTCTTTTTTATATTTCTTTTTCAGTTGTGATCTTTATATATGTGATCCCACCAATATGTCATCACACCTATTATGCCAACCTATATTTCCTTTATTTTATTTTGATTAAAACTTTATTTCACCACTTTTCACCCAACAATGAAGAAATAAATAATAGTTACTTATTTACAATCTAATATTAAAGAATAGGATATTTACACAGATAAAAATATTATTAAAAATACGCTAGAGAATTATTGATGGACTTACGAACTGAAGTTGTCAGAACTGAATGGTATATATATAGAGTGAGAATTTTAAGTTGTTTTATTTTAATTTTTTACATTTAGGGATAAAAATATCCCAAACGGTTGCCTGAATGGTTTTTATGATGGTATTATGCGATCAAAAGGCCCTTCGACAGGACAGTGAAACTATTAGACCGCAGAGCTCAATTCCATAGACATCCATTGTACGAATTTTGAGGTGGAAATTTTACACTAGGTCACGTTATAAAGTTCACTTGTGAAGATAAAAATAACTGTTCTCTTGAAGACGATATCTTGTGAGTTAGATAACATTTTTATCAAACGTCTGCCAGCTCCGCCCCACGCCGCCGCCCCGCGGGGTAGTGGACAGGACAGAATGTAGTTTTTAACATGTTAAAATCTTCGTGATGTATACAAAGGAAATTGCATTCAACCGTATTTTCCGCTCTCTATAAGGCTGTCATGGTTCATACAATGCCATTTCTAATCATCTTAATTTTTCTCGGCCATATTTCGGGGTTTGCTTACGTCACGACTAGTCTTTTGTCCTAAGGCAGCTGGTCGTGCTGTCGATCTATCGTGAAGAACTGCTAGCAATGTTACGTTACATTCACAGCCAACGCTTGCGTAGGTGATGGGGTAAAACAGCTATATTTATAAAAGACGCTGCTGTCTCATATCAAACGTACTGATGACCATGGCTGGAGAGCAATACATCAAGCCGGCACTAACTGTCGCTGTTTTTGGAGACCAAAAAGTCGGTAAGACTTCGCTCATTCGACGTTTCCTTGGGCATAGTTTCTCCCGTCATCATCACGCTACCGTTGAAGATTACTACGAAGAAGAGATCCAACGAGAAACAAACAGATGTCGACAGCTCAAAATTATTGATACAACTGGAAGCTATGACTTTCCTGTCATGAGACAGATAGCCATTAGCAAATCCGAAGCATTTGTTCTTGTCTATTCCCTTAATGCCCCTGAATCATTTGATAAACTCCAATGGCACCGAGAAGAGATCTTGAAATACAAAAATTACTCGAAAGTTCCCATGGTTGTCGTTTGTAACAAGACAGATCTGACAGATATCTCGTCTTTGCAAAAAATTATTAAAAACACAGACGAAGTCTTACCTTTTTCTGAACAGTTAAAGAAACAGAAACAAATCATCGTGGAAGATTGGGGCTGCAAATTGATGTTTACATCGGCAAAAGTTCGCTGGAATATTAATAAAGTATTTTATGAACTAGTTGCTCTTCAAGAAAAAGAAGGTAGCGATAATCTTGAGATAAATAACCAACGAAGACGATCTAGCTTGTGGCATCATATTGTTTGTTCTAAAAGCTCACAGCGTCCTAAAGGATATCTCGCAAGAACTCGTTCTCTTTCCGCATAATATGCCGCGCTTGAGTGATAGAGGTGCTCGGTTTAAATTAGTAACTGCAAACAGCTGTTTGTAATATATCTATTGAAATGAATATTTATTTCGATTTTCACTAGGGTGTAAGTATTTATAATCTATATATGTATGTATGTATATATATGTATATATATATATATTTATTGAAATATATCATTACAAATTTCTTGTTATTTGAATGAGTTTTATCGGTGTTTTTAATTTTTTGAAATGAGTTGGTTTGTGTTACTATATCGCTGTCATTAACACGACTGTCTTCATATTTAATTTATTATGCATGTTATGACGTCGGCCATTTGACCGTTATCATTCAGTCAAAGCTACGCAAGATTAGGAGAAAAAGAGATATAGGGGTATCTAGTACGTATTCCTTATAAGGAGGCGCAAAGAGAAGGCAATGACGAGCAAATAGAGTGAATTAACGCGCAAATAGCTGACACGTTGCACCCTCGTACCAGCCTCCTACTTAATTGGATTGTAACCGACCCCGCATAACGAGTTTTCTAACACTAACCCCCGGCTGTTTTTTTCAGAAAATCCCTTAGTAGAATAGTGGGACAGACTAAACATGTGGGATTAGAAATTTACTGTTAGCCGCAGCGGTCAGTAACGTGTTAACAATCGCACATCCAGTGGGCTGGTACGAGGGCAATGTATTTGCTCGTCAATGCCTTGTATTTACTCGTAGGCCACTTCCTTATATGGAATACGTACTAGAAAGATCTGTCAGATAGTAAACACAACTTTAAATAACAGCTGCGAGAGTTGTGGCTTCTCCCCCTCCTTTGTCTTATATATATGTCATATACAATTACAGTAAATGAACGGGGGGAGGATTAACTGACTTGCCTTGGACATGCGAGTTATATAAATGAGGGTCTTTTCCTTCAAAAAGGTTAGAAAGCACTCCTGTATCAGCTATTCTTTTGAATTCTTTTAACATCTTAACTCCTGGTGCCTTCGAAGAACATTAAAGCTTTCCATGCATGTTAAGGTGAAACAAATAAGAAAGACTAGTTGCAATTACTGCATGACGATGGAATCGCTCGACTATTCAGTTTATCACTCTACAGCCGTGAACGGAAAACGCAACTGATAGGGATTCCGAGGGCCTACGATTTAAGATCCTTTCCCGAGAAGACCCGAAAGTCTTACCATTTGCTGGTGTGGTTGCAAAGGCAGCACCTTCTCCTCAATTATGTTATATGAGTGGTGGTCCGACCCAGTGTCTCCCACCTCACAGACATGTAACCACTAGACCACGAAAAAGTAAACCTGTTTTTCAAGGAAGAAATCCGCTATTTCTAGGATGTCTGTGACGTCCTGGTCATAACCTATGTTTAAATTATTCCACCAATATTATTAAACATTGCCATAAATAACATCTGCACTATCGTTTGCGGCTTCTTGTTTGCTTTGTTTGGCGACCAGTTGCCACTGGCCACAAGCCCTTGCAATAGACCAAGGTCGAAGATGGCGGACGGGAATTTTGACAAGTTTCAAACCTTCATATCGTTGCATATATTCGTCGAAATCAATTAAAACTTTGTGTAAGCGCTATATATATATATATTTATATCTGAAGAATTTTCAAAAACAATAAACGGGCCGCTCCGCCACAATATATATATATATATATATATATTTTCTTTAGATAAATTATTAAATTTATAAAATGATAATTTGAATATAAGATGTATAGGATACAAAGTCCGCTCCCGACGAAATATGATATTCGAATAGAATCAATGTAGAAGCGTCTGCCTCTCACCAGTCCATGAAATTTATTTAATACGTTTACAACTGAACTAGATAAATTTGCTGGAACTGTGATGTTTTATGAGTGATATTTTAAAGTGTTGCGCTTTGGTGTAGAAATACAAATCTAATTTCTGAAAGCAGGGACGTTACTCAAAACATTTTACAAGGGGGGGGGTGTAAGCTCACTTCAACCGACTGACGCACGAGCTTGTAACGACTACATCCTATCGATCGAAGCTTGTCAAAATATTGTCTTTCCGTTGGGTGCCTACTAAAATGACCCTGGCCAGCTGGTGAAATGGTTAATTAGTCCTACGTTAATAACGCACTCTCAATACGAAATGACATTTTAATAAAATAATAATTTTGGTGTTCTCTCGATTACATTTACATATAAACAAAACATTAATAACATCAACATTAGATTTTGGTAGTTTGAAATTAATTTAAACTGATAAGTGCTAAAGTTAATGATTCTACTTGTCCGTGTTAAATCCAACACGTCTAAAATATAACTTCTGCCGACTAAAATATAACTTCTGCCGACTGAAACTCGTAAAATTTTTTGGGGGTGTCGTACACGCCCCGTAGCTCCCGGCCTGTGTAGGATGTCTATCGTTTCTAGGGAAAGCCAATTCGTTAGTGGGCAATGATCATTGTATGGCGTAATCCATACTACGCGATCTTGGTAAGTCTAGTTTCCATTCACTATGACACTGGTATACGTACTAAAGTAAAAAAGCATGATTTATAGTGATTTATCAGAAATATGTTTACCAAACATCAACTACATACTGTGGTCATAATGTCTACTGTGTATTCAGTCAAAAGCTTGCCAATTATATTCAGATAAGTGATAGTCATTTGTAATTTAAGTCTTCTGTATTTAAATATAATTAAAATAATTGAAAAAAATGTGCCACGTTCATTTTGGAAATTTTATAAAAAATTAGGCTTCCCATGTCTTTTGAGGCAGCACTTCCCTTGCGATAGTTATAACTTATGGTTTTATAGGACTATATTATAAAATATTGTCAACAAAACATGTTATTCCTTTGATAATCATTTTACTTCTGTATTAGATTTGCAACTAGATATGTTTTTCAGCAAAATTTGCTTTGCGAACTAGACATTGGTACAGAATGTCTTCTCGGGATGGATTTCTTGGCCCCACATGGTTCTGTTATCAACTGCCAGGACAGTTCTTTGAGTTGTAACTGCAGTCGAGTCAAGAAGCGGCTGTTGCGGAAGCTGACATTGTAGAGCCACCGTCCAAATTTGCCCAACGGCCAACGGAATGGACTAGCTGTGGCTCGAGTGAATCAAGGCAGATCGAAAGGCGGGTTGGCGGGCTCAGTTTTGCGAGGTGCATGAGGTTCCGCACGTACGTCTTAACATATTTTCCGATATGAGGAAAGATAAAATACTAGAAATGATAAACCGATATTGTGAGTTGTAGTGAATACGTAGCTGCTACTCACAGTATACCGGATGGGTTTTTGTGCCGCTACCCAAACCAGTGTATCCGGTGTCGTGGGAACAGACTCAACGGGATCGGACCCCCGTTCAAATCAAGCAACAAAAGCTATCCGATACAAGATGTACCTCTTTCAAAATTGTCCCAAGAAAGGCGTTTTGTGTGTGAACAGGAGGGCTATCCGGTATGGGTTTTCGTACTGGCCTGCAAAAGACTAATCATTGAACATCTCAGAATTGTTTACGTCACAATCTAGATAACTTCTTTGCCTCACAAACCACACAAAGAAATAAAAAAATATGTTTTAAAATTGACCTTCCTTCCTTACTCGATACACGTCAGATATTGACGACATATGACATCCACGAAGAGAGACATCCAATGCACGAAAATAAAACCCTTGACCTTTCCACACGCGTTTTTGTATATTTGCATACATAATGACCTTTTCTTGTACTCGTTGCTATGGACAACATGCTTATAAGACATAACGTTGCCCAAGAGGACTGTTAAACATGTTGTTGTTACACGATTAAGGACAACATTAACCATGTCGGCAAATAAAAATATGTTGATGAAAAGTGTAGCTGTTTTCGGAGCAGCCAAGACTGGCAAATCGTCACTTATAGCCAGATTTTTGGGGCAAGCTTTTGAAGAATCGTATAAACCAACTGTTGAGGATTACCATTGCAGTAATATTTACAGTGGCGATATGTTGTGTCACATGAACATTATTGATACATCTGGCAGTTTTGAGTTCCCAGCTATGCAAAGGCTTGCTATGGAAAAAGCAGACGCGTTTATATTTATCTATTCTATCGACAACGTAAAGAGTTTTGAGACTGTTAAAACTGGTTTAAAAAGACTTTGCGAAGTAAAAGATATAAGAAATGTTCCTGTTATTGTTGTGTGTAACAAAGCAGATCTAGCAGACATTACTGCCCTAAGAGGGTTACAGAAGACGATGGATGAGAAAAAATGTTTGCTGTCCGCCGAAACAGCTCAGTTTCCGGCCGCGTCAGTTGACAGCGAGGTTTTGGACTTATCGATCAAAAGAACACTTGGCGAACAACGTGATTTCGTTTTGAAATTAGGATGCAAATTTTTGTTAACCTCGGCAAAATTTCGCTGGAATGTTAACAGAATCTTTTATGAACTCTTTGCTGCGAAAGAACTCGCCACAAATAATCATTCGATGAAGAACCAGGCGGTTGTGAACACCATGAAATCGATGTGGCGAACGATTTCCTTTCGAAAAAGTCAATCGGATATACACTAAGCTGGTACAAGCTAAAGATCCGATTGAAGATGTTGCGTCAACATGCCTCGAATCAATCTTCGGGATATCTCACCTGCCGTTTGTTTGCCACAACCACTCGTACAAATAGCATGAAAACTGAGTTTCATGTTTGATGGGGGGGGGCATTTATATGGAACTCTTTGCCTAAAGAAATTAGGGAGAGCAAATCTCCATATACTTTGAACGCAAAATCATTAAGAAACGTTTATGTAAATAAAATACATAAATATAAAGGATAATCTTTATTATTATTATTATTATTACTTACCTTATTTATTACCTTATATTATTGACATTGTTAGTTACTCCAACCATTCTTTATACTGTTGTTACTTTATACTTCGTGGAAACCAGCTTTTGTTGACGTTGTAAGCGTGTTTAAATAAAGTTATACCGAATCGTGAATACATCTTTAATACGCAGTTCAAGAATAACATTTAGGTTTATTTCAATTAGTTTATTTACATGCACAATGATTGTCGCAATATGGTTGCATATATACCTATACACCATGTTTCTATCAGTTTCTCTATAATTCAATATTACTGTCAAAATCGTCACAATGGAGGAACCAGGCGGGAATCGTAATATAGTTAGGAATATTAATGCCCAGCAAATATCTTTAAAAAGAGCCATGACAACATAATTTTGAAAAGAAAAAGTTTTAATACTAACGTTTCGTTACTAAACTCGTAACATCATCAGAGTGACAAATTACAATAAATGAAGGAGGCATATATAGCTAAACTGTTACATAAATAGAAAGTGACAAAATGTTACAAAGGAAATTAAAAGCGAGACGACGGAAGAACAAAGGACGTGTTATCACATTGATAAACCACGGTTACACATCACGATGAAGGAATAAATTAGAAAAACATTAAAGGAAAATATCTAATGTTGGCGTTAAGAGACGGTTTAAACTTAGAAATTAATAAACTCTCTCGAAGTTTCTAATTAGTTGAAACTGTCTCTTAACGCCAACATTAGATCTTTTCCTTTAAAGTGCCCCTAACCTCAACATTTTTTATTGTCTTATTTGGAAGAACTTTTAAAATGATAAAGTAACTTCTTTTGAAGATTTTCACTTCTTCGCTTTCTTTTTGAGATATGTAAATATCTGGAATTTCGTCACACATACATAATGAGTTTTCAGAGAATTATATATCTTTGCGTTCATGAAATAAAAACACTAAAGTGTGAATAACACGTGTGTGCGTTTCTCCCACAACACCAAACTTCTTGATTTTAAAGAATTTCGTTCGAGAATGAAAGAGATATACACATTTCTCCAATAAGTCATTATGCGTGTGTGACGAAATTCCAGACATTTGCATATCAAACAAACTGATATATCTCAAAAAGAAAGCAAAGAAACGAAAATCTTCAAAAGAAGTTACTTTATCATTTTTAAAGTTCTTCCAAACAAGACAATAAAATTTTTGAGGTTATGGGCACTTTCATGGTTTTATTTAATTTATTCCTTCATCGTGGTGTGTTAATCTGTGATGACACGTCCTTTGTTCTTCCGTCGTCTCGCTTTTAATTTCCTTTGTAACATTTTCCACTTTCTATTTATGTACTAGTTTAGCTATATATATGCCTCCTTCATTTATTGTAATTTGTCACTCGATGATGTTACGAGTTTAGTAACGAAACGTTAGTATTAAAATTTTTCTTTTCAAAATTATGTTGTCATGGCTCTTTTTAAAGATATTTGCTGGGCATTAATATTCCTAACAATATTACTGTCTTATAAAAATACAAATATTATATAAAAAGTTGTAAATTAAAGCATACTAATTATATACAGTCAAACAATATTTGAATCTAAGATTATCATGAGGCGCATTATGTGTATCTAGTTCGGATACATAGTGTTGTGGTTACGATAGACAAAGGCTGTAATTGTTGTTGGGGACAGTCACTAACAACAACAGTTTTATATAGTGTACACCTCTTGTACGATAAACTCCAGTAAACAGTATGTAATATAAAATGCTTTTTATAAAATCATTGTTTTTCAGCCAAGGTATTGTCCATATGATTTGTATTATCATCCCAATCAAGGATATTAATGAACTCAAATACGGCCCCGTAGTTTTCGGGGTTATAATAAGGATTATTCAAATCCACAGACATCTCTTTCGATGTTGCTTGAGTAACAAGCGAGAGGCTAGCAATACTTGATGCTTTATGTATTGCCAAGGCAACGTGATTACCATCATCAGATAACGCGCAGTCGGATATGGCGTGGTCTGTTGTAAACGATCCAATCTGACTACCTCTCATGACATTCCAAAGTTTGATGGTGCGGTCACCTGTGACAAATGTCATTGCTCGTTGACCATCTAAACTGAGATGAATATTGTTTATCTGTTGTCGTCCTCCACATTGCAAAGAAAACAGCTCGGAACCAGACCGCAGTGCGTACACCATTACTGTGTTCTGGTGTTCTAGTTTCTTTAAACAACAAACAATTGTTCCACTTGCTGATGACGCAGCTACGGCGTGAACTGTTGCGTCTCTGATGGGAATCTTGCATTGTACCTCGGCAATCTCAAGGTTCCATGTGACAATATGTGCGCAATCATTGATTTTTACTGCGTCAACAAGATACTTTCCGTCACGAGTCACAGCTGCTTGACAAAGTTTAGGGACGGCAACTTCGACACGGAGCCATCCAACGACACGTCTGCTCTCTACATCCCATACTGCTGCAGGACTTTTCTGGTAGGAACAAATCAAACTCTTGCCATTAGCACTAACCAGGATAGTCTCAACGCATTGTTCATGACCACTGTCAAGTTTCGCCACCAACTCTCCGTCATCTAACGAGACGAGGTTTAGAATCATCCTGTTGCTTGCCAACACTAGCACATATTTCGTACCAACAATGGCGACATCGGTGAACTGTGTGCATCTCGCCTTCGCATTCACTCCAGATCTTTGCAGCAGCCGCAACGAGAGGTTCCGCCTCTTGTATAATGAACTAGCTCTTCGTTCCAGTCTGTTCTTGCTCATCATTCTTGGAAACGACACACGTAGTTTCGTAATCAACCGTCCTTCGTCTAAATCAATCAACGCTAACTTTCCCATGGAACGTAACACAGCTCGGGTTTCGTCCACGACGAGCACATCATCTGCTTGTGTTCCTTTCAGCGTACGCACTGCTTTACAATTACTAAGGTTCCATACGCAAATATCACCAGAAACTTTAGACTTGCTGACTGCTTGTCTCTGTTCACCCTTGCTTCTTATAAACGTCACATTTCTGATGCAGTTGTCATCTTTATCTTGTGATGATCCTTGTTGAACTGTCTCCTCCTTTTCAAGATCCCAAACTCGAAGAATCTTGTTGTCTGATAATGTCACCAGTTTTGTTAGATCGTTGGCTACGATGCTGGTGATGATGCTCGTCGGAGGATGTCGGAATACGTTCGTGATCTTCACGCCAGTTTCCATACTCCAAATACTTATGTCGTTTCTGCTGTTGGTGGACAAGATGTAGCAGCCATCTGAGGTGAGGGTAGGGTTCACGATGTCTGGTCCGATGGTACGTAACCAATCACCATTTGATAACCTGAAGACACGTATTTCAAAAGAACTCTCTGAAGTTGTCAACACTTGACCATCACCAAACGAAGAGAGTAATACACAGCTTACGAAATCTTTGGTGTCTGCTTCATACGCTTTGATATGTGTAACAAAAGTCGATGTGACTGTATCATACACACGAACCTCCTTCGCTGTTGTGCTAGCACAAGCAATGTACTCCCTCCAGCCTGCCACTCTATCAAACAACATTCCCACTTCAGTAATTTCAGTCATTACTTGACCATTGCGCATGTTCCATGATTTGACAGCTGAACCACAGGCTGCTACCAAGACATCTTGCCCATTTCCAGCTATGGTAATATCTTCTACGTTTCCTGGACATTCCAGTTGCCAGACTATTTTAAAAGTGCTTGTTTCCCGAACTTGGAGATAGCTACCATTATCTGAGACGAACAGACGATCGTGGCGGCAAAAACGAACTTGTTTAACAATGGCGTCCGTCGTCGCTGTTCTGATGGTCTTCGCGCTTCTTACATCCCATAATAAAATAATATTTTTTGTGGCTGATAACCCTAACGTTGAATCAGAGGTAATATCGACAGGGCCATACAGCTCGAGTGACGTATGCAGCAGCTTTGTTCCAGGGGGGTTGAGACATCCGGTGTTCGGAATAAGCGCATTTAGTGACGATCTTCTGGCTTCGTTGAGTAGTCGTGTGATGTGATCAGATGATGTCAGGTCTGAGAGACGACCAATCAACTGTGCTGCAAGCTGATCTGGGTCAACATTAAGAGCATCAGATGATAATTTTAATGTCTCCACTATGGTCTTGAGATCACTGTCCATTGGGCAAAACCTCGCAGTGAAACATTCAATGATGTAATCCAGACAAGTACCACTCAACTGTTGGGATAGAAAGTTAAAGTTGCAAAGAGCCAAATGCTTTAGTCTCTCGACATCTCCAACTTTGCATAAATAATAAGGCAAGTCATGGATCCTTCGAAGCGATGCCAATGGATCATATTGGATATTTCTCGCAAAGTAGTTAGTTAATGTTTGGTAGATGGACATCATGGCGTCTTGTTGGCGACTGGAGAGGTATCTATCGAACGCCAGATAACGAATAATGAGGTGTTTCCAGGTTAGCACTAGAACTCCGTCAAAGTAAACTTTAAATAAACAAGGTGAAAGATCATGAAGTATTCTTGATAAATGAAATGATGGTTGCGTGAAACACGATGTCGCTTGATCAGATTTCTGATTACTTTGAGAAAGTAAGTGTTGTAGTTCACCCTCACTTAGACCAAAACGAGCTGCTGACATGTATCCCATGATCCTCGCAATAATGGAGTACCCATGTTTCTTCTCCATGGTAACAAAGTAATCCTCGATGATGTGTTTCAGCGAGCTGGCAATGTGTGAGTCCACGTCATGTGTTGCGTCTTCCAGCGGTAATTTCTGATAATAGTGATGTAGCAGAAGCTTGAGATAAAGAATATTTGGTGATTTTAAAACTGCATTGAGAAGGCGGTCACTAAGCTCATCTCCAGGCTCTACTCTTCTTCTTGTACACCACTCGGTCAGATATGATCTGGCATCAGGTTTTCGTAAGTCACCGACATCAATGAAGTGGCTTTCATCTGTCACCATAGCCTGGAAAGGAGAAATGGCTTGATAAGGTTTAGTTAGACAAGTCGATCAGTTCGCAGACCTGGTGTAGCCACGTTTTTGTTTATTTTTTATTTATTGAGCTTCGCCTCTTAAAAATACATAAAAGAAGCAGGGTCACCACAACAGTTAAACACCAATTACAGTGGGCCCTTACAAAAATAAAATAATAACTAATAACAGCAAGTTATGGGTTCAGTGAGCCTTCGCGATGTGTTGCACCTTAGACAGACAGTTTTCCAAGTTCGAGGATCGTCAACATTGTAACAGGATAATAGAGCATTATTATAATAGTCTATTATAGTGACTTCTTAAATTTTTAAAAGTTTAAATGATCTAGCCTTAAGTGTTCAAGGGGAGAGTTCCAAGTCCTAGTTGTTCTAATAAGAAATGAGCGTTTGGAATTCGGAATGAGATTGCATTGGCATTTGCGGAGGATCTGGTAAGCCTTAAGGGAACAAGACGTTCGGGTAGGATATCGCATGATATAGGTACAATACCATTGATGGCCTTAAAGAAGAACAGTAAGTCAACATACTCGTGCCAGTAGGAAAGTGGTTGTAGTTTTATAGAAACAAGTCTGTCTCTATAGGATTCTTCGCACATAAATGGTAGCTTCAAGATAAATTAAGTTAGTGTAGCCACGTTTTTGGCAACGGTCTCTGCATGCATTACTGGACTACACCAAGGTTGTTGTTCTCGTTTCCAGGAAGGTTTGTTTCTCTCAAGTACCTACCTTCAGGTTGTGATGGCAACCTCCATTGGTGAGAGCTGTGACAACAATGCTGACGTGATCAGGTAGTTCCCTAGGCAACCATAACAGATTATCTTTTGGAAGTTCATCCAAACCATCAAGAATGATGCACACAGGTTTCGTTTTGGTGACATTGTGTAGGAAGTTGTGAAACATTCTCACGATCGACTGGAAATCCTAATGACAGATTTAGAAAAATAGAAATACCAATTAAAATTAGTTTAGAAAAATTATCTGGCAAGCAGGACCGAGATCCTGGCTTGTGTTAGCTGTCATGTATCACCCAGAATGCGCAACGGGTGTGGGGTGGATACGAGATTGGCAGTCTCTTAGATCTGTTCTCAGACAGACAGACAGACAGACAGACAGACAGACAGACAGACAGACAGACAGACAGACAGACAGACAGTGGTGTAGTATAATCAGTATATAAGTTAATGAAAAAAGGTGGCTGTCATTAGTCATGATGTCCAGGAAAAGCAATGCATATTTGATTATTTTCTCTCACCTGTGGTAACTGAGTGGTGTCTGTATTTCCTTGTGTTTTTGCTAAATGAATACAAATGCTTCTCAACAGAAAACGGAGATTACTGGAATGTCTGGTTGATCCGAGGAATCTCACGATAAGTGTTGTGCCATCCACCATCTTTTCACTAACTAATTTGGCTGCCATGGAAACAATGGTGGTTTTTCCACACCCTGGTGAACCATGAACCACTAATGGCATCTTGGTGTTCTTCTTCATGAGGTAGGAACAGATGTTTCGATGAATATCGCATTCTTCCCCATCGTTAACAACGTTGGCGATATTTTCCTGGCATATTAAAACATGCTGGGCGACTTCCTTAAGATCTTCATCACTTATTGAATGAAGTTCATTTTGGTGCATTGCTGCTCGTAGTTTCTCTTTTAAAGTATCAAGGATTGTCTGATAAAAATTATCTCGCTTGCTAGTATCTTGTTTCAGAAATTCTTCATACGATATCACGGAACTTTTACTTCTGGTACTATATCTGGTTCTTCCCATGTTCACCTCAATGCTTCCATCTTCTAACCTTTCCTCTTTTCTTTCATCCTCTAATATTTCCACTTGTTTTCTTTCATCCTCTATTCTTTCCACTTGTTTCCTTTCCATCCACAATGCACTGGAGACGTCGTTCGCTAACTCGTGTCCTAATGCAGCCACCTGCAACAGAGCTGGGTCCAAAGACAAAATATTTAAGTCAAACATACACAGTACTGTACGAGTATCATGCATATACGATTGTGATCGCCAAATATCTACTGTTCTCTTACCATTAAAAGAGTATTGTTGTTCGCTTTTTGTTTTAAATTCACTTTGTTCCATTTCTCCCATCAGAAACGTAGCAAGCTCATCACCATTCTCATGTTGTGTATCTTTCAAAACGTAGAAAGTTGTTTCACTGCTATCATCAACCTGTTCTTCGTAATAGATTTCTATTATCTCCTGACTTTTTTCAGAGAGCAATTCAAAATCCTTCATGTTGATTTTTCCAGGAAGAATTTTTTCTCCCAAATTCTCTCCGACAAGAACCTGTATAAAAACACAGAAACACAGTACATTTTAAAAGATATTTTTACAGATGTTTTTGCTATTCCTTCTCTTAGGTGTTTGTTTCGAATAATAAAAAGCATTGTTAACAATTAAGCACAGTCCTACAGCGCATATGCTCATCTTTATCACGTGTTTACACTTTTCTTATCTTTCGTCTTAGCCTATCAGTATATCCTTGCTTAGTATAAGAACCAATCAGATTACAGAATAGCTCATATATATTGTGCATGTCTATGTTATTATCCTTGATATAGCCATAGTAGAAGGAATGATTTGGAAGGTCCGCAAAAGTCATTGTTCTATGTTGTTGTTCACTTTCACGGTCACTGAACGTATTGTATTTTCTGTATAATGAAGCAGTCATCCAATAACAACTAGCCATGTTTGTCCGCATTTACCTATACTAGACCTTACCCATTATGACGCGTGAATAGTAGTGACTACTACTACCAGAATCCTTTTCGGTATATCCTTTTCGGTATATCCTTTTGTGATGTTAAGTTGAGCAATTGTTTTCCGTCTCCCAGAGGGAGTTTAACATTAACATAAGAAAGGTACGTCATAATTGGTAAGGTCTATTATTGCGGCCATAACCAAAGAAAATAGCTCATTTGCAATCATTTGTGAGTCAAATTTGGTTTGTTTGTCCACATTTTGAGCTATTAATAGCAGCTAGACTCTACGCTATTAGTGTAGTCCTTCGCCGTCATGTGTTCATAGAATTTCCTTTCTTCAACCAATAACAAACACTTTCTCCACTGCAATAACATGACCATTGCGTCATCTGGAAAGACAATGGAGCTTCCAAACCATCCCCTCTACTATTATGATATAGCCCCCTCTACTAACTATGATATGGCCCCCTCTACTAACTATGATATAGCCCCCTCTACTAACTATGATATAGCCCCCTCTACTAACTATGATATAGCCCCCTCTACTAACTATGATATAGCCCCCTCTACTATTATGATATAGCCCCCCTACTATTATGATATAGCCTTTATCGTACCATAAAACCAACACCGGTAGACTCATTATGAGCTGTTCTTATTTCTTCCATCCAGTCTTTATACTTGAATTTTTCATCATTGATATTGAGGTCGATGATATGAAGATCATAGCTATGATGTCGACAAAACTTGCTTAGCTCAGGATAGATGGTTCTCTCTAAAATTAATCTTTCTTCTGCCATGTCTAGTCAAAATAAATATTTCATAAGAATTGGGATCAGAATGGTGGCTAATAATTACCCTACTTTACCAACTACCTTACCACTTACTTTACCACCTACTTTACCACCTACTTTACCACCTACCTTACCACTTACCTTACCACCTACCTTACCACCTACCTTACCAACTACTTTACCACCTACCTTACCAACTATACCTTACCAACTATACTTTACCACCTACTTTACCACCTACCGTTCCACCTACTTTACCACCTACCGTTCCACCTACTTTACCACCTACCGTACCACCTACCTTACCACTTACGTTACCAACTACTTTACCACCTACGTTGCCACCTACTTTACCACCTACTTTACCACCTACTTTACCACCTACCTTACCACCTACCTTACCACCTACTTTACCACCTACCTTACGAACTATACCTTACCAGCTATACTTTACCACCTACTTTACCACCTACCTTACCACCTACGTTACCAACTACCTTGCCACCTACTCGACCACCTACTTTACCACCTACTTTACCACCCAGACCTACAAACCTACCTTCATGAACAGAGGCAACAACAATTCTTACGACTTTCGCCAAATTTGATATCTCGGTATTCATGTCGCCTTTTAGTATTTTCTGACACATGAGCCGTGACGAAACACTTTGTCTAATGGCGGTAGTTTCTTTATATCTTACAACATCTTCGTGAACTTCTGATTTCCCGCCACTGTCTGCGTGGTTATTGACAATTGGAAAAATATCAATGTCATGTGATACATAGACATTGTTTGATTTAGCTTTGCTTGGGTCGTCTTCGCTTCTGTCTTCAGGTTTGCTTGGTTGAAGTGCAACCAAGTCATCACTACCTTGTCGCACGAGGTATACATTCTTATGATGTCTCTTGTCCTTCTTTATAACGTTATTTTTATTTCGGCTAAATAATTTCAACAACCTGAAAATTTAAAGAGGAAATATTTTTTAAATATATTTCTTATTAGCTTTGCCATATACATATTACAAACATGATTTACACAGACATTAAGACAACTGCTAATGCTAATTAATATACCACTCCTCCAGAGGTAGCGTTTCACTTCTGATAAGAACTCCTAGTTAATAAACAATTATTAGATGAGGCTGAGCATGATATCAAGAATTATGCAGACCGAGGTCAATGTTATCTGCCGAAGCCGAAGCGGATAACAGTGACAGAGGTTTGGATAATTCTTGATATCATGTGTAAATCGAACCTAATAATTGTTTTATTATACAATTATAAATGTAGAAGCCTTTAGGGAGTTTAGGAAGTAAGCCACGCAAAGACATTTACGTCACCTACAGTTAATTTTTGATATTTTGTAGGTGGCAAGACATCAAGAATTGTCTGTAGGTTTTTAGCCAATCACAATCTGGGGCCCCATGAAGCCCCCTCGACTATAACTTCTATATTATCACTATACAGTACAATCGTGAATACCTAGACACCTATATATTCCTTGCTCTTCGAGTTAACGTTGGCAAATCGGTAAATCAGCTCTTTCTTATCGACTGAAGGTCAATCTCGCAGGAGGTGGTGCGGAGAATCGATTATCGGGACCCGTAAATTAGTTCTGACTAAATATCACGATTAAAAAATATATGTCAGTAATGTCGCTGTTAAGCCGTAATTTTTCATCATAATCTTCCACTTCATTTTTGGCAGGGGCCCCACTGGCTCGAGGGCCCCACTGGGTCGGGGGCCTTTAGTTCTTAACCTAACCCTACCTAATGAGCGTTACGCCACTGGGTGTGTAGATAGTCAATGGAATATACTCTCATCGTTTCGAGTGAAGGACCTTTGTCAGAGAGTGAAACGTAAAGTGAAATGTTTTACTGCGTTTTCCTCTCTAACGAAGGGCCTTCGCTCAACGGCAGTACACCTGAACCTTTTTCATTATTCATTTTAACTGTTTACCATGTGATATTAAGCAGTGATGAAACCCTGTAAATATTGGCTGCAGATCTAATTCTCTAATATTTAATCAATCCAACCTCCTATCAATCAGTTACTTCATAAGGCCACTATATAAGTTTAGTTTCCATGGACGACATCTGTATTCTGAGTACTAACCTCATCCATGCAACTAAACAATTCATGATTTGCCTTCCTATATTGTCATTCTTGCTTATATAATTCTTTGTATGTATCACAATTCTTATTAATGATTTGCTATATATCATCCATATTATCGTCATATAGTGAATCACGTAATGTTTTGCATCCGAGTTTCGAGTAGCAACAGATTGAATTAATAATTAAAAAAGCTAGCACGCAGTAGACGTTTAGAATCATGATTCTTTTGTTTTGATGTCAGCGATTGTTCAATAATCACCTCGATATGTTTTGTGAGTTAATTTGTTTATTAGAAATTCAAACATTATGCAAAGTAATCTCGCTAGCTATTTGACGATCCAAACGAGGAACATTTGTTTGTTGAAAGTCTTGGTATCTCATCATTGCTTGACATCTGATGTGTTAGTTCGTTAGTACAAAGACTATAATCCATGCTTCAACCTTCATGTGACTTCAATAGTGTATATATCACTGCTATCTTACCTATATTTCTGACTTTCTTCGCGTTGGCGTTTACTGTCGCCCTCTGATGCTTGTTTTGAGTAACACTTGCCCATGTTAAAAGTCTCACAGTTTATGTATCGAAATTGAGACGAGGTAGTAGCATTTTGTCATAATCAATCCCCCTTCATCTCTCCAAATCAAGTTCTTCTGCGTGAAGTCATTCAGACATAATGTGTTGTTTCTACCCCCAATATTAACTGACTTACAATGAATAATTCATTCAGCTAAACTATGTCATATCCACCCCAACATAACACACCCAGACCAACCCACATACAATGACCAGTTGTTTGGCAAAGCTAGCACAACTCTTTGGTAGAGCTACTACACTTTCCGGTTAGTTTTTCTTTACCGGGATAACCTAATGAAAACGCCAAATTTCATATGCTTAATTGGAATTCCGACTATCTCGGTATCATTGAACTAATCTCTTACAAACTGACCAAACACTCCACCGTTATCCAAGTCTTTGTTTGCCGAAACAATTGGTGGATTTCCTGAATCATCTTAACTGCCCACGAACTGACAATAATGAATCGAAGATGATGTGGTAATGAGATCTTAATGCATCATTACTGCTACTTTTCATGCTCTTATTGTTTGTAAGATCATTCGGTCAATGCGTCAGTGTTAAATATGTCATTTTTTTTATAAAAATATTTCAATCAAGCAGAACGTTGTTACTAAGAAACATAATGTATGTATGCATGATTCATGCATATAATTTATACGAAAACCAAATAAGGGAAAGTCCTAACCCCAAACCTTATAACCAACCCTAATCCTAAACCTAATAATAACTTAACTGTTAAAATAATTGAGGAGAAAGTTCGGAACCCCTATCAATTGTGCTTCTAGCCTGTTGGGGTATTCCGTTCACCTAAGAGAGTGATAAACTAAATCCTGACTAATGCTTTATTTTAGAAATAACAGCTGATTTTAATTTTGAATTTTACTACTGATAGTCTATGTGACGTCATTTCAGGATTTATATCAAACTTCACCCAAATAATGTGACACAAATAATATTACCCTTTACGTTCTAAGAATGATAAATATCTTTTACTCTGTTGGTTCGTGAAACCTGTTTTTTAATAAAAATTAAAACCTGTCATTTCTGGCTACAGTTGGAAGGAGAAATCTGATCAACAATATCGGAAGTAGCAGGAACTTGTTGATGATGGGGGCGTTTAAAAGAACGTTATACAACATATTACAACAAGAGTGGATGATTGTTTTAAAATGACCAAAATTAGTATTATTTATTTTTTAATTTGGTCCTGGTTCTCTGTCTATTGTTTGTAACAAAACTCTTTATTTTTGGAAAGGAAGTAGATAGAGGTCCGACAATTTTAGGGATATTTAGGGTTTGGAATAGGGATAGGGATATTTAGGGTTAGGATTTTGGGTTTTTTAGGGTTATTTTGTCGCAAACATATAAACGCAATTACGTCGATAGATAACTTTAGTGAGCTACCTTAAGTGATAGGCTTTTTGTATGACCGCAGTTCAAAAGATAAATGATATCGCGGACTCGACTATAATTCAATCTGAATTGAAATTTTGAAAAAATATAAATGTCTTTTAAATAAAGTATAAAATATGGATTCGACTCATTCGAGAAGTCTTGTTGGCAAGGTTTTGAGAATTTTATCATGTATTGCATTCATGTATGCATTCTCTATCAGTTTAACATTCTACAATAAATGGGTTATGAAGGTAGGTTTGTAAGCTTATTATTATAATGAAATCTCATGAAGATGTGGACACGGTCCTTGTAGAACTAGACAACTGATAAATAGAGCATAATATAGCAAACGGACGTGTTCTAATTGTAGAGAATAGTCAATAATTAGTATTACAACTAATTATTGACTATTCTCTGTAATTAGAGCACGTCTGTTTGCTCTTTTAATTTCAATAAAGACCCTTTATTTATTTAATTACATCCGCCAGGAGGTTATGTTTTTACCTCTGTCTGTCTGTAAGCAGGATATCTCAAAAATTAATGAACAGATTTTCATGAAAGTTTGTAGAAGGGATGGTCATAAATATGCCAAGGACCAAGCCATTAAATTTTGGTTCAATTTGGACGACAATTGGATGAAATATTGATAAAAATCTGTCTGTAAGCTTCTCCGCATAGAAGAAATGAATGAAAATGCTTGATTGCACTCATTATCCCTTATATTATTCAAATATTTAATATTTGCAAACAAGCTGAATTCACAAAAAACAATGGACTTGTCAGTTCCATTGTTTATACAAAAGTGCAGTCATGGCCTAAGGAACAACATATGATTTTGCATAATATTTGAGTAGAAATGAGTGCAATGAAGCATTTTATTCATTCTAGATAAAAGAAGTTTATAGACATGTAAGATCATACATTGGTCACGCACCAGGACCAACCTTAAATGTCTTTAATAAATAACCTGCTGGCTACTAAATAAAGAAAATGAAAATATAATTGAGCCAAATATTGTCACAAGGATATTTGTGATTTTCTTTACTTTTAAAGACCTAAAGTATTTTTATCTTTATAATTTTCTAGAGGTTTCATTTTCCACTGTCAGTATCAGTTGTCCATTATGCCATAGTTTTTATACTCACAGCTATAACAAGAAGACTATGGGAGATTCATTCCAGTAAAAAACGTGTTGTTTTAGAATGGTCTGTTTACATAAAAAGAGTTAGCCCAACAGGTACATACGTTTTTGATGGACAAATCACAAATATAAAAAGGGCATGCACCATGCACTGCACATGCCCTCAAAGAACCTTTGAGGTGATACATCAGGGGCCATGGAGCACTTTTTAGAGTGGGGGGGGGGGGGCCATGGAGCACTTTTTAGAGTGGGGGGGTGGGGGGGGCAATTTCAAGGTGAAGATTGGGGGGTGCAGAAAAATTGCATCCCTTGCCCCTGTACACATGTAGCTTGTATTGCTTCAGTCCACAGCTTCAACAGTAAATATGACCTACAGGACTCCAATCTCCTAACCCTAAATATCCCTAAAATTGTTAGAACCAATTGATAGGCCTGTCAGGGGGGGGGGGGCAATTTGCCCCAGGGCCTCATCCAATAAAGGACCTCATAAAAATTATCTTTGCTATCATTTTGTATTTTGAATCTAGAAAATGATAAATTCCCAGCAAGTTGTACCCCAAGACTCAATTTAGTCTGATAGTCGAGGGGCCTCTAAACTAGAGGCCATTCAGTTTCACAAAATATTGTCATATTGTCCCCCCCTGATTTTTTATACCCTGTGATGCATTCTTTTCATTGGTACTCATGATGTCATATGACGCTAGGACTAACTCCCCCACCACACCCAAAGCATCACATATTTTGTGAGAATGCATTCACAAATTGAGACCAATTTTCATATTGGTTATCAAAATTGATCTATAGTAATATATAGATATTTTTTCAATTAATATCTTAATTCACATGTAGCTATTGCAACTGCATTGGATATTGGTTTTTCTAACTGGAGTTTAATGTTTATCACTATTTCCTTGTAAGTTTTTTCAATTATGTTTTTCTTTTGAGAATGTTAACTAGTACGGTATAATATATAGTACTGACCATGTCTCAATAGCTCTGTTATGAGTTGGGATACACAGGTTCAAATCCCTGCCCAGGTTGGACCACCACTTCACTTGAGAAATTTGCTGGCTTTGTAATAGGTAACACAAGAAAATGGTAAGACTTTCGGGTCTTCTCGGATAACAACCTTAAAATTATAGGCCCTTGGAACCCCTATCAATTGGGCTTCTTGCCTGTTGGGGTATTCCGTTCACCTAAAAGAGTAATAAATAAACTAAACAAATGATAAACAAGCTTCAGAATGCCAATGCATTGATTCAGAACCCTCAGGTTTGATTCCCGGCTGCCAGACTAGAGCATAATTATATATACATAGTATAAATATATAATTATATATCTATATACATACCTGTATAGTATATTGTACATTTTAATTTAAAGGTATACCATGTGCAAGTCATCAGCAATTGTATTCATTCTTGGTTTTTCTTTAATTCTTGGATTGGAGAAGTTTGTAAGATAGTCATTATTAATCTTTTTAGTTATCTTTCTTTCTAATAATTATATACATACAGTACTATATCTATCCAAGGCATTTGTTTTCTGTAGTATAATTAATACTCACATTAAATATATCAAATTATGTATATACTTTTTTCTTTTAGCACTATTTGTTATTTGTCATAGTATTTTTAATTGCTGGAGGCCTTATCATGTTTACGTATGAGTTAACACAATTCAATCTCACTGGATTTCTATTAGTAAGTTTGTAACATAAATAAAATAATATAAATAAAATATAAATATAGTTAATTGTACAAAATTACATGTTCATTGAGACTTTTCAATTTCAGAAATGTCAGACTTTGCTCCAGAGATAAATATCAATTATTAGAGCACTTTTTAATAAACTTGATTACATAATTGTCTAGGTAATGGCTGCTTCAGCATTGAGTGGTATACGATGGGCAACTGCTCAAGTATTAATACAAAATAAAAAATGGGGTAATTATATTTATATTGAATAATTATTACTGTAACATATCACCTGGGTTAGATTTGAATATATTATTAAGGTAGCACGTGCAGTAGGCGCATTGCTCCTCACCACTGAGGTTAAGCCCTGTTTGATGGGGTTAGTACTTAGATGGGTAACCATCTGGGTATACCCGTGTTGAGTTCCGAGATTCAGACTTATGTGCAGTTAGAGTTGTTGATTCTGTCCTGTGTTTCGAGGGTTTCCAGTTCCCTTCTCTCTAAAATCAACACTTAAGTTTCCAGTTCCCTTCTCTCTAAAATCAACACTTAAGATTCCAGGGATAGTGCCCACCCCTACCTTCGGGTAGCAGCTGAATGCAGAAAGCAGCTTATGGGTCTCCTTGCTCCGGCTGCCCAACACATGTATTGTACAAGACAAATGTGCTTTAAATGAGAAAAATAATTGAATGGTCAACTGTTTATAGGTTTATGTAGTCCTTTTGACACAATTTATCATCTCCAGCCTTTGATGACATTGGCTATTCTTCCTTTGGCAATTTCAATAGAAGGTTGGTTTGACAATAAATTTAGTTTTGTAATAATATGTCAGCAGGTTAATGAATAACAAAGTTTTAGGCACAGAAACATGATTTGATTAAACATTATTTTAGGTTCAAAACTAGCTGTTTCTCTACAAGCATTCCGTACCTCATCAGCCCATGTTATTGCTACAACAATTTCTCTTGTTTTGTTTGGTGCATTTCTGGCATTCATGTTAACAGTTTCTGAATATCTTCTGTTGTCTCACACATCCAGTATTACCCTTGCAGTTGCAGGCATTTTTAAGGTTAGTTACATCCTATTGTAATTATGTAGGAACACTTGGTTTGTCATTTGATTACCTGTTGTCATATAAATGGTTCACAATATGTTTTTCCTACACTAGGAAATATGCATTATATTAATTGCAACGGTATTTGGTGAAGATGAAATGGATTTGCTGAAATTTGGTGGTTTTGCTATTTGTCTATCTGGAATTATTCTCCATGTTATATTTAAAGCTGTTAAAGGTAATTATAATGCAATATAAGACAAAGTGTTGTACTCAGTGTAGTGTAGAAATACAAATCAAATAGATCCTAAAAGGTTGGTGTACTGCAGCCAAACTCTAGTGTGTTTAGGAGGTCAAGTTGAGCAAAGGCTTTCTGATTCTCTAACAAAGGGCCTTTGATTAAAACATTATAGACAGTAGTCCTCCACACTATTTAGCCAGTACACCAACCTTTAGAGTTTTCAATTTATATTCAAGACCAAGTTACTAATGGCAGCTCTTCCAGGGGTGTTGCCAAGGGGGGACTGGGGAACAAGTCCCTCCCAACTTTTCTTCAAGACCAATTTTGAAATTCTTGGGGGGGTAGGGGTGGATGGGTGTTAGGTCATAATACTTTAGGTTTTCAGGCATGTTTGGGATTAAAGTTTGTGACTTAGTTTTAGGTTGGCACCACCAGAAACAACCATTAAATTAGGTGGAGCACTTCTGCTGGAAACCAAGCTATTCTAACTAGTTAACAAGCCATTTTGCTGTGTTGTGGCAATGACATCATCATTTGTCCCCCTCCCCCCACTTCTCCAGGTCTGGTGATGCCACTGAGGTCTTCCATAACAGGCACCATTTTTATTTACTACTAGATGGAAAGGGTGATAAAACAACATTTCTTGCCAAAGATGATGAACAGATAAAAATGCTTAGTTCAGATCAGCAGGTGGAGAGTAGTTCAGATAATGATGAGTATGTAAGTTAATAAGATAAATATTAGTGACTTGCAGCTTGGGTATTTCAATTTAGTATTTTTTGCTACTCCAGCTTTAACGCAAACTCAGAATTTTATGTTTCTGAGCTCCAAACGGGAATCGAACCTGCAACCTTCTGATCTCCAGTTTGACTCTAACCATTGAGCTACCAGAACTCAGATGGCAGAGAGAAGGCTACGTTGTGCACTAGTATGTATGTGTGACATACATACTGCTAAATCTGCAGTCTCAATATGTCTGTATATATTTTCTATCAGATAAGAACTAGTACAGAATGTCGCTTTTGCTCTGCCATCTGAGTTCTGGTAGCTCAATATGGTTAGAGAGTCAAACCAGAGATCATGAAGGTTGTGGGTTCGATTCCCGTCTGGAGCTCAGAAACATTTTTCTGAGTTTGCGTTAAAGAATTTGATTAGCAAACAATTTATCATAGTAAGTTAATAATTGACAGTACTGATAAATTATGATGAATATGTACAGTAAGTTAATAATTGACAGTACAATACAGATGTTATTATATAACTAAAGGTGTAATATTATTATTTAATTTTAGGAGATAGATTTTAATGTAAGTAATTTAAAAAGAAAATTTATTTTGTATTCTAATTGCTAGATGTTTGTGAAATAAAAAATATATATATCTGATCAATTAATATTAGAGAGGATTTAATCTGGTCAAATGTAGATATATGGAAAAAGTGACTGCCCCAACCGGGAATCAAACCATGGTTATAACCACTATATTAAATCCTCTCTAATATTATTATTCGCCTTCTGTATACAAGAAGTTGTGTATCGCTGCACTACTTTGTGAAGTGCGCTCGAGAGGCCTTGCTTCACATTATGGTTAGATGCGATGTCTGCCTGTTGGTGTTGAGTGAAAGCAGCAAATTTAATAATGTATCACAATAGCTCAAAAGTTAGAGCGCCAAAACGTTGATTCGGAGATCCAGGGTTCAATTCGCAGTTGGGGCAGTCACTTTTTCCATATATGTATTTGAATATATCTGATTATAAAAATATAGTAAAATAAGGGAGAAAATATCCAGAAAATATGGATATTATAAGGGATGGAAATACATTATAACACTATATACTATCATAATACAGTATAATACCAAATGTTGATCAATTTATTCTTTCTTCAAATAACTATGTATTCATTGAACCTTCAGGTTTTAGCATATGCATCCAAATATATATGCATCCAAATATACATATGTATATGCATCCAAATATATATGCATCCAAATATACATATGTATATGCATCCAAATATATAAGCATCCAAATGACATAATTTACACAGTAAAAAAGGTTAATGATTTTGGGACAACCATTCATTAATCTAATTTCTTGACAATACAACTGACTAATTTTTGAACATCAGGCGCTCTATTTTTTCCAACTTCCAACACTTCTTCATGGCTTACATTACTTTCAGTTTCTGTAGAAACTGCAGCATTTGTTATTAACGATATCCCCAAACAGGTGATGCCACAATGACATGCAGTGATGACTTCATGGGCTGTGCTCATACCAACAGCATCTGCACCTGCCTAAATTGATGAGGAAATACATAAACCTATTATTCTACCATTTCTATTACTATATGGGTAAGAAATAAGTTTTATGGCATTGGATGTGTGAAGTTGATTGTCCATTTGTTGGTGACTGATACTCTTCAGGTTCAAACCATTTACTTTATAATGACATTTGACTTTCTGGTGCAAATCTTGGGTCGGAACACCAATCAGGATCTTAAAAATAATTGAGGAGAAAGTGCTGCCAATATTACCAGCAAATAGACTTTAGGGTCTTCTCGGATAATGACCGTAAATCGTAGGCCCTAGGAACCCTATCAATTGGGCTTCTAGCCTCCGTTCACCTAAAAGAGTGCTAAATCTAATGAACTAAACTATATAAAGAACAAACCCTGTGTAAAAGTCTCAGTTCAGCAACTGTTTCAAAAGATGGTCCTCCAACACAAGCATATACACCTTCTCTTAAAAATGAATCAAAGTTAAGCTCTTTAGCTGTAGTCTTAGCAAGTTCTCGAAGCTCTTTGTTGTATGCTTCAGTTAATGGTGGAAAACGAGGGCCAAATCTAGAAGATAATGCAAATACCACTAGTATGTAATTATCTTCCATGCAGAAAAAAGGCACAATCGTTGCAATATTTACCTTTCGTCATTGGGTCCTCTTAGTGGGTTTATTCCTGCCATGGAGAGCATGTTAATATGATCTTTAAGAATCATAACATCACCAATATTATAATCTGGGTTGATACCTCCAGCAGCATTGGTAACAATCATGGTTTTCACTCCAAGCATACGCATGACACGTATCGGAACTGTTATCTAGATTGCGGTTACCAGTAATAAAAAGTAATTAATATTCATATCTAATAACAATATAAAGGAGATATTGCATAGTGGTAAGAACAATATAATATAAAATTAAACATGGAAGTGTCAATGACAATATATGCCACTAGTGAGTGTGACATACAAGAAATATGCCACTCAGTTCCCAGATATACAGTAGATGTATATTCTATGAATGTTTTAGTTCTTTAGGTAACTCTTCTCAATACAAATATAAATCTGGTACATGCAGTGGCACTTCAATATCACTGATAGTTCAGGACTAAAGCATACTGTCCATTGTAATGGAGGCATCTGTTGTATATGGTGCGAATCGTGATTCACTTTTTAAGTTTTTTTGTTAATTAAACACTGCTGCCTTCGGTGGATGATGGTCAATGACGGTGGATGATGTCTAATGATGGTCAATGATGGTGGATGGCTAATGATGGTAGATGACGGTAAATGACAGTGGATGATGTCTAATGACGGTAGATGATGGTCAATGACGGTGGATGATGTCTATTAAATGATGGTCAATGATGGTGGATGATGTATAATGCTGTATAATGATGTATATTGATGTATACTGATGATGTATAATGATGTATACCGGTAATGATGTATAATGACAGGTAATGTTGGTTCTTCCGGGAATTATTAGGCTGGTGTTTCCGATTGGTGTGTAGTAGGACATGGAATTATTACTATTATTGCAATGCAATTCAGACCCTGAGATTGGTTCAATCTGTTTCTGCATGTTTCATGTCAAATTACCTTATCTAAGGAATAACCTTCATAATAATGAAACCGTCCTTGCATACAAATGACTGTTTTTCCATTTAATTTTCCAAATACCAAGTTTCCAGCATGACCAGCCACTGTTTAGAAAAATAAATGTTACATATCTGCTTATAGAAACATCTGAAAAAATATAATTTGTCTGTCAACCTGTGCTTGTTGGAAAATTAGGAATTTTCTCATACGGAAACACATCTTGGTTTTGAACTGCATTCACAAGTGTGCCAAGGCCAGTTCCACATACGATACCAATACTAGGTCGATATTTTGTATTTCCCAGTAAATAGTTAGCAATATCTTGAATTTCCTCAAAAGAGCTGGAACTGAAACAGAAGTTATTGAAACTATTTATCAAATTTTTATAGCTACCATGGTTACAGTATCTAAAACAATGTTGAAAGTATCGAACATGATATATTTAACAATTATCTTCAGTCCAGATGTCCACATGCAATTATGACTTATGGACTGACTATAATCACGCACGTTCATGTTTAGGTACATGCATGCAGTAACAGAAAAGAAAGTAACTACTCAATGATTAACACTTTTATTACAAACATGGTAGAGTAAATAAAAAGTTGTATCAAGACTCGAGTCGTTACTTTCGTTTCGGGGGATCGGCAGACCGCTCTTGTATATGTCGCTTGACACGTTGCACAGCACAACTATGTAAAAATACAGGCACAAACTGAAAGTTACATAATTATAAAATTATAATTGACTCAACCTACCTCTTGTCGTTCACTTGTTGTGCCATGTACGTGAATTATAAAATAAACGTGGATAGATAAACTAAAGATAAAGCCGAGGGCACGAGGTAAACCAGTAAACAGACACGTAGTCATACCAGTCACCCTTTTTACACACCCTTTTTTTGCCACTATTGCAAAATAAACATTGAAAACACGCGTGGATACACGAATAACGGTACCTTTTGTTTAGACTTGGACATAATTTTCGTAGCCAAAATACACTTGTTATAAGCAGTAATGAGTCTGGTCAAAAATCCAAACACCAGTGCACTCTATTTTTTAAAGTGCATATAACGTCTGTGGGAATTTAAAATATATGACATATCTTGTCAGCCGAAAATGTCATCTTCATAGACTTTTTTGCTGTTAAAGTTGACGGAAGTGATGTATGGCCGCTATGACATCACTTCCGTCAACTTTAACACCAAAAAAGTCTATGAAGATGAAATTTTCAGCTGACAAGATGTATTACAATTTATCTCAGGAGAATCCATAGATTACAACTATGTTAAATCCCCACAGACGTTATATGCACTTTAAAACTCGCCATGAAATTAATAAATATTGTGACCCTTGGACTTTAGCTGTTGTCTGTTGGATGATGGTGACTGGTAGTGACAATTTATATCTAAGTTAGCATAAAATGGAAGTGGTTACTTGTTCTGCACCTGTGAATTTAGCTGTCATTAAATACTGTAAGTATAATAGCAATGTTTCTACTTTACTAAGCATTCAGATCAATTTAAAATAAACTTATAAAGTGAATTACTTTTCATTGAAGGGGGGAAGAGGGATGAAGATCTTATATTACCTGTTAATTCATCACTGAGTGTAACTTTGTCTCAGGAACAGGTATTTTTTAATGCAATTTTCTTAGATTTTTAAAATTTATTATTGGAGTAAGTGCATTGGAGTCCATTTAATTGATATATGGTGTAAACACCATATCGTGTTGTATGGTATATTGGTGTAAATATCAAATGTGTATATATATTTGTTTTAGCTCTGTGTTACAACAACAGTTGCAATAAGTTCAAAGTTCTCAAGCGATAGGATATGGATTAATGGCAGGTATAAATAATTAATGTCTTTCTCCTTATTTACAGTCCTTTTATAGGGGTGTTGGTGGCACACTGGGTAGTACACATGTCTTTCACCTCTGCAACCTGGGTTCGATTCCTGCTCAGTGAAGCACTCCTGAACAAGCTATTCTTTCTGATCCTTAGTTCAACATCTTAGCTCCTGCAGGTGCCTTCAATTTGCAGAATATTAAAGCTTTGCATGCATGTTAAGGGAGTGGTTGGTGGCACAGTGGGTAGCACACATGTCTTTCACCTCTGCAACCAGGTTTCGATTCCTGTTCAGTGCAATTATCAGATTTTAAAGATTTCACCTTGGCCGCAAGTGAGAAGAGCGCTTTCAGTTTGACTCTACCAAACACCGCAGGTTTTCTCCCGGGTACTCTGGTTTCCACCTGTAATAACACTGGAGCAATGAGGGATGGCCCTAATTACTGGACCTCCAGGGAGAACAGTTTTTTAATGACTGATAGGGTTGTCCAGTGTAAAAGTTAGTTTTGTGTGAATTATAGTATTGTAACAATTTTACATTTTGTAAAGTGAGAATCCAGTTAAAGAGTCTGCCAGGTTGCAGAAAGTATTACACTTAAGTATGTAAATGACACATACTCTATTTTATGTACACTTATTGACTTACCTTTTTGGGACCTATATACACTAATACATACTATTTCTTACAAAATTTTAAGTTCGTGAAGAATGCAGAAAGTCTGGTAAAACAGAGTTCTTGAAACACAATGTTCATATTTGCTCGCATAATAATTTCCCAACAGCTGCTGGACTTGCTTCATCTGCTGCAGGGTTTTCTTGTCTCAGTAAGTTTCTCCATTATTGCTCATGTACTATATATACATCTTGAAATAACTTGAAATAATTGTGCTTTTTTCTTCAGCATTTGCACTTGGAAATTTATTCAAACTGGATTGTGAGCTTTCAGCTATTGCTAGGTTGGTACGGTATACATATTATGTTGAAATTAAAACACCCAAAGTTATATTTAAAGTTAGGAGATAGATAAACTTTATTTAAGCAGCAGCCCTGCTGAGAGAGGGGGCTAAGGCAGGGCAACTTCCCCAGGGCCCATGCTCAATAATGGGCCTGAAGAAAAAATAACCATCATGCAAATCCTACACATAGAATCCGAAGCTTCTAGGACATTTAGGGGCCTGTGAAAGACCATAACCCCCACCTTCCCATCTTCCCATGGGCCTCTCTTTGCTCTTGGTGATCCTGGTATCCAGTGGGGCCCCTGGTATCCAGTGGGGCCCCTACACGCATAACTGCTACAAGAAATGAGAAAATACTAAAATTGCTGATAAAACTTATTTAGATTGTATTACATTGTTTAAGTCAATTAAAGTAAAGTGTTTTGTAATTTTATTTTGTGCAGACAAGGTTCTGGTAGTGCTTGTCGGAGCATGTTTGGTGGATTTGTGGCATGGGTAAAAGGCAAAGAGACTGATGGTTGTGATAGTATTGCTATTCAGGTTAGGTTTTAACATTGAGAGAATTCTTGTGATTTAATTGCATGTTGATCATCTTAATTATTAATTTTTATTTTATCCACTAGAGAAGTTGATTTATATTGGTTTAAATTTCTTTCAGGTTGCTTCAGAAAACCACTGGCCTGAAATGAGAATCTTGGTACTTGTTGTAAGTATTGAAAGGGAATCTTTCTAAGAGATAAATGTCCTTTTTGGTATAATTATGGTAGAATAACTCTCACCTAATTTGGCTACCAGTGACCTGAATGATATGTGCTGGGCACATTTAGATTCAATTCCAACATCCTGCATTGCCCTGCAGCTGCAACCTTGATATCCAGTGCTAAACTGTCAGAAAATCTATAATGCCTACGGGCATTACAGCAAATTCCGGACCATCAATAACTTAGGCAATACGGCAAATCCCGGATCACTTATTAAGCAATCGTATTTCGTAATGCTCCTGGAAGTAGCAAGCCATATGTAATAAATAGTCCGTAATGAACAAAGATACACTTAATATAGAAGAATAAATTAAAACTATTTCTTATAAGGTTAGTGAAGAAAAGAAGGAGACAAGTAGTACATCAGGAATGCAAAGAAGTGTTGAAACAAGTGAATTACTTAAGGTGATTTCAAATATTAGCTATGCTAAAGAAAGCTCATGCATGCTACTGTTTTTTTGTTGTTTTTTCCATCAAGTAGTTACTTCATTTTGATAAATTTCTTTCGATTATCCAGTTTAGGGCTGAACACATTGTTCCCAAGAGACTAACTGAAATGGAAACAGCAATTTTACAGAAAGATTTTAAATCATTTGCTGATCTAACCATGAAGGCTGGTATCTTAAGACATATTTCACTCCAAACTCCTTCACTCAACCCATCCTGAATATAACTATCTTCATTTTCAGGATAGCAATCAGTTTCATGCAATCTGTCTGGATACATTTCCTCCAATTGAACCACCATACATGAACTCTGTTTCTCATAATATTGTGCAACTGCTGACAGAGTATAATAAACTTTCTGGAGTTAAGGTTTGTTCTGCATTCACTGGAAAAGATTTAATATCATTTAAAATATATTTATATAGCTCTGTTAAATCAACAATTCTACCATTGATAGGTTGCTTATAGCTTTGATGCTGGACCAAGTGCTGTGCTATTTCTTAATGAAAATAATGTACCAGAGTGCCTGGATTTAATACGAACATTCTTCCCACCAAATAATCAAAATGAATTGTAAGATTACCTCATTACCTTATCTCTTCAAGAATTAAATCTGTTTGTTGTCACTTTATTACTAATTGGTATAGTACGCTGACTTAGTACTTGCTATAAGATGGTATAATTGATGAACTACTGTATATATTACACATTTTTGGAAAGAACATAGCTGCATGTGTACAGTGTACAGTATGGAGAAGATATAAAAATTCAAAATTTTCATTTATTTTTTAGATTTGTACGTGGGTTGCCTGAAGTACCATGTTGCAGAGAACTGGTATGTACTTTAAATTTTATGATTATAGTGAGAATTACATTAACAAATAACTTAAGAAATGTACAAAAGACTTAATGTTATAATAGCATTATTAATGTTTGCTTTTAACATTATTTCTTTTAGAATGTTAAGAACAATATCAAGTTGCCAGTTTGTCCTGGTGGAATCAAATATGTTATACATACAAAGGTGGAAATTAAAATAAAATTATATTTTCCCTTGGTTTCCATTGTGTCAATCCATTGTTTGATAAATTATTTAGACTAGCTTTGTTTGTGATATTTTTTGTTGTAAACTAATTATTTCATTCTCAAGGTTGGTGATGGCCCAAGACTCTTGAAGGACCCAGCACATTGTCTTCTTAATAATGAAGGATATCCTATTAAACAATCTTAACAATAGCTGAGTGACAATGGTGTGCCAATATTAATCATAATGCATATGAGATGATTGGATCTAATCTAGTTTTTAATTATATAATATTATTATAGAAATGGGTACAAATAAATTGGATACAAATCAATTTTGTTCTAGATTTATCTATATATTTAATATATTTATTAGGCTTTACCAGCTACTGTATATAGAATATATACCTTATATATATTATATGTTCCCATACATGTACACACATTCACAATTATTTTAAGGCCTGAGTTTGGTTTTCTATTAGTATTTGTATCAATATACAAATTCTCCTCATTGGACTCCAAATATTTCCTTTACTACTAGTTGGGAGAAGTTATTTTCAAATATCTTTCACCTTTGGTGATCATTTCCTACATTCTCATTACCTCTATGCTTGATTAACCATTAATATTATTAGGAGAATTTAGATGGTGATCACTCCTGTGTCATAAAGGGTTAAACAAAATTATCATGACAAAATAAGTTCAACTTCGTATCTTCAAATAATTTGAAATGCATTATTAAAGATGTGGCAACCAATTTTGTTGAAGTTGGTGTCTTGTATCCAACCATATAATTCCCAAAATGACGTCACATAAACTATCGGAATTAGCGCGTTCAGCAGTTCAGCTAGAGCATCCTGGAAACGAGTATTATATGGGCGGGAAAATTTTTCCAAAACTGGCAAAAAACTTTTAATTTTACAAAAAGGCAAACTTTTGCTGGCTAAAATTGCGTAGTAACCTACAGGAATTGTCAACGAGTCACCCAGGAAGTCATTAAAGGCAATTGAAGGCAATGAGTGAAGATACTGGACTGTTTTTCGGACAATTTCCCCAAACTTTTGACAGTCTTCAAGCTGTTTTGGTTTCCGTTCGACATGATGGTCGTAGCAGCGAATCTTTGTTGGAAACTCGTCAGTTTTATCGGTAAATACTTTATTATATGTCATTTAAATACTTCAATATATATCTTGGATAACTTATCAAATGCCTTAATTTCTTGTTAACTTCGCAAAATTTATTTTTTTCCGGATAGGGAGATCATTTTTACTGAACCAGACTTACTAATTGCTCCAGAATCTGAGGAATATTCTGAGTTCTAATAAAGCATGTATTGTTGCTGAGGTTTGTTTTTTAAATTTACCTTTATTGAGGACGACATAAACAAATTTTGATTTAGGAAGCATTAATTCCACTTGGGACGGAGGCAGAAGAAAACTGAAAATTCTTGTTGAAGTTTCGTGACCCAACCAAATTTCCTTGGATGGTTTCATGGCCCAACTATACATTTTGTTTTAGTTTCGTGGCCCAGCACATTTTAAATTTTAATTCGTACCGACAACACAGGAGTGCTGGGAACTGAGGGTAGTATGCCATATATAGCAAGGAAAACAATCAACTTTGTTTTCAGCCGGGGTTTTGCATTCCTGAACTCTTAGTCTCGAACCACTGAAATATATATATAATTATATATATATATACATGTACATAATTTCTGGGAGGGGTTCTCAAAACAACTTTTCTTTGGGTGTGATATGAATATTTCTTGAACTTACGTAGCGTATATCAATTCCTATGTTATAAATATTTGTTTTCTTCGATTTATTACTTTTGATACTAATTTAATCATGGCACATCAAAGGTTTTCCATATGTTTTCGTAGCCCCACCAACTTTTGATTTATAGTTTCATGGCCCAGCACTTTTCCTTCTGCCCCCTCCCTGCAGTGGAATTAATGACAGCTCCCCCTTACAACCAACCACTGTATTTTACGAAAAATTGTGTTTTTCGTTTATATTTATTATTTTTTATAGGGTCATGTTCTTCAGTCCTCAAGATTACTTAGCACTTTGGAGAAATTTTCTTTAGAGGTATAAGTATAACAATAGCTATATAACATCGTTATGTATTTGAGAAACTATTTGTATTTATGAAATAGATATTTGTGTAAATATTCCAAAAAATTATGATAAACATTTTGATGCTAGAAAACGCGATATATTCCTGTGACAAGAAATATGTTTGTACATTGTTTTGAATTTGTTGTGAGACATCGTATGGCACCTTTGTGGAATAAAATAGGACCTTATTATATCAAAGGTAAGAAAATTCAAAACATTGCTGTTAATATGAGTTTTATGTATAGTATATATTTGGTAGTCAATTGCTTATTTTATCACTTAATAGGCAGGGATTTCTTGTTAGAAAAAGAAAAGCTGTGTGCAATAAGTAAGTTGTCTACGATTTAATGCTGTAATCTCATTGGTTGAGTGACTCTAGTATTGTTCAGAAAATGAAGCCGGAAGTAGCTCGTGGCGGCCATCTTGTTGCGACCACATGTAGTTTTGCTATAAGCAACAGAGACTATCTGTCTCTGATCTTTTAAGATGCTAAAATGAATCAGTTGTCCAAGTTTTCCCGTAATATAGAACACAAACTAGCTCAATAATAGTAACTATGAAGCCGGAATTAACGCGAGGCGGCCATCTTGAATAGACCTACTGTAGGCGACAGAGACTATCTGTGTCTGATCTTTTAAGATGCTAAAATGAATCAGTTGTCCAAGTTTTACCGTAATTTAGAACACAAACGTGGCGGCCATATTGGACTTGGAGTGATATTAATTGGTCCCTCCAATATGGCCGCCACGCGCTATCCCGGCTTCATTATTTATTGTAATGAGCCATAGTTTGTGTTCTAAATTACGAAAAATCTTCGACAATTGATTCCTTTTGCAATCTTAAAAGATCAGAGACAGATAGTCTCTGTTGCCTAGAGTAAAACTATATAACGTGGTCCCAACAAGATGGCCGCCACGAGCTACTTCTGACTTCATAGTTACTATTATGGAGCCGTGGTTTGTGTTCTAAATTACGGGAAAACCTTGGACAACTGATTAATTTTACCATCTTAAAAGATCAGAGACAGATAGTCTCTGTCGCCTACAGTAAAACTATATAACGTGATCCATTCAAGATGGCCGCCGCGAAATATTCCCCCGGCATCATTTTCTCGCATTTTTTCAATTTGAAAAGTGAATATTAAAAATGAAAAGTGAATTTTCAAATTGAATATTAACTTGGGGACCTCTGTGGATCTCAAATTATAGGGTCTCGTTATTCCCAAATTGTTGAAATATATATACTCTATAAATCCATGTTTGTCAAATTACATTTAAAAATTCTCACAAGGTTGTTAGTGCTTACACTATTAACAATAAAGTTTTCATAAAATTTGAACTTTACAAATTTTACATTACAGTACCCACTTTCAGTTTGACTGACAAAATTACGCTTGGATTAAAAGCCTTGATGTTAAGACTTCCACCACCAAAGGTATTACATTGACATCTTAGTAAGTAAGAAAAGTAAGTAGGGCGGCACGTAGCCGAAGGCGACCCGCCGGAGGCCCGTTTTTCTTTTGCTATTACCTGAAGGTAGGGGTGGGTGCAACTCCTATATCCCTAGACAAAGTCCACTTACCCCAGCAAGCTGGTACTCATTTTACCAACCTCAGAAGGATGGAAGGCTGAGTTGACCACGAGTGCCGTGACAGGCACACCTATTTGAAGCACAGGAGAGAATCAACAACTCTATTCACACGCGTCTCAAGCTCAGGGATCAGACGAGGTAGTCACCCATCCAAGTTTTAACCCCGCCCGATCAGGCTGGGCGCGCCACCTGTGCCTAATTCAATTACTACATGTATAATTGAATTACTTGCGGTACAACGGCATAAAATTACGTTATATATTTCAGATTGAAGAGTTTGGTGTTTCTCCAAATATCATGCAACAGTTTCGTCAATCAAGTGATTTTTCAATCAATGGACATTCCCTTGAGAATAACACATGTGTAGTTTTACCAAGGTTAGTTATGGAAATTTTGAATTGTGAAATGAAGAAAAACATATAGTTCCTTTATAATTTTCATAACTAATTTCTCAAAACTTTTTTTAGTATGAAGACAGGTTATATTACTTGTATTGCACGGAAGACAGCAGCAGAAGATTTTGATTTAAAAAGATATTGGAAGGTTATGGTAGGTTATATCATATTAAAATATTGGAATGTTATGTAAGATCATCACCGTATCTCAGTATGTAGTTTTCGTTTCTAATTTGTTTCGTCAATATAATTTTTATCTAAAATTCATTCTTAAATTTATCGAAGTACGGATTTCGACTCCCAGACAGTCCACTATCAGAAGATCTTCTTTACAGTGTTCGTTTTCCTACTAGTGACAAGACTTTCTTGTATCCTTTAAGTTTCCTGAATAAATATAGTTCACATAACTTCAGGGTAACGTCATATACATACCGGCTGTACTGCTCAACTAGTGATTCGTTGCATCTTAAAACGATCAAAATGGCAGTACACCAACTTTTTAATTTTTTCGATTGGTACTAACTTTCGGTGAACGGAATACCCCAACAGGCTAGAAGCCCAATTGATAGGGGTTCCGAGGACCTACGATTTAAGGTCGTTATCCGAGAAGACCCGAATATCTTACCATTTGCTGGTGTTATTGCAAAGGCAGCACTTTCTCCTCAATTATTTTTAAGACCCTGAGTGCTGGTCACCCAGGATATGAACCTGTGTCTCCCAGCTCATGTAGATATGTGTGGTAACCACTAGAATACTCAATTTGTAAAATAGTTTTATTCCATCCTGCCAATTGTAATTTAATGCGTGGAAAGACTTCTTAGCGTTTCAAGATATCCAGAATGTTGTATAAGAAGTAAAGAAGCACAAGAGTTTCTCCGCTGTGACCACAAAGCCACGTTTTTGTCCTTCATGGAAGATTTACTTTCACGACTACCGTCTCTATGTGGATCACCACTCAAATTCACCTCCTCTACGTTGTACCCTACAACAACCTTTTACTCTGCCTCGTTATCAAAACAAACGAACTTGACGCGATCGTCTACGCCGTCAAATTCTACGCAGCCTTTTCTTGTTACGGCTAAGAAGTTTTCCCAAAAAGAACCTGCGAAAGAAACCTCTGAAAAAAGACTTAAGATAACTTCATCTCAAAGTTCATTCGAAGGGAAGACATCTAGTGTTGGTATTAAACAATATGACAAAACGCCATACGTTCCTTATTTCGGCAGCAAACACAAATTGTCTGGCAAAGGGTTAAAGATAGTTTCAACGACAAACAACGAACGTGAGGTGCCTGCGCTAATTGTTCCTTGTTTCAAGAGAAAGTCCACATGTGGAAGTAATAGAAAAAAGGCTAAAGAGTGTAGGGAAGGAGTTGGTTCTAATGCAGCAAAAACACAGATGACACCTAAAAAGAATCAAGGATTATGTAACAGTACATCTGTTACTAGTGGAAGTTATAGAGAAAAAACTGCAAGGGAGTATGGAAAAGGAGTTGTTTCTGGTGCACCAAATACACTACAGAAGACACCTAAACAGAATCAAGCATCACGATGTAATACATCTGTTACTGGTGGGAAGGAGAAGTTATTTATTGTTAGCAATGAACATGAGACAGCTGAACAGGAAACAGGAAGCAACGTGGAAATACACCAGCAGAGTAAAGACTGTGATAGCCAGGAGCAGCTAGAAGAAAGACGTGTTTTCTGTCAAAAAGTAAGTATATATGGCCTCAGTGGCGTAGCTAGAGGGAGGGGGGCACTGGATGCTGTTTTGTCAGAATATTTTTACATCTGTCGGACAATCTGCGCCTACAATCGGTTGTTATTAGTCGTGCCATGGTCGGGAGTTATCGTCGTCACTTTGATCGGAAGCAGCCGTTTGGAACTTGATTGGCTCCGAAGCTATGCCATCTGCGCATCAAAATGAATAAAACTTATTTCAATTCGTAACATCAGGCTGGGGAATTCAGTATAACGATTTTGCAAGTGTAAATAGGAATGCAAATGTCTATTGTGGTTTTAGCCTGATGTTATGAATTGAAATAAGTTTTATCCCGACGCAGAACACGTCATTTTGATGCGCACATTAGGAACTGGCTTATTGAGTTAATGCACGGACTTAGATCTTATTGTCGAGCATATAGTTTAGTAGACTGTCAACCCAAACACCTCGTTTAGCACCGCTTTTTTGTTTAGCACCTCGTTTAGCACCGTTTTTTTGTTTAGCACCTTGTTTAGAACCGCTTTTTTGTTTAGCACCTCGTTTAGCACTGCTCAAAAAAGTGAAACATTTTATAACTGTCTGAGCTCCTCAAAACAAATGAAAAGTTTATAGTAGCAGCCAGAGTAATTTATCTTTCTAACCTACCAAGCGATTCATCGCAGCGAAGACCAAACGAATTACCATTATCGATCGTTTGCTTGTTTATGTTATAAATAGGAATGCGTTATCTCTGGCTCCAAACAACGAAAGACTGACAAGAAACCAAAAGCTGAAGTAAACTTTGATATTAGAAAACTAGCAATGGAGAACAAGGTACTAGTTTCCTCATAAGTAACCTACTTAATAAGTTCAGAGAATTGTGAATGGGTTGTATATATAGTATTTTGCTATTTTTATTTATATCTTTATTTCGGTCATTTCAGCTTTCAAAAGTTAATGCAATTGCCATTTTAAAGTGGTTAAAAACCGAAGGAGTGAAATGTAAGAGCCGCGAGAAAAAACCTGAACTTATTCGTAAAGTTTATGAATTCTTGGAAATTGGACAGCCTGATACATGAGGATCGCCGACTCACCAAGGTTAGAAAAACCTTTTTTAATCATATATAGTAAGCTGATTGGTTCCGTGAAAAACAGCACTATAGACCACTTTCATAATGGCGGACAGTCTAAATATTCTTTTATATGCATGCAAATTAGCCTTTCTGGCCTCGTTACATAGCAAAGAGGAATTCCAAAAGAGGAATTCCAAAGAGGAATTACAGACACACGAACGAGATCAGAAAGGCTAATTTAAATGAATATAAAAGTATATTTAATTTGGGTGCCATTATGAAAGAGATCTATAGTGATGTTATATATACTTATAGTTAAGAAATGGGCACGTTTTTGTGGTGTATATACATCGCGACTATAATATTGATGTTTCATTTAAGAAATGCACAAGTTTCTTTTTAAAAAAAAAGAAGCAAAGAAGTAATGCATATATGTATATATATATAATTTCTAGCCTGCGACGGGCTGCGTCGCAGGCTAATTATTTTGAGTATGCTGGCGACAGATTGTCCGTATTATAGGATTCTATACAACAAAAGGTTTTGGTCTTGCCAATTGTGACACCAGCATGACCTGTCACACGTTATATTATCAGTAGTAAAGCACATGAGTGTATAAGTGTCGGTTTTTCTTACAGGAAAATGACTGCGCAATTAAATAATAGTGATTTTGCGTCAACAATGGCGTTTCCTCCATTTCTCCCCTCATGTCGAAACACACTCAGGTCCATTAATTATATGTAGCTGTAGCTTACTTTACTTTAGTTTTTCCGTATACTCAGATAAGTGGTTCAAGTGTTAAGTCTGGCTTTCTCTCTTACTACTCAATAGCCCTTTATTAGTTCATGAGGTGAGTCTAAGCATTGTAGACCTATATTCTTAAAAGATGCTGACATTCGATGTTTCGATAAGACTTTACCATTATCATTATTTATCTCTTGCGCGTTGAATTCAACAATATTTAACGCGGTCGAATTGTGCAATGTTCAAATTCTAAACTTTTTATACTAATTGAAAATCGCGCGGAAACCTGTCAATTTCTTTGTTATTATGATTAGAATGAAAAAGGAGGCATTCTCCAGAGTAACGCGCGGTCTGTTTACGTCACAAGATCTGAATTGGGTGGCAATAGATATAGTTAGCCGAGTCTCTATTAAACCGTATATTCCAAACAATTATCATCACATTGTCAAAGAACAAACTATTAATGTATCATCCGTTAACAAAAATAAATATTTGCCTTGACCTCTTAGACCAGTTCATATGTATGGCCAGAGCACAACTCAATCACTTTTTATCTACATCCATTTAATGCTTATAGGCATTGTGATGACATGCAAATCAAAGTAATAAAACTGCTATTATATACATCATATACGTACATGTGTGTATATATATATATATATTGAATTTAAAAAAGAACAAGCAGACCAAAACGATGATAGTCCTAGTAGAAGGTCCACAAACATGGATACAGGTTATGCTCTTGGATATTAATATACTTGAATTGATGAGAGAGACAAAGAGCTTCTTGCTCTATATATATATATATATATATATATATATATATATATATATATATATATATATATATATATATATATATATATATATATATATATATATATATAATATATATTATATATATATATATATATATATATATATATATATATATATATATATATATATATATATATATATATATATATATTATATATATATGTATATTATTATTGTTGTTGTTATATATATTGTTATATATATATTATTATATATATTGTAAAAACTTTCTTTAATGGAGTTCCTCTTGCTATATTCTATTTTGTTTTGGAACCAATTGATAAAAGCTATAAATATATATTTAGATCTATATATACATAATTATAAAATCAATGTATGAAGTGAATATGGGAGCTTGAAGTAAATAGACTATATATGGACGACCGTGAAACTCATATCCTCAGACAAGCATTACTGTTATATGATAGTGACTGCCGTATTACATTATTGACATTGTAACCTTCGCTCTAGCCTGCGTGGCAGGCGTTACGATTGGGGGCGGGTTTCGCTCTCCATCTGAGTCTGGCGGTAGCTCAATGGTTAGAGGCCTTAGAGCGTCTCACCGACAATCAGAAGGTTGCGGGTTTGATTCCTGTCCGCGACTTAGAAACATTTTCTCAGAATTTGATTAGCGGCTTGACTATCGTCTATCTATAGATTTCATACATAATAGATTCTTAGTTTCGAGTATCAAGATGAACAATATAGAAGTCATAGGTTTGTTATGTAGAGCAGTTTGTTGTCCACTGAAACGGAGATATGGATGGGTTCACACGGCTGTTTGTCCATCTTGTTATGATCAGGATGTATATGTTACATAAAAGCTGTCTGCGTTTTCATTATCCTATTGATTAAAGCATTGATAAAGTTGATGAAGTGTGTAAGCGATGTACGTTTGAATAGTTATCTTATGTCCATGATAGAAACCTGATTCAATAATAGTTAACCGGCAAAGACAGAATTATACTTGATAGTCTCTATAGGAGTTATGTCTATCGCAGGAATTAGACGGCCCGATAAAAGCGAGAGCGTAGTTAATTTGAATATTCAAAACACGAGTTTGATGTTTTCTCTAATTTCTCGTTTCCACCTTGTTTTCCTTCATCAACATGTCTTCAGTCGATATAATAATGTGAATGACTACTTCCTTCCTTCACTTTGCTTCAGGTTCTTTAGTTTTATCGGGAAGTTTTTGTTCAGTTTGACAGGTCGTCCTGTCAAGATGCTTTTAACTAAATTACAAACTTTGCATAACAATAGAACAAAAAATGTGTTTTGCTCATGGTTTAATAACACTATTCAGAATAAAATCCACAAAACTTACTCGGAATGTTAGGTCTTTCGAAACTGGATGTGTTGAACGACACTATTTTACAACGGTGGTGTATAGTGTAGTTAGTGGCGAGTGTTGCCTCAAGTTTTGATTGAACTGAAATTTATTCAAAACCATCCCCTAGCACAGCGTTGTCGCCACATGGTTGACAAAGAGCAAACGATCTAAGATTGCCACGCAGGCGGCGCGAGAAAATTACCTTTCACGTTCTTGAAACAGATTTATTTCCCCCGTCAGACAGGGTTATTGATTCAGTAATCCCGATCGCGGTGTCGTTATCGACCGGGCGCGAAATTCATTAAAATGAATCATTGCTATCAACATGGCTGCATGACTTGCTCAGCCACAAGGCGACGAGACGTCTAAACCAGTAAAGACGAAACAAACGAATCTAATGAGGCAGTAACAACATTAAAGTAGAATAACATATTCAAGAAAATATAAAGGATGGTAAACATTTTAGTTAAAATTGGTAAGACTTATTTACATTTAATAGTAAGTTGATATGTAGGTTTGAAAGATAATTGACACGAGTATGATACGGGTCTCTTTTTTTGTTTGTTGCACGTTTAGCTGATCACTCCGCGCTAACTAAGTTAGCTGCAGCAGTTTTTCGAACACTGATTAATTAATAATTATTTACAACAAAACCGGTACATAGGCTACTTGTCTGGATAAGTCTTTCCCGTTATGTGGTTGCCAGACGCGTTGGGCACCTAACTGCTCAGCCATTGACTTGATGTGGGAAGGACTTGCCCTCTGTAAGTTCTCCGAGGACATCATGTTTGTAGATGAAGTAATGGGAGGAGAATGAACCATTGTTGGTCTACTATCATCAAGTGGAGCTATTCTTGTTTGAATATGGTTGGACATGGTTCCTGCGAATGAAACGCCATTATGTATCGGTAGTCCTTTACTGTTTATCATTTCATGATTCGCTTGATAGAGGTCCATGCCGTTCGTTGTGTACATTTGGCGCCCATTCATCGAGTTCGACGGGCTTGTTACGCTTGTCACTGTTGGATAAATAACAGGATAGCTTACTGGTTGTTGCACGGCTGGATGAAATGAAGGTTGGCCATTCATCTTGGCATATATTTGGCCATCATTAGCTGCGTATGATGTTGCATATGCCGGCATGGCTTGCTGTAGGCTACCTTGGAATTTATCAGCGCCTGCACTCATCATTGCTGTTGGACCATAAGGGGAGTACATGGTCACTTGATCTTTTTTCAACGCTCTTGGCTTTCTTCTTTTCGGTTTATACTTGTAGTCTGGATGCTCCTGGATATGAACAGCCTGAAGACGTTTCGCCTCGGCGATAAACGGTTCTTTTTCTTCTGGTGTCAACGTCTTCCATTCCTCGCCAAGTTTCTTGCTTATGTCCGAGTTATGCATCTTTGGATTAACTTGAGCAATTTGTTTTCTCTTTCCCCGACTCCACACCATGAATGCATTCATGGGCCTCTTGATATGACCTTGCTCTTGTTTTCCCATTGTCGAATTTCAAATTAATAAGTTAACGTCTATATTTTCTTTCTCTTAGTTACCTTCGTCTCTTGTTCTCTTCCTTTTGATGACCGTACGGAGGATTATACCGAAACTTTCCCCACTCTGCCTTATTTCCTCCACTTTGTTCTTTGTGTATCGCTCTTTCAAATACTTCTTTGATTTCTTGAGGATCGTTTGTTGAACCTGTCAAACCACTGAACACTTGGTGTAATACTTGATTAGGTCTATTCTGTCAGAGCAACTGACGTGTAACTCCAGTAGCGAGCAACGCAACGGAACATTCGCACGTCAAGGCGTGATTATGTTTGATCCCTGTCGCCATATAATAGGCCAATGCTAATATTGCATTTTCATAACAAAAAACCCTGTAAACAATAGGCGTTAATTATTTGAGATGAATAATTTATTACGACTTCTCGACCAACGATCATCGACCATACGGATTGTCGGCAAGCATCTAAGTCGTTTGAAGATTGGCGTAATGCCGCGTTCTAATTATGGCTTACTTAGGGCCACGTGTTACCCTAAGTGTTTCTTCTTTTAACTGAATATCGTGTCTTAAACCTAAACTCAATATTTAACTTATGGCTCGAAGGAAACGTTCAACTTTATTTGTATTTTACAATTAAACAAAATGTTAATTTATAAGTTGTTTTGATGTTTTTGGCCACCTGCAGGGTGTAAAAAAGATGCGGCGTTATAATTGTTTTCCTGAGCCGTCACAAGACACCTACCTTTTGTTGCCACCTGCCATCTTATTCTTCCCTCGCCCACCATGTGCCCTTATTAAAGTCTTATCACTATTCTTAAGAACATTCTACATCTTGTTGGAATATCTCCGTCATGAAACCTAACTACTTCCTAATTGGGGGCATGATTTGGTAGAAGAAAACTTATATGATCCCTCACAAATACAATATAATAAAGAGGTCATGCATGTTCCGATTCAAAACATTAAAGCTTTGCCCTAGAAATATCGAAATATACTCTACTTTTAGGGATAACTTAGGATGAAATCTTGAAGGATAGAGATTGCTAATCCAGGTTAATATAGCAAAGTGAAAAAGTGGTGAACTGCCAAGCTTTTTAGTGACGAAATACTGACGTTTCGAGCAGAGTCCTTCGTCGTCTTACTCTGATGAAGGTCTCCGCTCGAAACGTCAGTATTTCGTTACTAAAAATCTCGGCAGTTCACCACCTTTTCACTTTGTTATATATCCAAAACACTGCCTACGCAGCACTCCACTTACTTACTTAGTTTTTTACTAATCCAGGTTAAAATGGTTACGACTAGTTTATATCTATGAAATTGAGGTGACGTCATTTGATCTATAGTTCATTTATAGATCCAATATCAATATTTCAAATTATGGTTAATCGAATATTTCAACCACGTGCAGTGCGGTGAAATGCTGCGTGGCGTAGCGGAAGCCAGTCATTGTGATCGTCGAGTTTCGAACACATATTTGCCTTAGCAGACGTTTTCCTTCAGTAAGCACTTCTTCATTTTTTCACCCTTGGGTTTGGTTAGTTCTTAGGTCGTGAAACAATGGTGAAACAATGTTGATGCAGTTAGTTCAGCTGGTAATAACGATTATGGTATTACTGATATTGGTACGAATATTTTACCTCAGTGTATTTTTATATTTGTCAACAAAGAAGTTGTCAAAGTCAAACAATGTCAAAGTTTAAGTCCAGTAATAGTGTCGTTCACTCAAATGTCATGTTATAATCAGTGTATGTTCCACTGTTGTTGAGAATGGCAAATGATGTTGAAGAAAATCCTGGATCCACAATATATATTTTCTAGCCTGTGTGTAACTATCCTGTAATTCAGGCTGTATACATGGGCTAAAATTTTCTCTATTTTCCCCAACACTACCGCCAAATGCCATGTTTCCAATCTGTCCCTTTCAGCAGCACTTCCTTGCGACAGTAATTTCTAATTTTAGGCCGTTAGTATGACTAGATTAGCATTGTGAGAGTAGTTTCCTCTTGCCGAGAGAATGAGAGATATTCAGAAACTGCTGAAAATATCCTCGATCGTTTCAAGGGAAAAGGTTTGCTTGGACTCTCATTAACATTCGATTACACGCTTCTAAATACAATCTCAGCACGCTTTGCAAGCCCCTAGCTCCCGCAAGCAATCGTCTTCTGGACGATCTTTTTTCGTATCCGCGAGGGGTTGGACGAAATGAGAGATTGTACTGCTATCATACGATCGGACATGCCTGTATGATGAAATACATCGTAGAACTGCTAACCGCAAAACAACTTCAGATCCTAACCCCTGCCCAATGGGTTTTCTAAACCCCCGCGTAATGGGTTTTCTAACACTAACCTTAATACTAATAAAAAGATCGTCCATGAGAACGTACGGGATAAATTGATTACGCACAATCTCAGATTGCCACAACTGATGGCGGGCAAAATGTACTACCCAAGGAAATTTGCTTTGCAATTGATGTGGAATAGAAATCAGCAGTTTATTTAGCAAAATATACAAAGGTATGATGTAGGTTTAAAAAATTTCTATTGCAACTTTTCATCTTTGTAAACTTTTAGTTCGTTAAAACAGAAAATATTGACTAGGCTTATCATGTAAGAATAATATTACCCGAAGTAAACATCATGCTTGATTGCTGATTGCTGGCAAAATGTAATCCCATGGCTGCTTCTCACCCCTTCTGAAGTTAAGCCCGATCGGACGGGGTTAACTTCAGAAGGGGTGACTACCTCGTTCGATTCCTGAGCTTCATGAGATTTATGTGAGTAGAGTTGTTGATTCTCTCCCGTGCTTCGAGGGTTTTTCTCCGGGTACTCCGGTTTCCCTCCCTCCCTAACTTTAGCTGTGCTCCGAGATCATCATGGGTCGTATGGTGGCAGTCTGTGGCGCCTTTGGCTAAAACCTTCGACTCGGCCGCGTTGATCTGCGTCCGTCGTGTAGTTCGTAGGATGATTAGCATGACCCCTTTACCTTTCGTGAGTGCACAATATATCACCTTTACGATTCTTTAAAATAATTCTATAATTTTTCTAATTAATAGCAATTGCTGCTTTATTAAACTAACTTTATAGACTTATATTTTCATATAAATTCACTACAATTTTGATAACTTAATCTTATTCATCTATACTAGACTATACTAGACAAATATTTGCGATATTGGACCATCGCCTGAACATAGACTTTTTATCTGTATTATTACGTTAGTTACACTTTTAACAGACCTAAATGTATGTATAGGGAATATATAAATCGTTTGTTTTGTGCAAATAAAATTGTGAGGAAATGCCAAAAGCCTTGTAGCTGAACGATCCTGAACTAAATTGGCGCGAAACGACTAAAATAGGTTTTTGATATTGTTATTATATAGCACAAGTTACTTCCGGTGAAATCGCGCTCTCTGATTGGCTGAGACCGGTTGCTACTTTCCGGTAATCGACCGACAAAATGAAGTTATTATTATAATATATTTTTTACTGTTTTTTACATTACATACATTTTTGTTGTTTTTTACTTATTGATGTTCTCCACATATTAGAGACCTTGACATCTGCGACCCGGCAAGCTTGACGACGCGGCCATAAAAAGGTTAACAAGTGTAAATTTAAGCATTTGAAAGAAACCATGATAGATTAACTACCGTATATGATGTTTGAAACTTATTTTATGACCTCTGAAACGCTCCAGTTCTGCTAAAACGATTGTGGTGTTTGAGCTGCAGTCAACATTAAGGAACAACTCTCATCTCTCAGCGAGTTCACGTCGTCCTGAAGACGTGAAAATGCTCAGAGTTTCGTTGTAAACAGAACGAGGACGGTGTTGAGAATACTCTTGTGACTACAAATTATTCATTCTCTTTGTTTCGCATAAATATAATTATTTTGTTTTGAAGACTGTGTCGTCGAGGTTGCCGCGTCGCGGTAGTTGTGATGTCATTTCCGCCGGATATCGAGACTTCCTGAAACGTGAAAATATGTCTGCCAGCAGACTAGATTTGCCCCTTATGTAAAGAGAATGTCCTCGATATCTTCATCCAACAAACATTAGAGTTTTGTGTCTGACTCTTCATTTTCAACAGATTCTTTCTTTACGCCACAGTGAACGCATTTTGTCGTCTACAATAAAAATAAATAAAAATGAAGAAATACTTCATCCTTACTTGTTTAAATATATTTATACTTTGCAACCTTGTCTTGGTCATACCTGGTCGTTATTTTTGCTGTTAACTTCAACAGTACGTGTCGGAGCAATAGATACTAACACTGAGATGCGTGCTTCTATTACGCTTTGCGTGGAAGAATCTCCAGGATGTGTGGCAGATCTCACTGGCAACTGAATCATTCAAAAGAAACACGAATGAGATAACATTTAACGTTAGAATTACAAATATTTTAATTGCATATAGTAAAATTGATGATGCTAAAACATACCGTTACTTCAGAATTATTCCGAGGTAGTATTTCCGATTGAGTATACCTTTTTCTTATTTCACTCTATATGGTAATCATCAATATTGTAATCAACTCATTTTGCATTATTCATTCATGCATTATTCACTCACCCTCTATGTCACTCACCCTCTATGTCGCTCACTCACCTTATATGTCACTCACCCTCTATGTCACTCACTCACCCTCTATGTCACTCACTTACCCTCTATGTCACTCACTTACCCTCTATGTCACTCACTTACCCTCTGTCAACTTGCATTGCATGCAATAAAACTTGAAAAATCTTACATCGCGAAAAATCATCAAAAAATTGTGCCTGCACAAACTATCTCGCTCACTCACCCTCTATGTCACTCACTCTCCCTCTATATCGCTCACTCGCCCTCTATCTCGCTCACTCACCCTCTATCTCACTCATCCCCCATCTCGCTCACTCACCCTCTATCTCGCGCACTCACCCTCTGTCACTCACTCACCCTCTGTCACTCACTCACCCTATATCTCGCTCACTCACCCTATATGTCACTCACTCAACCCTCTATGTCACTCACTTACCCTCTATGTCACTCACTCCCCCCCTCTATGTCACTCACTCACCCTCTATGTCACTCACTTACCCTCTATGTCACTCACTCACCCTCTATGTCACTCACCCTCTATGTCACTCACTTACCCTCTGTCGCTCACTCGCCTTATTTGTCACTCACTCACCCTCTATGTCACTCACTTACCCTGTATGTCACTCGCTCGCCCTCTATCTCGCTCACTCGCCCTCTATCTCGCTCACTCACCCTCTATCTCGCTCACTCACCCTCTATCTCGCGCACTCACCCTCTGTCACTCGCTCGCCCTCTATCTCGCTCACTCGCCCTCTATCTCGCTCACTCGCCCTCTATCTCGCTCACTCGCCCTCTATCTCGCTCACTCGCCCTCTATCTCGCTCACTCACCCTCTATCTCGCTCACTCGCCCTCTATCTCGCTCACTCACCCTCTATCTCGCTCACTCACCCTCTGTCACTCGCTCGCCCTCTATCTCGCTCACTCGCCCTCTATCTCGCTCACTCACCCTCTATCTCGCTCACTCACCCTCTATCTCGCGCACTCACCCTCTGTCACTCGCTCGCCCTCTATCTCGCTCACTCGCCCTCTATCTCGCTCACTCGCCCTCTATCTCGCTCACTCACCCTCTATCTCGCTCACTCACCCTCTGTCACTCGCTCGCCCTCTATCTCGCTCACTCGCCCTCTATCTCGCTCACTCGCCCTCTATCTCGCTCACTCACCCTCTATCTCGCTCACTCACCCTCTATCTCGCGCACTCACCCTCTGCCACTCACTCACCCTATATCTCGCTCACTCGCCCTTAGTGTCACTCACTCCCTATCTCACTCACTCACCCTCTGTCACTCACCCTCTAGCTCGCTCACTCACCCTCTATCTCACTCAGCCACTCACTGGAATTTTATTTAATCGACTAAGGATTAAAATAAATACCTTTATTATTTTTGTTTGTGTTTTTATTTTCTCATGGTTTTCCTTTGATTCTTCTATTAACTTGTCTGTTATCGGGTTTCCTATACTGCTCTCCGCCTCCCATGTAGTATCCTTATCTTTAATAATTTTTTGCATATTTAGAATTGGCTGAACAAGTCTTAATTGATCATATTGCTCTGGTGATGCTGCCAGTATATTTATGACATATGACACATTTTTTTCCAATTCCCCATTGCTTCTTAATTGCATCTCTTTCATTTTAATGTACTCATGCATTAGGTCATTGTTAGTTTCCTTATGCATTAGGTCATTGTTAGTTTCCTCAATAGGTCGTCGAAGTGACTAAAAGGATAAAAGTTTTCACTGAGTTAGACTGATATTTATTGTTTCCGCTCTTGTGTACGGCGTAGAATCCAGGTACATCCTACAGTTTTTGTTTTATTGTCGATATTTATGTCGTTTTTGCTGATAATAATTAATCAGTTAAGCCATCTGTGTCATCATAACGTTCTTTCTGGTGTACACTGGTTCTGGTTCTACATGTTGAAACACGTCGCAAGAACGGAACTAAAGCTCATAAAGTTCTTAGAACATGTAGTTTAATCGAGTGAAATGTTAAATCTTCTGGCATTACCACCACTATATATACGGAACTCGTGACTCTCGGCAACGGCTTCCGTAGCTCAGTGGTCAAAGCACTGCACTAGCATCGCAGGGTCGCGGGTCCAATGCCAGCCGGAAGGCCTTGAAGTTTTCGCAACTGGTCCTGGTTTGGTCTTAAAATGTATATATTCCAACACTCGAAATTTTCCTTCACCATAAATCCTTAGAACAAATCCTTAGAACAACAGTCAAACGGTCGGCAAAATATTTCCATTGCATTAACTAACTGACAGCGGAAGACAAAAATTTCCTGAATACCTGGAATCCAACGTAAGGTTTCCGTTTGAGTACATCGGTAGTTGGGGTATAACAATAATAATAATTATAAATACGTTTCAGGAGTATTATACAATAGTCTCAATGCTCTTACAATAATAAATATATGTCTGTATGTATGCCTGTGTTATGGTGGCTAAGCCTACGACATATTGTCGTGGTGAGGCTATTCTGCATTTGATGTAGTGACGTTTACCAACAATTCACGAAGTTCGTCGGAAAATGCTCGGTCTATTTCGCGTTGCGCGAAATATAATATTCCCCGAGAATTTTAATTCAAAATGAATACGGTGCTTGAACTTGTAAACACAAGACTAAAAAATGTAGGGAAAGGGGGCAATTGTTTTGTCGGTTTTATCGATGTATGTCCCTCCCTACAGTGTATTGTAACAAGTAACAAGTAACAAGGAACTTGACGACTGTATAATAAACAGGTTTCTCCACCGATGATCCAGTTATGATTGAATCAAAATAATGAATAATACGTCAACTGAGTGCAGTATCTCAAAGTGTGGGGAAGGCTAAAAGGGATGACTCAAAAGGACCTTCATATTTTTTAGAACTACTAATCCTAACCATTAGTTACTCCCCACAATCTTAATCCTAACCCCAACCCTAACCTTGATCCTAACCTTGATCCTAACCTTAAACCTAGCACTAACCGTAGCTATCCATAACCTAACAGAAAAAAACAGAAAGGTCCTTTGAGACATCCCTTTTAGCCTTCCCCTCAAAGTATAGTTAATATTTATGGCATATGTATACAGTATACTATTTTCTATTTCCGTCTGAGTGACTGGAGTATGCTCAGTAGCAGTGGTGCCAACCACACGCCGCCATCTTCTTGATTTGAAAATCTTACCGGATACGTGTATACGAACATTTCCCGACGATTTGTCGATATGACATCATTACATCAACTGAGTGCAGAATAGCTCACCCTGACGGTAACCGGAAATCGATTTCTGGTCACGACAATATGTAAACGTGAGGTTTTGTAAGAATAATATAACACGAAGTAACCAATATGTAGTTTCGCTGTCAATAATTAACCCAAGTTAATGTATATATAACGGATATGAAAAGTACATTACGAGATATGAAAAGTACATCTTGTTTGACTACAGCAGTACCGGATATTCTCTAAATTAATCATCATATTACTACTACCATTAATTCTATACCCTACTTTATTGAAATTTTATGTCTTTTTTCATACACTAAGTATAGTTTCGGTTATAAAATATGCTGTATGGGCAACTTTAAGTAGATTACTCTCCCCCGCACACACATCCAACCCGTCTACCAACCCAAGATGTCAGTGAAACTACTGATTTAAAGAAACAGGAGTGTAAATACCAAGTAATCTCTTGTGCTTGTCAGAAACTTACCTCTTCTGGTGATGCTATACACCCATCTACAAAATAGAAAATAGTTAGCTGGACTTTATTATTTACAATTCTTTACCTAAATATACACCTTTAATATAATAACATTTACAGATTTCTCTGCTGATAGGTGACATACGAAATCTTGAAACTTATTAAATTGAAACGTTTAAACAACGTTTTCACTAGAATTAGAAAGTTTTAACTTTAAGTAAAGCCGCTCACCGTTCACTTTTGATATTTCTTCCGTCATAATCTTTCCGTCACTTACTTCCTCATACGGAGTATGAATCGTTTTTCGTTCTCGTTTTTTCGGTATGCGTAGACGTAGTCTCTTCTTTCGATATGATGGCACTTGTATTGCAGCTGAATTGTTTAGCTGTTGGCAATTCAAACGGTATCAGAGAGATATGATGCTGCTAAGCCGTCCAGTGAGATTAATGAATATTATGCTGCTTGTGTTGGTATTTAATATTATGTTACTGTTTTGGAATGTTAATTGTCTCGTTCTTGCCTTGTCTCGTCTCAGTAGGGGTCGCATACAGTTTTAAACCAAACAGTATTAAAAGTAACTATAAACCAACCTACGTGACGACCAATACAAGTTTTAGTGGGGTTGTTCCATTTTACAATCATTCTCCCTTTTTTATTCATTCTAATGGCCAATTATTGTCTGTCGTGAAATTGGGCATCAAAAATTATTGTTACAACTAGTGGGGCAGTCATTGATCATTGTGAAACACTAAATACGCATCTATTGTTGTGTTATTAACAGCCTGTGAAATAAACTGTAATCATTGTAGATTATATTATATCAAATTAGGCTTCTAGTTGAATTTCTCTTAGATTAAAACTATTTTACCTTCCGGCCCTCCCCCAAATTTCTAGCTATCTTCGAATGACTTCCTAGTAATTACCCCCGAGTAGTCATGTGAGAGAATTATTTCTCCCTGTGATCGCTATAATCAGCGTATAGTTAGTAGAAATCTAAAGCTACACTTCCAATACTTAACTTACGCACTAATTAATAGAGAGAGTTCTAATTTCATTTTTGACGTGTTAGTTCCAACTCGATTTAGCGGGGCATTCCCATAACGCTAAAAATAGAATTTTCAGTAATTATTAACCGTAATAGGATTGGTACCCTGTCTTAACCTTTAGTCTGAGTTAGTTCTGTTTTCTTTTAAATTGATTGGCATTTTTCGGCCTCAAGAACTTCTTCGTGTACAGTAGTTATAGCTTATTACAAATAGGTATTAAGTTTACGTTTTGTATGCTTAAGCTTCACTCGGCGAACAATTGATTGAACAGGATGTTCTAAGGATTTATTATTGACGAGCTGTTGTGGTCTAGTGGTTACCACACATAGACATGAGCTGGTAGACACAGGTTCAAATCCTGGGTCGGATCACCACTCAGGGTCGTAAAAATAATTGAGGAGAAAGTGCTGCCTTTGCAATAATACCTGCAGCAAATGGTAAGACTTTCGGGGGTCTTCTCGGATAACGACCTTAAATCGTAGGCCCTCTGAACGCCTATCAATTGGGCTTCTAGCCTGTTGGGGTATTCCGTTCACCAAAGAGTGATAAAACTATTTCTAGTGATTTCTGAGGCATGGAAAAGACAAAAGCAGTAATCTGACGTGAGCTGTACGTCTGTCCTATATATATATATATATCATGGCTAACAACCATTGAGAATGCACATAGTAAATAGGTTATTGTATATTTAATATTATAAGATAACATTTTGAAAACTTATGTTCTGATTCACGTTCTGACGTCTTCTGTGCATCTATAACTGAACAGACAACGGCGAAATGGAATCTATTTGTTTTATACAATAAAAATTGAAGACAACTGTTCAAAATGTTCATTGAAGCTCTTGGGGATTTCTGGGGCATGGAAAAGACAAAAGCAGTCGGCTGGCGTGATCTGACGTGATCTGACGTGAGCCGTGCGTCTGTCATCTATTAGTAGAAACTGACCATGGTCCATTACAAATGCTGCATTCTGATTGGCTACTCAACCGTTGTCTATTCGTGATAGACGATGATGGCGAAACGCGCTCAAAACAATGGCAGAAAACTCTCGTTTTGGAGAGGTTTAAGATGAGTTTTTGGAAAATGCATGATTTGTAAAAGTCCACTGATTTGTTTCTACTAAAATAATTAGACAACTCGTCCTCATTGTCTATGAGCGAAGGTTATTGTGTAAGACTGTATAGAAACCAGGAAAATGTAGTTTATATTTCTTAACTAGACACAAGAAGTTGGCATCTTTGATGTTTGTGTCCCACGTATGTCTCCTGGCGCATCTCTATATTTTTCTTTCTTGTCACAATGAGTATGTTGTATGATCATGTCTATAATTACGAGAAAGGGTAAATTACAATTGGGAAATAACGTATAAAACAACAAATATAGTTTATCTTCTAAGGATTTATGGTGAAGGACCAAACCGGGACCAGTTGCGACAAATGCAACTTCAAGGCCTTCCGGCTGGAATTGAACCTGCGATGCTAGTGCAGTGCTCTGACCACTAAGCTACGGAGGCCGTTCAGGCCGAGAGCCTAGTCACGAGTTCTGTATATATGGTAATGCCGGGATAATAATAAATAATAAATATAGTATACCTCCTCGTTCTTTCTTGGAAATATTGGTGACGATATATCGCTGGTACATAATCCTTGTTTAATATATGAACGGCATTTGCTGTCAAACTGATAATTACAAAATTAATGGCATTGTAATAAAACATAGAACAGAAAAAATAGTAAGTAGTATATGAAAAGTACTTACGTACCCTAAGATCAGCGAAACTGCAGGTCCTTTTTGGTACTTCTGATTTGCTTCGTTTTATCCCGGTCTAAATTATTAATGTAGTAAGTAAGTAGGGCGGCATGCAGCCGAACGCGACCCGTAGGCTTCTTTTTCTTTTGCTAGTGGTGGGCGCAAATCCTATATCCTAGACAAAGTCCACTAACCCCAGCAAGCTGGTACTTAGTGCCGTGACATGCACACCTATTTGAAGCACAGGAGAGATTCAAGAACTCTACTCACACGAGTCTCAAGCTCAGGGATCAGGCGAGGTAGTCACCCATCCAAGTATTAGCCCCGCCCGATCAGGTTTAACCTCACAACTCAGTGGTGAGAAGCAACGCGCCATGAGCAGCGCGCGCCACCCGTGCCTGTGATAAATTTTTATACGATCGCATTTACGTGTTTGGATATCTAATGAAACAATCTTTCTCATGTTTGATATATTACTATACACACATTAAAGCTGTATAAACTACAAAAATACCGTGATTTTCTCCAACAAATGTTGAATCAGATGCATTGTTTGCTTCGTATGTTCAATTCTTTGATATGAATCCGTTTTGGCATTTTCTATTAAATCTGCTGTGGTGGACCTTAGTGGACAATTTTTTAGCATGTCGAAGAGTATTATTTCCATTTTATGAAGATGATGTAAAGTTTTTTGTCTTTGAGCCAGTGTTGCTGGATCGCATGTTGCCAGGTTGATTTGACTGTTCTTTAACATACTTGCGTGCTCTTTCCCCAATAATAACATAGAGTTGGTATTTTTTGAAAGTGTATCGTCAACGGCGTAGGTTTCCTTAATTGCAGGTTGTGGATTAGGCTAGAAGAACGAAAGATCGTAATTTAGTTTAGTTTAGTTTAGTTTAGTTTAGTAGATTTATCACTCTTTTGTGAACGGAATACCCCAACAGGCTAGAAGCCCAATTGATAGGGTTCCGAGGGCCTACGATATATTTAAGGTCGTTTTCCGAGAAGACTCAAAAGTCTTACCATTTGCTGGTGTTGTTGCAAAGGCAGCACCTTTCCTCAATTATTTTAAGACCCTGAGTGGTGGTCCGACCCAGGCCTTTGAACCCGGATCTCCCAGCTCATAGACATGTGTGATAACCTGCACTAAACCACAGCTGTTTAACTGGTATTTTTTGTTTGAGAAGTTATGGTCTAAATGTTGAATATGAGAGAATCTTTACGAAGTATTAAACGCGACGGAGAAGTGGTTGGCAACGAAACTGAACGCTGAAGAGCGTGTCCCAAAAGGCGCGATGTGTAGAGGAAAGAACCTGTATACGAGGTTGAATTTCTATGGCTATATAAATAGACGAGTTACAGAGGGTTGGGGGTGAATGTGTAGCCTTTGTGCCTTACCTGTTCAGGTTTAGAATTTGTACATTGAGGAGGATCTAAAAGGAAACATTGATTTGTATTTTATTTTTATTTACAATTGATAAACCTCAAATTAAAAATAAACCTCAAACTAGTATACCTAAATTATTGATGTACTGCCGTTGTAGTTTATAGTATACACCAACCTTTTAGAGTAATGATTTGTATTTTTTTACACAACACAACACTTATATAACCATGTTCTAAGGATTTATGGTGAAGGAAAATTTCGAGGAATATATACATTTTAAGACCAAACCGGGACCAGTTGCTAAAAATGCAACTTCAAGTCCTTCCGGCTGGAATTGAACCCCCGCGACCATGCGATAGTGCAGTACTCTGACCACTGAACTACGGAGGCCGTTGCCGAGAGCCTAGTTACGAGTTATATATATATATATAGTGGTGATAATTCCTGGATAAGATTCTGGGTATATTACAAGTAATATTTGGCATTTATTAGTCGCGGGTTCAATTCCAACCGGAAGGCCTTGAAGTTGCATTTTTCGCAACTGGTCCCGGTTTGGTCTTAAAATGTATATATTCCAACACTTGAAATTTTCCTTCACCATAAATCCTTAGAACATGTAGTTGAATCGAGTGAAATCAGAAATGCAAAATATTACTTATATAACCATACTGATACCTTTTACAATATTATGACATTTACATATTTCATCTGCTATTACGTTACTTTCTTCTCTAAGTGCTTCGATTAAGACTTCTTTAGTTGCACGAGAATGACCATACATATGAAACCATTTCATTAGAGCTTGAAAGGCTTTTTCCTCTATCTTCTGGCAATCCGCATCAATATTCTGGATAGAACATTCAGGAACAAGCAATCTTCTTGCTAACATTTTCCAATCAATAATACCAACGTGTGTCGCTACGTCTCTTAAAATCCTCTCCATTTCCGCGCTGGCACTGTTCATATGTCCTTGACAAGGCAAATAATGAGAAATTTTGAAAAACGTTCTTATTTAGTTAATTGATACTTAGTTATTTACAATAGAAGATTTTACTTGAACTTGGTTATTGTTGTTATAGTCTTGAATATATTACATCGGCCAATTCCGTCGAAACGTTGGTGAACCGGGCGCCCATAACCGTCTTTCTCAAGACTACAGTAGTTAATGAACGGCTAGAGTCCTAGACCATCAAACTTCTACTGATACTCCTGTATACGTTTAAACCATTTACTTTGGACGATATTGGATAAACTCTTACCGTTCGTTATTGGTTTTGAAGCCATTATAGTTGTACGCTTGGTGCTTCCGCATACAAATGAATAGTTGTTCGCTATAAGTGGTTGCAATTCGATCTACATATATACATACGCGTACACTACGCGGTTTTAGCCCCCAAAGATGTTGTTTATGATTTCTTTAATTCTCTGGTTTTGCTTGTAGAAATAGTTTCTTGGTTCCACAACTCGCAGGTTGGCCTGTAACACCACCGGATATGGAATGATTGCTCTTCTAGTCGCAAACGAAGTATATCGACCAGTTAGTTTCTAGACACTTGATAGCGTTATTCGTGTAACTGAGTAACTTTGCTGCAGTTGATATAGAATGCGATGTTAAAAAGCATTCATAGTGAATATGACTGAACATTAAGTCTTTGTCATCATACTCTTTTGTATGCATCAATGTGTTTTGATTTAATTATCAAGATATTATCTCCATTTCAATCCAGTGTTATATAGCTATAATAATAATTTTATAATTTATAATTTATTAATTTCTATAGCGCTGTTACACTAGTTGCTCACAGCGCTTTACAATATTACAGTTAAAAACTATTTACGGTAATGATATATACTAATCCTATTTATATAGGATTTATATAGTTATAGTAACACTGCGGGGACTTAATTCTCACTGTGGGGTGTGCGCAACAGCGTCGTTGAAAAAAAGGGAAATATCCTAAGTAACTATAAACATTTCCATAATCACTATGTAATATTTATCAAAGTATTGTGCTACGTAAGCACTGTTAAAATATGATTCAAGAACTCAAAAAGGTTGGTGTACTGCCAAAATGGTGAATAGTAGGAGGTCTAACTAGAAATACGAATGGTCGTGGGTATACTCGCTGTTGAGGTGACCGTGAGGTTACTAGGTCTGAGTCGTCTGCTGGACGATCCTTTTATTAGTATTAAGGTTAGAAAACCCATTACGCGGGGGGTTAGGATCTAAGTTGTTTTGGGGTTAGCAATTCCATGATGTATTTCATCATATAGGCATGTCCGATCGTAACAATCTCATTTCGTCCAACCTCTCGCGGATCTAAAAAAGATCGTCCAGAAGATGACTCAGACCTAGTACCTCACGGTCACCATATAATATGAATCCGCAATAATCCCCTCGCTCGCCTTTTCAGCGAAAAGGTTTGCTTGGACTCTCCATTAACATTCGATTACACGCTTCTAAATACAATCTCAGCACGCGGTGAGAATCTCTCAATTTATCCCGCGCGTTCTGCAAGCCCCTAGCTCCCGCAAGCAATCGTCTTCTGGACGATCTTTTTTAGTATCCGCGAGAGGTTGGACGAAATGAGAGATTGTACTTCTTACAGCTATCATACGATCGGACATGCCTGTATGATGAAATACATCGTAGAACTGCTAACCGCAAAAAAAATGGGTTTTCTAACCCCGCCTAATGGTTTTCTAATACTAACCTTAATACTAATAAAAAGATCGTTCAGAAGACGATTGCTTGCGGGAGGGGGTCGCAAAACGTACGGGATAAATTGATTACGGACAATCTCAGATTGCCACAACTGATGGCGGGCAAAATGTACTACCCAAGGAAATTTGCTTTGCAATTGATGTGGAATAGCATTCAGCAGTTTATTTAGCAAAATATACAAAGGTATGATGAAGGTTTAAAAAATTTCTATTGCAACTTTTCATCTTTGTAAACGTTTAGTTCGTTAAAACAGAAAATATTGACTAGGCTTATCATGTAAGAATAATATTACCCGAAGTAAACATCAAGCTTGATTGCTGATTGCTTGATTGCTGGCAAAATGTAATCCCATGGCTGCTTCTCACCCCTTCTGAAGTTAAGCCCGATCGGACGGGGTTAACTTCAGAAGGGGTAACTACCTCGTTCGATTCATGAGATTTATGTGAGTAGAGTTGTTGATTCTTTCCTGTGCTTCGAGGGTTTTTCTCCGGGTACTCCGGTTTTCCTCTCTCCCTAATATCAACCCTAACACCAACTTTAGCTGTGCTCCGAGATCATCATGGGTCGTATGGTGGCAGTCTGTGGCGCCTTTGGCTAAAACCTTCGACTCGGCCGCGTTGATATGCGTCCGTCGTGTAGTTCGTATAGGATGATTAACATGACCCCTTTACCTTTCGTAAGTGCACAATATATCACCTTTACGATTCTTTAAAATAATTCTATAATTTTTCTAATTAATAGCAAATGCTGCTTTATTAAACTAACTTTATAGACTTATATTTTCATATAAATTCACTACAATCTTATTCATCTATACTAGACTATACTAGACAAATATTTGCGATATTGGACCATCGCCTGAACATAGACTTTTTATCTGTATTATTACATTAGTTTCACTTTTAACAGACCTAAATGTATGTATAGGGAATATATAAATCGTTTGTTTTGTGCAAATAAAATTGTCAGGAAATGCCAAAAGCCTTGTAGCTGAATGATCCTGAACTAAATTGGCGCGAAACGACTAAAATAGGTTTTTGATATTGTTATTATATAGCACAAGTTACTTCCGGTGAAATCGCGCTCTCTGATTGGCTGAGACTGTCGGTTGCTACTTTCCGGTAATCGACCGACAAAATTGTTGTTCTACAGACTAAGAAGTTATTATAATACATTTTTTACTGTTTTTTACATTACATACATTTTTGTTGTTTTTTACTTATTGATGTTCTCCACATATTAGAGACCTTAACATCTGCGACCCGGCAAGCTTGACGACGCGGCCATAAAAAGGTTAACAAGTGTAAATTTAAGCATTTGAAAGAAACCATGGTAGATTAACTACCGTATATGATGTTTGAAACTTATTTTATGATCTCTGAAACGCTTCAGTTCTGCTAAAACGATTGTGGTGTTTGAGCTGAAGTCAACATTAAGGAACAGCTCACATCTCTCAGCGAGTTCACGTCGTCCTGAAGAGTGAAGACGTGAAAATGCTTAGAGTTGCGTTGTAAACAGAACGAGGACGGTGTTGAGAATACTCTTGTGACTACAAATTATTCATTCTCTTTGTTTCGCATAAATATAATTATTTTGTTTTGAAGACTGTGTCGTCGAGGAGTTGCCACGTCGTACATCTTAAAGTCCCTAATGTTAGATGTCTGGTAGTTGTGATGTCATTTCCGCCGGATATCGAGACTTCCTGAAACGTGAAAATATGTCTGCCAGCAGACCAGATTTGCCCTTTACGTAAAAAGAATGTCCTCGATATCTTCATCCAACAAACATTAGAATTTTGTGTCTGACTCTTCATTTTCAACAGATTCTTTCTTTACGCCACAGTGAACGCATTTTGTCGTCTACAATAAAAATAAATAAAAATGAGGAAATACTTCATCTATACTTGTTTAAATATATTTATACTTTGCAACCATGTCTGTAAGTTAGTTATACCTACCTGGTCGTTATTTTTGCTGTTTGCTTTTAGTACGCTTTGCGCGGAGAGGTCTCACTGGCAACTGAATCATTCAAAAGAAACACGAATGAGATAAGATTTAACGTTAGAATTACAAATATTACAAATTGATGATGCTAAAACTTACCGTTACTTCATAATTATTACCAGTTATTATTTCCGATTGAGCATTCCTTTTTCTTATTTCACTCTATATGGTAATAAAGAAATACTTTATATAAGGTTCTCACGCATTTTGCATAACATGCATGCATTTTTCACTCACTCACCCTCTATGTCACTCACTCACCCTCTATGTCACTTACTCACCATCTATCTCGCTCGCTCACCCTCTATGTCACCCACTCACCCTCTATGTCACTCACTCATCCTCTATGTCACTCACTCACCCTCTATGTCACTCACTCACCCTCTATGTCACTCACTCACCCTCTATGTCACTCACTCACCCTCTATGTCACTCACTCACCCTCTATGTCACTCACTCACCCTCTATGTCACTCACTCACCCTCTATCTCACTCACACTCGCTATCCCCCTCATTTACCCTCTATCTCACTCACCCTGTATCTCAACCTCGTACCCAGGATCTTATCTCTGCTCCCCGCCCGCCCCCGGAGATAAGACCCTGGGTACGAGGTTGCCTCTATCTCACTCAGTCACTCACTGGAATTTTAAAGAAATACCTTTATTGTTTTTGTTTGTGTTTCTATTTTCTCATGGTTTTCCTTTGATTCTTCTATTAACTTGTCTGTTGTCGGGTTTCCTACACTGCTCTTCGCCTCCCATGTAGTATCCATATCTTTAAGAATTGTTTGCATATTTAGAAGGAACTGAAGAATTTTTAATTGATATTGCTCTGGTAAATCTGCCAGTATATTTATTACATCTGACATATTTTTTCCCAATTTCCCATTGCTTCTTAATTGCATTATTTTGATTTTAAGGTACTCATGCTGTAGGTCATTGTTAGCCGTTTCCTCAATAGGTCGTCGAAGTGACTAAAAGGATAAAAGTTTTCACTGAGTTAGACTGATATTTATTGTTTCCGCTCTTGTGTACGGCGTAGAATCCAGGTACATCCTACAGTTTTTGTTTTATTGTCGATATTTATGTCGTTTTTGCTGATAATAATTAATCAGTTAAGCCATCTGTGTCATCATAACGTTCTTTCTGGTGTACACTGGTTCTGGTTCTACATGTTGAAACACGCAAGAACGGAACGAAAGCTCGTAAAGCTTTTAGAACATGTAGTTTAATCGAGTGAAATGCCAAATTTTACTTGTAATATACCCAGAATCTTATCCTGGCATTACCACCACTAATATACGGAACTCGTGACTCTCGGCAACGGCTTCCGTAGCTCAGTGGTCAAAGCACTGCACTAGCATCGCAGGGTCGCGGGTCCAATTCCAGCCGGAAGGCTTTGAAGTTGCATTTTTCGCAACTGGTCCTGGTTTGGTCTTAAAATGTATATATTCCGACACTCGAAATTTTCCTTCACCATAAATCCTTAGAACAAATCCTTAGAACAACAGTCAAACGGTCGGTAAAATATTTCCATTGCATTAACTAACTGACAGCGGAAGACAAAAATTTCCTGAATACCTGGAATCCAACGTAAGGTCTCCGTTTGAGTACATCGGTAGTTGGGGTATAACAATAATAATAATTATAAAGACGTTTCAGGAGTATTATACAATAGTCTCAATGCTCTTACAATAATAAATATATGTCTGTATGTATGCCTGCATGTGTTATGCCGGTGGCTAAGCCTACGACATATTGTCGTATATTGTCGTAACCGGGTGAGGCTATTCTGCATTTGATGTAGTGACGTTTACCAACAATTCACGAAGTTCGTCGGAAAATGCTCGGTCTATTTCGCGTTGCGCGAAATATCGCGTTGCGCGAAATATAATATTCCCCGCGAATTTTAATTCAAAATGAATACGGTGCTTGAACTTGTAAACAAAAGACTAAAAAATTTGGAAAAGGGGGCAATTGTTTTGTCGGTTTTATCAATGTATGTCCCTCCCCAGAGGCGTAGGAACGGATTCAAAGTTGGGGGGCTGAAGTCGACAAGCAGGTAATCAGTGACCCCATTTTAAGGGGGGTGCGGGGGTCCTCCCCCTGAAAATTTTGAAATCTAGAAGCTCGAAAAGACAATTTGCAGCAATTTGAGCAAACTTTTTCATCTAATTCTACAGTGAGCATAGTTCAAATGAATCCAAGAGTTGCCTGCTGTCTCTTACCAGGTGTCGCTACTTTTTGCGCCTAGTACTGACAGAAGGGTCTGGGAACCAATCTAACACTCGCGTGGCAAAGGTTTAGATGAAGCCCGTAGATTACCTTAAGTAGCTTCTCTCCTAGCCTCTATAGTCGTACTAATACAATTGTGTAAAAAACATTAAATTTAGCAATGCTTGTCCTGATTTTTAGGGGGGCTCAGCCCCATTTAAAATGTGCCCCTCCCTACAGTGTATGGCTACTCTGTGAACTTGACGATTGTATAATAAACAGGTTTCTCCACCAATGATCCAGTTATGATTGAATCAAAATAATGAATATAATACGTCAACTGAGTGCAGTATCTCAAAGTATAGTTAATATTTATGGCATGTATATACAGTATACTATTTTCTATTTCCGTCTGAGTGACTGGAGTGGGCTCAGTAGCAGCGCGGCGCCACTAAAAACATTAAAACAACATAAAATGCAATCCATGCAAGTAATCAAAAAGAGAAAAAGTCCAAGTAATCAAAACATCGCGACTAGCACTCCGGAGAATATTGGAAGATGAAGAATAACTCCTTACTCTTCTGGTATGTAGTTCAATTAATGGTGCCAACCACACGCCGCAATCTTGATTTGAAAATCTTACCGGATACGTGTTTACGAACATTTCCCGACGATTTGTCGATATGACGTCATTACATCAACTGAGTGCAGAATAGCTCACCCTGACGGTAACCGGAAATCGATTTCTGGTCACGACAATATGTAAGCGTGAGGTTTTGTAAGAATAATATAACACGAAGTAACCAATATGTAGTTTCGCTGTCAATAATGAACCCAAGTTAATGTATATAACGGATATGAAAAGTACATTACGAGATATGAAAAGTACATCTTGTTTGACTATAACAGTGCCGGATATTCTTTAAATTAATCATCATATTACTACTACCATTAATTCTATACCCTACTTTATTGAAATTTTATGTCTTTTTTCATACACTAAGTATAGTTTCGGTTATAAAATATGCTGTATGGGCAACTTTAAGTAGATTACTCTCCCCCGCACACACACCCAACCCGTCTACCAACCCAAGATGTCAGTCAAACTACTGATTTAAAGAAACAGGAGTGTAAATATCAAGTAATCTCTTGTGCTTGTCAGAAACTTACCTCTTCTGGTGATTCTATACACCCTCCAACATCTACAAAATAGAAAATAGTTAGCTGGACTTTATTATTTACAATTCTTTACCTAAATATACACCTTTAATATAATAACATTTACAGATTTCTCTGCTGATAGGTGACATACGAAATCTTGAAACTTATTAAATTGAAACGTTTAAACAACGTTTTCACTAGAATTAGAAAGTTTTAACTTTAGTAAAGCCGCTCACCGTTCACTTTTGATATTTCTTCCGTCATAATCTTTCCGTCACTTACTTCCTCATACGGAGTATGAATCGTTTTTCGTTCTCGTTTTTTCGGTATGCGTAGACGTAGTCTCTTCTTTCGATATGATGGCACTTGTATTGCAGCTGAATTGTTTAGCTGTTGGCAATTCAAACGGTATCAGAGAGATATAATGCTGCTAAGCGCAGCCGTCCAGTGAAATTAATGAATATTATGCTGGTTGTGTTGGTATTTAATATTATGTGACTGTTTTGGAATGTTAATTGTCTCGTTCTTGCCTTGTGTCGTCTCAGTAGGGGTCGCATACAGTTTTAAACCAAACAGTATTAAAAGTAACTATAAACCAACCTACGTGACGACCAATACAAGTTTTAGTGTGGTTGTTCCATTTTACAATCATTCTCCCTTTTTATTTATTCTAATGGCCAATTATTGTCTGTCGTCAAATTTGGGCATCAAAAATTATTGTTACAACGTACTAGTGGGGTAGTCGAAATCTTTGAAAGATGAATTTGATCATCGTGAAACACTAAATACGTATCTATTATTGTGTTATTAACAGCCTGTGAAATAAACTGTAATCGTTGTAGATTATATTATATCAAATTAGGTTTCTAGTTGAATTTCTCTTAGATTAAAACTATTTTACCTTCCCACCCTCCCCTCCCCCAAATTTCTAGCTATCTTAGAATGACTTCCTCATGTGAGATAATTCTTTCTCGTTGTGGTCGCTATAATCAGCGTATAGTTAGTAGAAATCTAAAGCGACACTTCCAATACTTAACTTACGTTCTAATTAATAGAGAGAGTTCTAATTTCATTTTTGACGTGTTAGTTCCAACTCGATTTAGCGGGGCATTCCCGTAACGCTAAAAATAGAATTTTCAGTAATTATTAACCGTAATAGGATTGGTACCCTGTCTTAACCTTTAGTCTGAGTTAGTTCTGTTTTCTTTTAAATTGATTGGCATTTTTCGGCCTCAAGAACTTCTTCGTGTACAGTAGTTATAGCTTATTACAAAGAGGTATTAAGTTTACGTTATGTATGCTTAAGCTTCACTCGGCGAACAATTGATTGAACAGGATGTTCTAAGGATTTATTATTGACGAGCTGTTGTGGTCTAGTGGTTACCACACATAGACATGAGCTGGTAGACACAGGTTCAAATCCTGGGTCGGATCACCACTCAGGGTCGTAAAAATAATTGAGGAGAAAGTGCTGCCTTTGCAATATTACCTGCAGCAAATGGTAAGACTTTCGGGGGTCTTCTCGGATAACGACCTTAAATCGTAGGCCCTCTGAACGCCTATCAATTGGGCTTCTAGCCTGTTGGGGTATTCCGTTCACCAAAGAGTGATAAAACTATTTCTAGTGATTTCTGAGGCATGGAAAAGACAAAAGCAGTAATCTGACGTGAGCTGTACGTCTGTCATATATATATATATCATGGCTAACAACCATTGAGAATGCACATAGTAAATAGGTTATTGTATATTTAATATTATAAGATAACATTTTGAAAACTTATGTTCTGATTCACGTTCTGACGTCTTCTGTGCATCTATAACTGAACAGACAACGGCGAAATGGAATCTATTTGTTTTATACAATAAAAATTGAAGACAACTGTTCAAAATGTTCATTGAAGCTCTTGGGGATTTCTGGGGCATGGAAAAGACAAAAGCAGTCGGCTGGCGTGATCTGGCGTGATCTGACGTGATCTGACGTGAGCCGTGCGTCTGTCATCTATTAGTAGAAACTGACCATGGTCCATTACAAATGCTGCATTCTGATTGGCTACTCAACCGTTATCTATTCGTGATAGACGATGATGGCGAAACGCGCTCAAAACAATGGCAGAAAACTCTCGTTTTGGAGAGGTTTAAGATGAGTCTTTGGAAAATGCATGATTTGTAAAAGTCCACTAATTTGTTTCTACTAAAACAATTATAGACAACTCGTCCTCATTGTCTATGAGCGAAGGTTATTGTGTAAGACTGTATAGAAACCAGGAAAATGTAGTTTATATTTCTTAACTATAGACACAAGAAGTTGGCATCTTTGATGTTTGTGTCCCACGTATATGTCTCCTGGCGCATCTATTTGCTTTCTTGTCACAATGAGTATATTGGATCATGTCTGTAATTATGAGAAAGGGTAAATTACAATTGGGAAATAACGTATAAAACAACAAATATAGTTTATGTTCTAAGGATTTATGGTGAAGGACCAAACCGGGACCAGTTGCGACAAATGCAACTTCAAGGCCTTCCGGATGGAATTGAACGTGCGATGCTAGTGCAGTGCTCTGACCACTGAGCTACGGAGACCGTTAAGGCCGAGAGAGCAGTCACGAGTTCTGTATATATAGAGTGGTGGTAATGCCGGGATAATAATAAATAATAAATATAGTATACCTCCTCGTTCTTTCTTGGAAATATTGGTGACGATATATCGCTGGTACATAATCCTTGTTTAATATATGAACGGCATTTGCTGTCAAACTGATAATTACAAAATTAATGGCATTGTAATAAAACATAGAACAGAAAAAATAGTAAGTAGTATATGAAAAGTACTTACGTACCCTAAGATCAGCGAAACTGCAGGTCCTTTTTGGTACTTCTGATTTGCTTCGTTTTATCCCGGTCTAAATTATTAAAGTAGTAAGTAAGTAAAGTAAGTAGGGCGGCACGCATGCAGCCGAACGCGAACCGTAGGCTTCTTTTTCTTTTGCTACTACTCGAAGGTAGGGATGGGTGACTCCAATATCCCTAGACAAAGTCCACTTACCCCAGCAAGCTGGTACTCATTTTACCGACCTCAGAAGGATGGAAGGCTGAGTTGACCATGAGTGCCGTGACATGCACACCTATTTGAAGCACAGGAGAGATTCAAGAACTCTACTCACACGAGTCTCAAGCTCAGGGATCAGGCGAGGTAGTCACCCATCCAAGTATTAGCCCCGCCCGATCAGGTTTAACCTCACAACTCAGTGGTGAGAAGCAACGCGCCATGAGCAGCGCGCGCCACCCGTGCCTGTGATAAATTTTTATACGATCGCATTTACGTGTTTGGATGTCTAATGAAACAATCTTTCTCATGTTTGATATATTACTATACACACATTACAGCTGTATAAACTACAAAAATACCGTGATTTTCTCCAACAAATGTTGAATCAGATGCATTGTTTGCTTCGTATGTTCAATTCTTTGATATGAATCCTTTTTGGCATTTTCTATTAAATCTGCTGTGTTGGACGTTAGTGGACAATTTTCTAGCATGTCGAAGAGTATTATTTCCATTTTATGAAGATGATGTAAAGTTTTTTGTCTTTGAGCCAGTGTTGCTGGATCGCATGTTGCCAGGTTGATTTGACTGTTCTTTAACATACTTGCGTGCTCTTTCCCCAATAATAACATAGAGTTGGTATTTTTTGAAAGTGTATCGTCAACGGCGTAGGTTTCCTTAATTGCAGGTTGTGGACTAGGCTAGAAGAACGAAAGATCGTAATTTAGTTTAGTTTAGTTTAGTTTGGTAGATTTATCACTCTTAGGTGAACGGAATACCCCAACAGGCTAGAAGCCCAATTAGGGGTTCCGGGGCCTACGATATATTTAAGGTCGTTTTCCGAGAAGACTCAAAAGTCTTACCATTTGCTGGTGTTGTTGCAAAGGCAGCACCTTTCCTCAATTATTTTAAGACTGGTGGCCCGACATAGGATTTGAACCCGGATCTCCCAGCTCATAGACATGTGTGATAACCACTAAACCACAGCTGTTTAACTGGTATTTTTTGTTTGAGAAGTTATGGTCTAAATGTTGAATATGAGAGAATCTTTACGAAGTTTTAAACGCGACGGAGAAGTGGTTGGCAACGAAACTGAACGCTGAAGAGCGTGTCCCAAAAGGCGCGACGTGTAGAGGAAAGAACCTGTATACGAGGTTGAATTTCTATAGCTATATAAATAAACGAGTTACAGAGGAGGTTGGGGGTGAATGTGTAGCCTTTGTGCCTTACCTGTTCAGGTTTAGAATTTGTACATTGAGGAGGATCTAAAAGGAAACATTTATTTGTATTTTATTTTTATTTAGAATTGATAAACCTCAAATTAAAAATAAACCTCAAAGTAGTATACCTAAATGATTGATGTACTGCCGTAGTAGTTTATAGTATACAGCAACCTTTTAGAGTAATGGATTTGTATTTCTTTACGCAACACAACACATATATAACCATGTTCTAAGGATTTATGGTGAAGGGAAATTTCGAGGAATATGTACAGTTTAAGACCAAACCGGGACCAGTTGCTAAAAATGCAACTTCAAGGCCTTCTGGCGAATTGAACCCGCGACCATGCGATAGTGCAGTCAGTACTGAGCTACGGAAGCCGTTGCCGAGAGCCTAGTTCCGAGTTCTGTATATATATAATGGTGGTAATGCCGGAGGTATAACCCTGGGTACGAGGTTGGATACGATTCTGGGTAATTACAAGTAATATTTGGCATTTATTGGTCGCGGCTTCAATTCCAACCGGAAGGCCTTGAAGTTGCGTTTTTCGCAACTGGTCCTGGTTTGGTCTTAAAATGTATATATTCCAACACTTGAAATTTTCCTTCATCCTTAGAACATGTAGTTTAATCGAGTGAAATCAGAAATGCAAAATATTACTTATATAACCAACCAACCTTTAATATTATGACATTTACATATTTCATCTGCTATTACGTTACTTTCTTCTCTAAGTGCTTCGATTAAGACTTCTTTAGTCGCACGAGAATGACCATACATATGAAACCATTTCATTAGAGCTTGAAAGGCTTTTTCCTCTATCTTCTGGCAATCCGCATCAATATTCTGGATAGAACATTCAGGAACAAGCAATCTTCTTGCTAACATTTTCCAATCAATAATACTAACGTGTGTCGCTACGTCTCTTAAAATCCTCTCCATTTCCGCGCTGCCACTGTTCATATGTCCTTGACAAGGCAAATAATGAGAAATTTTGAAAAACGTTCTTATTTAGTTAATTGATACTTAGTTATTTACAATAGAAGATTTTACTTGAACTTGGTTATTGTTGTTATAGTCTTGAATATATTACATCGGCCAATTTCGTCGAAACGTTGGTGAACCGGGCGCCCATAACCGTCTTTCTCAAGACTACAATAGTAGTAATGAACCTAGAGTCCTAGACCATCAAACTTCTACTGATACTCCTGTATACGTTTAAACCATTTACTTTGGACGATATTAGGTAAACTCTTACCGTTCGTTATTGGTTTTGAAGCCATTATAGTTGTACGCTTGGTGCTTCCGCATACAAACGAATAGTTGTTCGCTATAAGTGGTTGCAATTCGATCTACATATATACATACGCGTACACTACGCGGTTTTAGCCTCCAAAGATGTTGTTTATGATTTCTTTAATTCTCTGGTTTTGCTTGTAGTAATAGTTTCTTGGTTCCACAACTCGCAGGTCGGCCTGTAACACCACCGGATATGGAATGATTGCTCTTCTAGTCGCAAACGAAGTATATCGACCAGTTTTCTAGACACTTGATAGCGTTATTCGTGTAACTGAGTAACTTTGCTGCAGTTGATATAGAATGCGATGTTAAAAAGCATTCATAGTGAATATGACTGAACATTAAGTCTTTGTCATCATACTCTTTTGTATGCATCAATGTGTTTTGATTTAATTATCAAGATATTATCTCCATTTCAATCCAGTGTTATATAGCTATAGTAACACTGCGGGGACTTAATTCTCACTGCGGGGTGTGCGCAACAGCGTCGTTGAAGAAGAAAAGGGAAATATATCCTAAGTAACTATAAACATTTCCATAATCACCATGTAAGATTTATCAAAGTATTGTGCAACGTAAGCACAACAGTGCTTACGTAGCACAATTGTTGTGCTTACGTAGCACAATGATTCAAGAACTCAAAAAGGTTGGTGTACTGCCAAAATGGTGAATAGTAGGAGGTCTAACTAGAAATACGAATGGTCGTGGGTATACTCGCAGTTGAGGTGACCGTGAGGTTACTAGGTCTGAGTCGTCTTCTGGACGATCCTTTTATTAGTATTAAGGTTAGTATTAGAAAACCATTAGGCGGGGGGGGAGGGAGGGTTAGAAAATCCATTAGGCGGGGGGTTAGGATCTAAGTTGTTTTGGGGTTAGCAATTCCATGATGTATTTCATCATATAGGCATGTCCGATCATAATCTCTCATTTCGTCCAACCTCTCGCGGATCTAAAAAAGATCGTCCAGACGATGACTCAGACCTAGTACCTCACGGTCACCATATAATACGAATCCGCAATAATCCCCTCGCTCGCCTTTTCAGCGATTTTCCTTATTTTTTCCATTACCCTCTGCCGCATTCCTTATCCCAACTCATTACCCCCTCTGCCGTATTGGAAGCCTCTGTGGAGGAGAGAGCAATTCATGACTGGTGACCTCCTATAATTTTTATTAATCCAATATCAGGGGCGGGTATCAAGTTACTGGTAGAGTAAAAATCAAATTCACGAATGAACGCAAAAAATAGACACAATAAAATTTATTAAGGTCTAATATTATAACAATCTCAAATATCTTAATTCATTATCTGCAGTTCAAAAGTTATAATACTAATGTATAACTCAGAATGTCTTTAATAATATTTGACTTATAAACCCAAAATAAGACTAAAGTGCTTATAAACCCAAAATGGGTTTTTGGTGATTCGGATAGAGCATAAAAAGTTAGTTAATAAGTTCTGGATTAGTTTTTGCGTTAAACTTTTAGTTTCGGAGATATAACGGCTCAAACATGCAAATTGTGCCATTTTTTTGAAAAAAGTAGCGCCACTGCAAAATAACACACAGGGACCTGGATCCGAGGAACCCATCTTCAACAACAACTAGGCTGTTGTATAGGAGAAGACAGCTATCTTAAGAGTTTTTATTGAAAAATGCCCAAACGATGTGTCTTTACGATGTTACCTTGTCTACTCGAATTGTAATATATTTTTATAAGTATTGAAACATAACACGTTCCTCGGATCCAGTCTCCCGGCCTGCGCTACTTTTTTCACAAATTGTGACTTTGAGCCGTTATATCTCCGAAACTAAAAGTTTAACGCAAAAACTAATCTAGAACTTATTAACTATCTTTTTATGCTCTATCCGAATCACCAAAAACCCATTTTGGGTTTATAAGCACTAATTTAATAATACTTTGTCTTCGGGGATCAGTAACCGCTAGCCCCCATTATTTCGAGCGCTGGTTTACCAATATACGCAACTCAAGGTATTTTCTTTTAGATATAGATATCTCTAACTAGTTTTTACAAGGCATAATTCAATGGAACACTATTCCCTGTGTATTGTAAACGGTCTCAGGGATAAATCCGCGTCTTGTCACCATCTTTTCTGTAACCATCTTTTCTAACCAGAATTCGTCTGTAACTCTGCGACCGTGTTCGATTATCTATTCATGTAAATGCTTCACGAATCCGAATATTTTTATCAATATGAATACGAAAGCATAATTTGAATCTGGAAATGTTGGTATACGTGGTCTTGTATATACTCGAAGGAGTGAATCTTCTACAGTCTTTTATTTGGTTTCTCACAACAAGGAGCATAGTGTTATATATTTTCATGCCTGTATAGGAGAGAAAAAGTAAATTACAATTAGGAAATACATTGTACTTATTTTTCCACGCGGTTGTAAACCAAGACATTGTCGCATTCTCTATCTCGATTTTGATTGGCTGTTGGCATACAGCTAATTCGTGACATCAGTTTCATGTGACGTCAATGTTCCAATAGTGTAGCTATGACATCATTATTCCAATATCTTGTTGCTAGCTTGCTGTTGCCAGCTTGTTTACGGCGAAATAAAATAGAGAAATTGCGGGTTCTTCACAAAGATTCGCCAACGCATTGCTTTAGCACTTCTTATGCATAATAAAACAATTATTGGATGAGGCCATGATATCGAGAATTATCAAGGCCTTGGTTGTGTTATCGCCGCAAACCCTTGGCCTTGATAATTCTCGATATCATGCTTCACCTCATCCAATAATTGTTAATATTAATCGGTAGGTACTGGGAAAACGTTCACACATAACATAGATTTCTTCTATGTTCGACAAACACAGAATTTTGACAAATGGTTCATACCTCCTTCTTTCTTAAACAAGATGGCGATGATATCTTTGTAGTGCTGTAGTCACCTGGACTATATGTGTTACTTCTGTCGTTTAACTAATGATTTAAGAGAAACGTTATAAATTAACATTAATGCAGCTGTAAAAATTAACGAGTCGTATCAAGCTTTAGAATCTCGTATCAAGCTTTAGAATCTCGTATCAAGCTTTAGAATCTCGTATCAAGCTTTAGAATCTTAAATTAAGTATAGCATGATAGTAATTTGCGATACAACGTACCCTCGGATCTGCAAAACTGGTGGACCTTCTTGGTACCTCCGATTTGGGTCGTTTTGTCCGGGTCTAAATGATTGAAATATTAGTCATTGTTCATTTGTCTGTGTCTGTCTGTCTGTCTGTTCGTCTAGGTCTGGCCATGTGAATGGTTGTTTGTCTGATTAGCAGGTTTTCTGTAATACATTTACACACATTACTGTAAAAGCTAAACGCTATAGTGTTACCTCCAACAAATACTGGATTAAATGCTGAATTTGCGTTGTGTGTAGAATTCTTTTACAGCATTCCCATTTTTCCTTTCTGATTAAGTCTGCTGTGGCGGACTTCAGTGTCTTGCGTTCAATATTTCCTATCATTTTGGAGAGTGTCTGTTCCATATTATGAAGATGATTTAAATTTATTTGTCTTTCAATTAGTGTTGCTGAATCACATGTTTCCAGGTTGTCTTGACTATTATTCAGCAAAATAGTAAGCTCTTTGCTAAACGACAACACAATTTCTACATCTCCTGCAGTATCATCAACAGAGGTTTCTTGAGTGGGCTTTTGAGGAGGCTATAATATTAATAGGATGAAAGATTTTACAGACCACAAATTATATTAATTTTTGTTTGCTTCGCATCATACGTTAATATTTTACAGGTATCCAGGCAAGGTTTAAATTAAAAAATAAGTAAACTTTCTCTGGTTAGTAATTTAAATGTTGAATTACATGAAGAAAGAACAGAATTCATCAAAAGAAATGGGGTGGCAAGTTTCGTTAGAGTGACATCGTATGTTCTAAAGTGAAGGCTGAGACAGTTTCTTGCCCGTTAAAGCCGAGCTCTCATGACCATGTATTCCGAGATGTGTATGTGTAAATGACGGCGCGTTTGCCAATATATATATATATTATAATATAATGGTTATATTGTGGGACCATGAAGGGTATGTTCTTTTCTAAATAATTTCTTTAAACCTTGGTATTACAGCGTCTTTTATATTTTACGGAGATTATGAAAGCTTCACGTTAGTACATACGCGAAACGTCGTCTTGACCGATGTTTGCTGTTTGAAAGAATATAACGTCGAGAAAAAGAACTTGTGACAATAAACTAAAACGTGCAGGAAACGCTAACACATGCAATAGTAATACTATAATAATATATTTATACTTAATAGTACTATCCGTATATAGCTTTTGTGTTTGTGTTAAAATGCTTACCTTAGCAGGAAATTCTATACCTTTTTAAAAAACAAAGAAAAACATATTACGACAACAAACCTATTAACGCTATGCCCCACTATAAGAGGAGCTTCCTTACGAGACCCGAAAGTCTAGTTACCATTTGTTGTTATTGCAAAGGCAGCACTTTCTCCTCAATTATTTTTAAGACCCTGAGTGGAGGTCCGACCCAGGATTTGAACCAGCTCATGTAGACATGTGTGGTAACAATCTCGTACCCTGGTGTGGTAACCACTACTTAGACCACAATATAACCGTACCTGGAATATTGTGAAGTTTGCAAATTTCATCTGCTATTACGTTACTTTCTTCTCTAAGTGCTTCGATTAAGACTTCTTTAGTCGCACGAGAATGACCATACATATGAAACCATTTCATTAGAGCTTGATGGAATTTTTCTTCTATCTTCTGACAATCCGCATCAATAATCTCGATACAACGTTCAGGAAGTTTCAATCTTCTTGCTATCTTTTTCCAATCAATAATGTTGATGTCAATAATACTCGACACATCATTTAAAAACCTCTCCATTTCCTCTCTCGAAGTGTCCCAATGTCCTTAACAAAAAGATGAAATCATAAGAATTGAAACTGTTAAACAGTGAAACATCTAAGAATTGAAACAGTTATTTACAATAATGGACACTCACCATTCATCATCACTGAAGCCATGGTTTGTCAATATACTTCCGTATACAAACGAATTATCGGATATTTGTTGTGACTGTTTGATATACGTATTAATACGGTTCTTGCATAAGACGTTTTGACTTCTTCTTCAATTCTTTGGTGTTTCTTCAATTCTTTGGTGTATCTCTGATGTAATATTTTCTTTCTTCCTGGTAGCCGAGTCTAGGTTTTGGTGACTTCCTCCCTTTCGCAGACTTCGCGCACCAAAGGACGCGATATGATTCCTCTCTCTCTTCTTGTCGCGAACATGACCTGCAGTTCTTAATAGAGAAATGGTGTTATTTTTGTAACCAAGATGTTAATTAGTTTTTAGCAATTAAAAGGACAGAAAATAGTGACATCTTGCAGTAAAGACATTCATAGTGCATATGAGTGTGATTTCATGGGGTCGATGTTTGTTAAACATATTCTCATTATTTGTTAATCTGACATCATGACGCCGTCTAATTCAGTAATTGTGTCTAATTAACGACGCTGGGTGGTGGGGTGGTGCGCGCTTAATAAAGAAAGGATCGAATTGTAAACGTTTTGTAAGTTAGTTTTAGTTTGGTTATTCCATTTTAGAACTGTTCTACTTTTGTCACAATATTTAGCGGCGTTCAATTCTTCTCAATTTGTCGTTAATGACGCAGTCAAAATCTTTGATTGTGTAAAAGTGAATTCGATCGACGTAAATAGGCTAAATACGAGAAATCATTGTGTTATTACAGACTGCTATGTCATATCAGGTTTCTCGTTCAGTTTGTCGCACCATTAAGATTATTTTGCTATCCAACAAAGTGAAAGTGCATTCCTTTATATAATTTGACAGAAACTGTGCATTTACTTCCTTTTTAACATATCGCTTAGTCATTATTTACATGTCCATAACTGTAATGGCCGATTACTGTTTATATGCATACTCCAAAAATCTCTTTCGTATTGTAAATTAGAACTAAGATATATATTGTTTTATAGAAATCTCAAGCGTCTCGTTCAACACTTGATATATATAGGTTATCAATTAGCGACTTCCGTTTCAACTTTGATTTAGCACATAATCAATAGCTCGTGAAATGGGTATTCCCAAGTCCCAACCAGGAAATAGTTGTCTATAAGCTACTTAGCAGAATACCAGCTAAGGGGATGTTTACCAAGGGTTATTTCCCAACACGGGGGTGGACTTAATAATTAATTACCTCCTACACACGCATTTATTGGTCAATTGCCATATTTGCAGTATATCGTACAATTGGTATATGGAACCTCCCACCTTCCATATATGGAATACATTAAGTCCCTATGGAAACTTAACAAAACCGGAAACAAAGATTGCACAACCTGCTATGTCTGTTACTTACTGATAACGTAATATTATACCGTGCTAATATATACAATGCAGCGTCTCACCGGCAATCAGAAGGTTACAGGTTCGATTCCTGTCCAGGACTCAGAATAATTTTTCTGAGGATATGAGTTTGACGATCATCCATGTATCGTCTGTAATATTATAGCATTGTTTAAATTCAGCAATAACTTATCGTGGCCACTGCATCAACTTCTTATAAGCGTATAATTATACCATAATATAGCAAATTGTGCAAACATAGTTTTCGGTTTCGAAACACCGTTTTAAGTTTCATAGCCATTATCTATGCTATTTTCATATCGTGTGTTCTCGAGGGTGGGGGGGCGGGGGGGGGGGGGGGGGGGGGGGGTTCGCACCCACGCTTTGACTCTACAATAATATTACTAAACAACAAATATTGAATATTGTATTACGCTGTAAATTAAAGTGCCCCTAACCTCAAAATGTTTTATTGTCTGATTTGGAAGTAACTTCTTTTGAAGATTTTCACTTCTTCGCTTTCTTCTTGAGATATATCAGTTTGTTTGATATGCAAATATCTGGAATTTCGTCACACCTGCATAATGAGTTATCAGAGAATGTTATATATCTTTGCGTTCATGAAAAAAAAACACTAAAGTGTGAATAACACGTGTGTGCGTTTCTTCCACAACACCAAACTTCTTGATTTTAAAGGATTTCGTTCGAGAATGAAAGAGATACACACATTTCTCCAATAAGTCATTATGCATGTGTGACGAAATTCCAGACATTTGCATATCAAACAAACTGATATATCTCAAAAAGAAAGCAAAGAAACGAAAATCTTCAAAAGAAGTTACTTTATCATTTTAAAAGTTCTTCCAAACAAGACAATGAAACATTTTGAGGTTAGGGGCACTTTAACCACATGCAGTAGTTTAGTTTATACACGTCCTGTGTAACATTTATTTATTTATCTATGTAATCCCGAAGGACCTTTGGATCTCGAAGGATCTATGGAAGGACCTCGTAGTGTCACCAATGCAGAAGTTGGATGACACGACGATGTAATCCCGATAATATATGTTTTTAAAATATTGTAATTTAACTGTATATAGTTATAGACGATATATCGACGATGGTCAAGCTCGTATCCCCAGAAAAATGATTCTTTTACAGGAACTCATTTCGGGAATAATTTTTCTGATGATACGAGCTTGATGATCGTCCATGTATCGTCTGTCTACTCCAAGCTCTCCCACATTTACTACAGCAGTGTATATATTAACATATATATAGTTATCAAAATAATGTTATATACTGTTATAAAATAATAAAGGTTCGAATGGTCCATGTTTTTTCTGAACAATCCAAATATGATCTTCGACATCTCCAGTTGTAGAGAATATTTGTTCCCAGAAAATATGAGTTGCATTAACAATACGAAGACGTCCATATCCATATTCACCTGGTAACCATGCTCTGTACGCTGACCAAGGACCTAATAATCATGAAAGCACAAGATCTGATTAGTTTAGTTTATTAGATTTATCACTCTTTTAGATGAACGGAATACCCCAACAGGCTAGAAGCTCAATTGATAGGGGTTTAGAAGGCCTACGATTTAAGGTCGTTATCCGAGAAGACCCGAAAGTCTTACCATTTGCTGGTATTATTGCCCTGATTAAGACCCTGAGTGGTGGTCCGACCCAGGATTTGAACCTGTGTCTCCCAGCTCATACCACATATGTCTATGAGCTGGGAGACACAGGTTACTCAAGGCCTTAAAAATAATTGAGGAGAAAGTGCTGCCTTTGCAATAATATCAGCAAATTGTAAGACTTTCGGGTCTTCTCGGATAACGACCTTAAATCGTAGGCCTTCGGAATCCTTATCAATTGGGTTTCTAGCCTGTTGGGGTATTCCGTTCACCTAAAAGAAAGTTATGAAAATAATTCTCAAACCTCTAGGTCCTAACATTGGATTTACACAAATTCCATCAGCTTCATTACATCCAGCTGCACCAGATATAATATGTATAGGAGTTTTAGGGTTGATGTAATTCTTGGCGTAAACTTGTCCTTGATACACTGGCCATAGTCGTTCATAAGAATGTTCATGAGCTTGGAGAATAACATCAACACCGTATTTCATAAACACTGGCTCCAGACTAGAAAACAGAAAATAAATAGTGAACTGCGTGATATAGGGTTTATAAATACAGGGTACCTGTTCTGCAGGGAGAGACCCTGAATAGGGCTGAGTTATTGGGCAAATATCTATACTGTAAAAACAGATTTTTTAAAACAACCAATTCACAATTGACGGTACAGAAAAAGATGGCGACTGGTAGTGTTTCAAAAAGATTAAGTTTGGGACAACCTATCATGCAAACTGGTTGTTTCAATCAATAATAATAATAATAATAATAATAGTAAGTTCTTAAAAAACGCATTAAACCGAAGTCTCAATGCTTTTTACAATGATCCTAAAATATATACTAAGTTTAAATTATGATTAAAAATATGTTTCCAAATACAATAATAAAGTCAATTCAGACTATATTATCTAATTGTCATATGTTAACTATATTATCCAATTAATGTTTAAAATATTTAATAAATAAAAATGTTTTAAGAGATGACTTAAATAAGTTTATATTATTAGAATTTTTAATATCTTCTGGAAGGGAATTCCATAGGTATGGAGCAGCATACGAGAACGATCTTTGTCCATAGGTTTGAGTCTTCACCTTACAAGGCATTTGCAGGAGTGACTTACTGGCAGATCTCAGATTTCGTGTTGGAATGTACTTTGTGAGAAGGTCGGATATATAAATAGGAGCCATGTTGTGTTTTTCTGTTTTTACGGTGTAAAATATAGTTGTAACTCACTGATGTTAGGGGGGCTTATAGAGCACCGAAAGCGCGAGAACCCTCTGGGAGATCTGGGGGTATGCTCCCCCTGAAATTATTTTTTTGATTTTCTCACTCTTAGCTGAAACGCGATTTCCTGCATTTTGAGGTCAGTTTTACAACAAAATATTATGATCATAAACAGCATAATTTTAGTCTACCTAATTACTTCCTTCGTCAATATCTGACTAGTTTCTGGAAACTAGTTGCACATGGTTGAACTGGTCTGTGTTTGAAACTTGTTTACGAGCAAGTGCCACTCGGCCCCGCAATTTTTTTGAAATCTATATGGTTCGAGGTTAATTCTGGTACAATCTGAGGCATCAGCAGTAAGATTGCTAATTTGATTTTCTAGCTAGAATTATAGCGAAGAAAATACTAGGTCGGATGTAAAGATCGGATATTCCTCTGCGCCATACGTCTGTCCTAACTGGTTATAGTGGCAGCAGAAAACTCGTGCTTTGACGTCGAATTTTTAGGGGGAAGCTCGGCCCCCTGCTTCCCGAGAACGGCCATCACCTTAAGAAGGAGTAGCACATTGTACCTTGCTCTTAGAATAGGTCTTTGCTTTGTGCAGTCATCGGAATCAATATTAGAGCAATACATAGGTCTGTGACCAAACGCAATAATCCAAGGTCTTGACTTTCTATTCTCAATTTTATTAGCTTCAGTTAAATCATTGATTAACCACTGTAACTGACTATCAACGTATTTTTGATCGTATGTGAAATATACTTCAGTTGAATAACTGAAAAGAAAAACACAAAAACTGTAAAAAACTATTAAAGTACCTGCTGTTATGGTCTATGTCTATGAGCTGGGAACACTGATCTCGAAAGAAGACTGGATCGAGAAACCATTGTTCAGAAAATGAAGCCGGAAGTCCGCCATTACTGAGGGACCAACTGAGGATCCTACGAGGTTTTTTGTTGTATTATGTGCTCTTACCAGACAAAATAAAATAATTTTACTATAAAGAGGACCAGAAGATATTTTTCAAATTACTGGGTAAAACGATTCATGACCTGCCAACAGATTTACTGCGACTTTGGTCCCTTAGTAATGGCGCCTGTCAAATTTTTCGGGCTTCATTTTCTGTCATCGGAGGACAATAGGTTACTCGATCCAGTCTTCTTTCGAGATCTGTGGCTGGGAGACACAGGTTCAAATCCTGAAAAGGAGAAAGTGCTGCCTTTGCAATAATATCAGCAAATGGTAAGACTTTCGGGTCTTCTCGGATAACGACCTTAAATTGTAGGCCCTCGGAACCCCTATCAATTGGGCTTCTCGGCTGTTGGGCTATTCCGTTCACCTAAGAGAGTGATAAATATACTAAACCTAGAATCTCAAATACGATATTACAGTGATATAGATTCTCCATGCATGGATTCTACATGAAACGGGGTGGCACTTGTAAGCTCGTTGCCTCTCAACGCTGAGAATCATGAAGTTAAGCCCTGTTGGATCATGGGTTAGTACTTGGATGGGTGACCTCTAGGTACACGCGTGTTGAGTTCCGAGCTTCTGAGACTTATGTGAGTAGAATTGTTGATTCTCTCCTGTGCTTCTAGGGTTTTTCTCCGATTTGCCCCCCTCTGTAAAATCAACACTTATAAGATCTTAGCTGTTCTGTATGGTGGCTGCCTGGAGCACCTTTAATATACCTTCGACTCAGCCACGTTAGCCGGAGAGCATAATGTAAGATTCTACGGATGAGGCAGTATCAATATGATCAAATGCGCATTAAATGCGTATTTGATCATTAATACTGCTGGCCTCCTCCGCAGGTTCTTAAAGGAAGGAAGAAAAATCGGGAGTGCAGGCTAGGGGCGGCGCAGGTTAGCATAGAGCGGCAGCAATGGTTGATGGGAAGGAGAGAAAGGGCGCGCCTTGCGACGAGGCAGTTATTAATATAGAAACTGCGCAATATAATAATTAAGTATTGCTATTATCATTATTATTATAAAGTGAAGGTAAACGCAATGATCAAATAAAACATTTTGGTATTCACTTCATGTAGAATGTATATATCATAATATTGATTCAATATTATGATATAGAAGAATCTATATATCATAATATAGATTAATAATATCGGATTTGAAGTGATAGCTACTAGTTAAACTATTTCTGATAAGAACAGTTCAATCTTCATTTCTGTATATGTACCTGACAAAGTGAGCCTTGCCTATGTTAAAGCTGTACCACATTTGATCCACGGCTGTGGGCCATTGCAGTTGCGGCATCGAAAATCGGTATCGATAATGGCTAAAATTAAATTTGATTTCTAAGAAAAAAAAGTTAAGTAAGGATACTGTAATCCAGTTACACAAAGAATGAGAATGTATATGTCCATACAAACATACATATATGTTAATATATATTGCATATAGGTGTATTATGAATAATAATGTCATTTACACTCGATAACTTGTAAAGGAAATCAATGGGAAGGATATTTTGCGAGTGTGGTAATTTTCTAAGACCCAACCGAGACCCGTTGCGAAAAATGCAACTGCAAGGTCTTCGGTGAGAATTGAACTCACGTCCTACGTGGCTCCTATATACTAGAGCTCTGAGCACGCTTGGGCCTTTATATTGCATTATATACATGCTGAAAATTGGTGTATATTTGCACTCAACAGTCGTAAACTGAAGATATTTTATACTTTTTCCATCAATATAGGGGTATAAAATTCCTAACTATCCAACGAGTACAGTATTAATCTTACCATGGTTCCCAGGACATGTCATATAAGGAAGTTTTGATGCAATTGGTACAATTCTGTTCATGAATTCATCTCCATTCTAAAGGTAAATACGTTATGAAGAATCATCCTGTGTAAAACAATGTACTAAATTATCTGGGGTAGATATGTTTACATCATAAAGAGACATTTACAAAACATTTAAATAAGCTTCAGAAGCGACTCTTCATGGAAAATAAGTTTACAAATATATTTCCAAACATTGTGTATATCTTACTTGTCCACCATCTGAAAAAAGATCATAAGCAAAATCTCCAACATGAAGAACAGCTGTATTTAAGCCTGATTCTGTTTCTTTAATTAAAGCCTTCAAACTTGGTGCACCACCATGTCTTCCCATGTCACCAAATACAAGTAACTGTGGCGAAAAATTCTAGAAGATATCAATGATTAACGTTTTTCATATTTGATGCAAAGGTTTTTACAATCAAGCTTTTAAAGTGCCTATCCGGGGTTTTAGGATTTTACATATTTGTGATCTTTGGAATCTCTTGAGAAGAATTGTAAAATATCTTGTTGTGCGAAAATTTCATCTTCATATGCCTTTTACCACTGATAAAGTGATTTACTATTCACAGGAAATTATGTCAGGGACACGCAAAAGCATTGCACACTGATTCAGTGAAATACAACGAAAGTTTGTGAATTGAGCGAATTTTGTCTAAATACTAAACAGGTGTGTTTAAAGTCCAGAGCCAAACTTTCTTTGTATTTCACTATTGAATTAGTGTGCAATGACTTCGCGTGTCCCTGCTTTGACGTCATTTCTTGTGAATAGTAAATCAACTTTAGCAAAGGAAAAAGGTATGAAGATGAAATTTTCGAACGACAAGATATATTTTATTTCTTCTTGGTAGAACCCAAAGATCGTGCTTTTAGATGATTAAAAACTTAGAAAAGCAATGATGTTCCAGCACATTTTATTGCTCGGTATTTTCAATGAAAAATACCTAACTCTCTTTTAATTTCATTCAAATCAACTCATTTTCATTCTCCCGCCAAAACTAACCGGGAGATCCGCATTAATTTGGGTCCTGGAAACTAGATCAGTTATATAACAATAACTACGTACACACTCTCAGATACAATAATACAGTGAATTGTATATTACCTCGTCCAGTTTCATGGTGAAGAAGTTATATTGTGGACTAGAGTAGTTTCCACTGTGTACCTGATAATAATATGTAGTGGCAGCGGACAAATTCTATAATTGTAAAAAGGTTTATCATTTTATCATATGCGTTAGCCTCCTTCTTCGTAGACATCACCGCGTGCTCCACTGAACCGCCGGGTAGAATGCGTTTTGATTCGTATTAGTCCTGATTGATAGTCCGATGCGAACCGTCTTACTCTACATATGACAAAAACATTGGCAAAGAAAGTTTCCTCTACAACAGGTGGATCAGCATCAGACATTTGATTGATAAAGAAACAGCAATAACAATTTACAACTCACTGATTAGACCGTGTTATTCGATTTTTGTGACATTGCGGATGGTCGAGTTGTTAGTGAGTTAGGTTTTGAGGTTAGATCAAATGTAATTAGAAACAAACTTGATATTCTTGTGCCAATAATAAATGTATTTTGATGTTCAAAATCCTCCATAATGAAGCACAAACTTATTTAAAATAGCTTTTTCGTTAACCTCATTTTACCCAAAACCAAATTCTGACTATTTGAAGAACAGCTTTAAATTTACCAGATCTAAGTTATGGAATTCTTTACCATTAGACACGAAACTTCAAAACACATTGTCGTCTTTCAAACGAAGTTTGCCATCCCTCAGTTCCTCTCTGTAATCAATCTTAACAATACACTTTGTAAATATCTTTTGTAAATATTTCGGCTCTCATGTTAAGCAATTGTATTATTGATGAGATTCCGAGTCCATAAAGCTCTTTATAAAATAACCGGAAGTAAATGAGCGAGAACACGCTATCTGATTGGTTACTGAGCTCAAAAACCGTGCATTATAACTCAATAAAGCATACTTTGACGTGATTCTTCGCGTAGATTTTGTCGTTTTTGACGGATTTTCAGTAGTTTAAATCACAAAAGATAGTCAAAGAATACCTGGATACAAGGCTAATCAAGGTATTAACACAACACAATGTTTTAACTGCAACGTTGAGTGCATTTTCATCGCTAAAATCGCCAACGTGTTTTCATCGTAGCAACGTCATTTATAACAGGCAAATCTACATTTTTCATGGCTTTATTGTTAATAATAATGGTGTTCTTTTATAAAAGAAATAAAAAACTTTGTCTTGTGTGATTATCGAGTTATAATGGCACTCGAGAAGCTAGTAAAACACTCGGCTATCGCCTCGTGTTTTACACGCATCTCTCGTGCCATTATAACTCGATAATCACACGCGACACGTTTTTTATTTCTTAATTCTCATAGTCCGCGCCTACGAAGGTGACCCGGGCAAAGAGACAGGGGTAGGCGGGTGAGTCGCAGTCTCGCATAAAGCAAACGGGGAAAAAACAACTCACATCGAGTGTAAATGCCAAATATGAATTCAAAATACCTGATTAAAGATACTCACTGAACTCACGACCATCCTCCCCCTAGGCTTTTATAGTCCTGTATATTATAAATACACATACCTTCAAGACAACGCGATGAAGTTGTTTTAACCCATTTGGATTCCCCTCAGTTAGAACAGCATTTACAGCTAACTCTTTCTTATTTAACGTGTTGAAACTCAATCCATAGCTAACAAATGAAGCATAACTTGATATGTTTGCCGTAGACCATACTACGATCATCTGATCCGGTGTATCACCGTACGAGATATGAACCTGTTCTGGACCACGAATATCTCGGGATTCTTCGTATTCACTTCGCAAACTAGGTGCCGCGAAACATATTGAAATCAAAATAATGTTAAACAGAGAAATTTTAAAGATCGACATTTTAAAGATCGTCTTTATGGCAGGCAACCAGAATCGAAAATGCGTAGCACTATAGTTTGTTGTGATCATATCAAATATAGTAATTATCGTGTCTCGTGATGATTTGCATAGCGGAAATCATAGCGGGTATCAAGGTGTGAGAATTTCATTTTTAAAATTTCTCCAACCAAGTAATCAGAAAAAGCTGTAGAAGAGCAACAGAATTTCACTACACTGAGAAACCATAACTTATTTTCTATTGATGTCAAAGAAAGAAGGTATCGCTATAAAGTAATCTTAATTAAGAATATCCTTCATCTGTAATGCGCATGTTAGAAACACCACATTGTATAAATTAAGTCTAAGTACCGACAATAAAGACAACCTTGAACAACCTTGAAATGTTCCAAGGGGCATTTTGCCTCCACGCCGGAAGGTCGGCGAAAATGGCCCTGGGATCGGCTGGTGACGCTGGTCCATTCTATAATGCGATTGGCTTGTCATAAAACTCAACTAATTCAGCAGAGTATAATTTATTCATCTAAATCTGAATGCTGTCTTCAAATTTTACAGCAAATTCGAAGTGATAGCTTTCGCTAAATTGGATATATGCTTCTTCATACCTTTTGTAAGAGATAACCATGGATGTATGGTGGATTATTAAGCTTGTTAGCTGCTTTTATGCCGACGAATGCTGACATGAACAACTCTGAAGAGCATTGAATATTTCTCAATTATTCAGGTCAACAAAGTAGACAAAGGCAATGGAACAAATACCACAACAATTATATCTAAACACCTTCTTAAGAAATTCTGGGTGTCATGTGACCAGCCGATCCCAGGGCCATTTTCGCCGACCTTCCACCGTGGAGGCAAAATGCCCTGGGAACGAGGTTGAACCTTGAAGAACCTTCAGGAAGATAATTTACCCCGCACGTTCACCGTGACCTCCTTAATATAATATAATATACTATAATATACTATACATAGTATAAACCTAACAGTGATTTAGTGGTAGTACGAGATACAGCATAAGTATTATGGTTAAGATTAGGATTATAGGCATCTTATTGAGTGGTTTAGATAATAGATCTCTTTCATAATGGCACCCAAATTAAATATTATTTTATATTCATTGAAATTAGCCTTTCTGACCTCGTTCGTGTGTCTGTAATTCCAAAGCATCTTTGCTTTGCAACGAGGCCAGAAAGGCTAATGTGCATGTATATAAAAGAATATTTAAAGAGGTCTATACGGTCGTTTCGGATGTATTTAAAAATGCGAGAAATGAGTAAAATGCTCGACCGTACTATTAGTATAGGAAATAACATGGTTCGAGAAGAATTAATGAAAAATCGCACGCGTGTTTGACGAAATATTCATAATACCACGAGTGCGAAGCACGAGTGGTATTATGAATATTTCGCCAAACACAAGTGCGATTTTTCATTAATTCTTCTCGAACAAGTTTTCAATCAATTTTCCTTTTCAATCAATTTTACGTGTTCCTAAATAACCCTAAATTTTACTACGAAGCGGGAAAATTGATGATCACTGATGTTTGTATATACTAAAATCCAAACATCCCGGATGTGATTTTTTACTAGGGGTATATATTAAATACCCCTAGTAAAAAATTTAAGTTTAATACTGATGTCATTAGCCAATCAGGAATGAGTAAAATTGATTAAAATGGTATTATCGGTAAAACCATTCAATGTGATATGTATTACATGCAGACTACAGTAAACACCCGCTATGAAGAACCTTCCACCTATAAGAACCTCAGGCTGAAATTAGGGATTTTGTGCCCCTCTCAATAAGAACCTGTTTGAGCCTGATATTTGAAATAGGTTCTTATGTCACAAAATCAATTTATAATTCCTCTGTAGCAAAGTCCTAATTTTTTTTAGATATAATCTACACTGTGGAAGTGGGAACACCAACAGCATGTCAGTCATGTAACAGTGTACTGCTATGAGCTGTAGCAGTGATAGAACTGTTCAGTATTAAGGAAGATGTACCTTAATATTGTTATACACTAGTCTTATCATCTACAGCCTAGTTAATTTCATCCGTATCATCTCATTGACATAAGTGTTTATCAGTTACTGAATTGTGGCTTTATGGTTTATTGAGTTGTCTTTCTCCAGTTTTTTGCATGGTAAAATAATTACAAACCAATTTATAAGAACCTATAACACCCTGATTTTTTGTTAGATATCAAATATATAAGAACCTATCCCAGGCTGGTTTGGAAAAATGTAGGTTCTTCATAGTGGGTGTTTATTGTATTCAAATGAAATAGACAGTTCGCATCCGACATTTTACTTCGGATTTTCAGTTGAAGTTTCATATAATCCAGAAATCACGTCACATAGACTATCGGTAGTAAAATTCAAAATTAAAATCAGCTGTTATTTCTAAAATAAAGAATTATCGTAAGAGTTAGTATTAGGTTTAGGATTAGGGTAACGATTAAGATTAGGGTAAGGTTTGGGGTTATGACTGTTTGAATAGCGCTCCGTCGAGATGACGTCAGTATCGATGTTTGTCTGCTTTTACCCATAATTCTTGCGGCCATAACAAAAGAAAATAGCTCATTTGCAATCATTTGTGAGTCAAATTTGGTTTGTTTGTCCGCATTTTGAGCTATTAATAGCAACCAGACTCTACGCTATTCGGGATACTTGTATGAAAATACCTTAAATCGTAGGCCCTCGATAAGGCTTTTCGCCTGTTGGGGGTATTCCATGCACCTAAGAGTGATAAATCTACTAAACTAAACGTCAGCCGGATTTCCGCACAAGGCATATCATATACCTCTTCTAAACCGGTTAAACTGGTATTGTAGTTCACTGACCAATTCTCTTGACGTCATTGTTATATAGTAAATAGAGAATAATACATGGTGTGCGGAAATATAGAATTTATTTCTCGTGTTGAACAAGATATCTCACGAGTGAGCTATATATATATCCTGTTCAACACGAGAAATAAATCTCATATTTCCATAAACTGCACTAACACGGACAATATAATATTAAAATTGAGAATTAATTTTTACTTCACTCAAAAAAGATAATCATTGGATTGCTGAAACGATGCCTTCACACGTAAAAATATCGTATTTTTACTTGTGTCGAAATACGATTTTTCTCAGTGGCCAAAAACTCTGTATACAGTTGATATAGTTAATTATGGGAATCAGCGCAACCTGATACAGATTAGTGAATGCGAGATTTCCTAACGAGCGGTAGCTTTCCACACAAGCAAAAATAATGCTCGGTTTTCGTCTTCGACTGTAGAAGAAATCGAAAAATTACTTGAAGACTGAAAACACAATATATAATAAAACAATTAGTGGTTTCGGTTTCAAGGTCTCGGTCCTCAGCCTTCGGCTGATAACACTTACCTCGACCTTGATCACTCCTGCAGATATCACAAAAACCTCATCCAATAATTGTTTGATAATTACGTACAAGGGACCACGGGTCTCCACGTCGAATTCTGAGTTACATAAATTATGATATGTTTTCGAAAAACTAGTAGGGGGAGCCAATTTACATACAGAATTCCAGAGTTTAACTATACGATTAAAATAATCAGATTGAAAAGTAGTGGATTTACATAGTGGAACTTTAAGAATGAGGCTTGGCTTTTAAGTAAGGCGTGTCGCCGTGTGCGGCCATTACTGGCAAAAGAGATAACTACTATTGCAGACGTTCAGGTCTGTGAAGTGGCCATATAGTCTATAGAGCCTTATAAAAAAATACTAAATCCTTAATTTCTCTTTCATAACATAAAGGGAGCACATTTCGCCTGTCTTGATAACCAGCTGTTGTGGTCTAGTGGTTACCACACATGTCTATGAGCTGGGAGACACATGCAGGTTCAAATCCTGGGTCGGACCACCACTCAGGATCTTAAAAATAATTGAGGAGAAAGTGCTGCCTTTGCAATAATACCAGCAAATGGTAAGACTTAAACCTTAAATCGTAGGCCCTCGGAACCCCTATCAATTGGGCTTCTAGCCTGTTGGGGTATTCCATTCACCTAAAAGAGTGATAAATAAACTAAACTAAACTAGAATCGGTATCCACCTGGTGGCTCGTCTCTGCCACTCACCTTCGATTTGAGCTTGGTGTGGGTTGGCGACCAAACCTCTGCGGCGTAACTTAATTGGGACTTAACGAGCGATAGATATAATGATATGTACAATCTACAATGTAGAGACATCTTGATGTCGTTCATTATTTATTTACCAATATCGCATATAAATAGGGAGTTTACGAAAGCGAAGACGCCGACGGCATTCTCAACACCATAAAACATAATATTCCAAACCTCGTAGCAGATCGTTACCATTATAGACCACTTTCAAGTTATGTTTTCAGACACTTTTGAAGCTTGGCAGTTTTCATACTCATTTCAGTTAGTGTGCAGGGCAGTAAATTTAACTAAAGGCTCGAAGCGGGTGACGTCGTCCACAGAACGTGAAAATGCTGTAAATGACGTCGTGTTTAGAGGGAAACGGCCTTTGCTCGGGATAAAAAAATGCTTTATTAAGAGACGACGTCCTCGATGCCCGCGTCGTGTTTTCGTAAAATTAATTTTTGTTTCATATACACATAACCGAAGTTGACTGTGATAAAAAGCAGCGTTTTTCACACTATTACCAGTGTGTTTGGTAAGAAACACGAGCGGCAGAGTTATCTTTTGAAAATCAACAAATTATATGCATGAGCATATAGCCTCCTCCGCAGACAACTCTGTGGCTTCTTTTCCCCCGACAATTCACATTGATGCACAACATTGACACACTTCCCGTAGTTCTATTCGTATTTACCCATATTACCTATTTTACAACATAAACCATATGGTTATAGTTAAAAAGAACAGATATTTCCAACTTTTTTGCTTTTGTTTTACCGTTCAAACGTTATTCCTAAGATGATTAATTTCATGAATTAATAATTTGAATGATATATTTACACTGAGATATTGAACAGCAACACTAGATTCTGGCATAGTTACCACGACTTTTTGTATTAACTTACAGGCTTAGCAAATAACTTTTAGGCACAGCATTTCAGTCGAACATTTTATTATAGCTAACGTTTTAGTTTAGTTTAGTAATAGTTGAGTAGATATAGTATATATAGGCGATATATAGTATTTGATATTACTGTCCAACTACAGTATAGTGTCAATATAAGACAGCTGCAGGCTTCAATAGCACGTATGTTGATAGACTTGTATTGTAAACCAACCCTGATAAAGCGCTATATAGTTTCACATTACAGTCACATAAACGACAGGTGGAAAAACTACAATTGAGAATATAATGAGAACACGAATAGTGTTATAGCAAGGTTGTAGCCGATACAGATGGCTGATGAATTAGGGTTTGTGTCAAACATTCTGACCATATAACCTTTTACTTTCACGTACATCACAGTACAGTTTTTCTCTGAACCAGTCCCATCGATGACACTTTCGTTGTATCGCGTCAGTGTTTCCAAGAGAACGACGTAGCTGTCAGCTTCTGCAATATCTGGGATAATCACATTTGTCGAATTTAAAACCCGAAAACTTCTCTCGCCATACGAAACATTCGTTGCAACGTTCAACACATTTCTCTTGTAATTTGCCGTCAGGTTTCCAACTGTACAATTTTTACCGCTCTGTGTTTCAACTCTGTATTCTTCCGTTGCTATTCTCAGTGCTCGCTTTCTTGGGATAATAACGTCTGTGCTATGATAAGGGGAGTAGTGGCTACTATACACTCTGTTGAAATAATATGTGTACAATAATACACCAAGAATAGCACCTTGGGCATAACGTCCACGAAAGGATTTCGAGTACTTTGGATTATTCGCTTGGCTTTTAATGATGTTTGAACGAAACGTGGTGACAGGAAGAGGTTTGTTTGGCGAAATCCGTGGCGTACGGCGAGCTTGACGACGACTAGTCGTGCGAGTTTTTCTTGTTCCTGCGCGAAAGCTTCGCACTCTTACTCGAGATTGAGCTTCATGGAAATGTTCCAGCATAAGAATACTCAGAACAACGACAACAACCAACAGACGTGACGAAGCCATTATTATTGAAACCTGAAACCAAATAGCTGCGTTGTATTTATATATACTTCGTAATTATTACCATAATTATTAATGCAATAAATCATAAGCAAAACTCAAATTAAACTGAGAAATAGACCAATCACATCGAAGGTTCAGTCAAGGTGATCATGACAATGCAACAATCATAACACCTTCAGTATACTATTAATATGAATTCTGGCGATACATTTCAGTTTTAAATGCGTTTTATAAGTCGTAAAATATTCTAAAAATTAAATTGTCGGCCATTTATGAATAAGGTCTGTACACTGTGGAACCTATAATGACGGACATATTCTATATTAAACAATTATTGGATGAGCATGATATCAAGAATTATCCAGACCGAGGTCAATGTTATCTGCCAAAGGCTGATATCATTGACAGAGGTCTGTCGAATCCAATAAATGTTTTATTATACAATTATAAATTTAGAAGGCTCGAGGGAGTTTTGGAAGTAAGCCACACAAAGACATTTACGTCACCTACAGGTAATTTTTGATATTTTGTAGGAAACAAGACATCAAGAATTGTCTGTAGGTTTTTTAGCCAATCACAATCGCAATATAAATGTAAAATTATTATTATTATTAAAACAGTCAATAGCCTGCGTCGCATCCGGCCTTTTGAAGGTAAAATATTGTACTGTCACGTGATGCTAATAGTGACCAATTGATTGGACGATTATATGTGAGGGTATATATAATAAAACGGCCAGTAAGTCCAGACATCGATATAATTATTTATTAATAGAAAACCTCTAGACAGATATCCCGAAGTCTTCGTTGTATTGAGGTTCCATGCACTCAAATATCATTTTGTCTGAATAAGAGAAAACCTAGTATTAAAGTGCCTATGGCACTATGCAATGAAACATTCAGTTGTGAAATAACTCTTTTGTTTGAAAGAAATCATGAAACTATAAAGACTAACCATTTACAACTTTTTCATCTCTCACTTCTCTCTATTATTGGAAAATTCTGCATATCTTTACCATTATCACATGGAGTTGTTTGATGATTTGCGTATTTGATGTCATTGTATACATCCACGCACATGCACTTGCAGTTCAAGTGATTTCATTACATAATCTATTCTCAAGGATATGTACTCGTTTTCAATAAGTTACTATGCAGTATGATGTCATAAGTATGATCATTTACATACCAATCTTGAAAAGTTGTAAATGGCTAGTCTTTATAGTTTCTTTCAAACAAAAGAGTTACTTTAAGAAAGAAAGATCTGGAAAGCATATTAGAGGGTTGATGTAGAAACTGCGGACTATGCTCCAATTAAAATAAGAAACACGTCGTGGACCATTTAAATTACCTTGTTGATATTTTTATTTTATAACTATTTTTTATTTAATTTTAAATGTTTGTAAATTATTTAGACCACTATTTATATGTGATATATATATAGATATATAGTAATATAATTTGTAATATATACACAATCTCTTTTATTGAAATGTTTGTAATAGCTAAATAGTGTCCCCAATTAGCTATTGTAGCTAAATACATTGACACTCAAACAAAGTTTTCATCATCATCATCATCATCATCAACATCATCAACATCATACAAGCATTATAAAAAGTTTAAATTTTTTAACAACAAAAAAACAATAGAAATGAAAGTAATTAGCGGGAAAAACGGGAACTGGACAGTAGCACATAAGTCTGTACGCAGGCTAACATGCGAGGTGCTTGGCCTGTATTTTGTTGTTACTATGTGGTCGTCATACCCATACACATTGAGATTGATAGCACGTGGCAGTAGAGGGCGTTTCCACTTCTTTCTGCAAGTACTGACTCATACAGGAATGACTGAACTTAAATGGCTTTGTTTCATGATGTTTTCTTTGCAAGACAGATAATACATGTTTCTCCAATTGAAACTGTTCATCCGTAGACTGAGCTGACACATTCAATTTTCTTCGCACGTGCATTTCTTCCGAATTTTTCTGGCTTTGAGAAATTCTATCTCTGTAATGATCCTGGTCGCCTTTTGATAAACCACTGAATCTCACGTGTTTATCTACAGATGATTGCTTTATTGACTCAGCCTTGAGTTCTGCAGCAATGCCAGAAAGACCACCTTGATCAGGACTTCCAAATACATCATCGTCGCATTCCTGAAATTAAAACACAGTATAAATTCATATATTATTCACCAGATGTGTGAAAACTCTTACTATATTTGTCATTTGCAAGTATAATGTTAGCACAATAGTTGTCCATGATTGGTTGAGTCGTCTTGTGACTAAACATATGTATGAGCCAGTTCGTAATTTCGACTGCGCATCAAAATGGGTCCAAAATGACGTGTTCTGCGTTGGGATAAAACTTATTTCAATTCATAACATCAGGCTAAAACCACAACAGACATTTGCATTTGTATTTACACTTGCAAATTCGTTATATTGAATTCCCCAGCGTGATGTTATGAATTGAAATAAGTTTTATCCCGACGCAGAACGTGTCATTTTGATGCGCAGTCGACAAGCGTTTTGTCCCCTGCGCTGCCCCGACGGCTAAAAATCTTGGCAGTTTTACCACCTTTTCACTTTGCTATACAGTTTAAATCTAGCTTAGATCGGCGATAGGACCTAGTACCTCATGGTCACCTCAAGCTACCTCAACCGTAATTCCGTAAAACGGACTGCAAGTAGGCCAACCTTAATAACGACCTTGTGAATGTCGCGAAACGCCTTTTAGGGCGCCTTGTACTCACAGAACTCCTAGTTCAATATTTGTAATTTGTAGTGAGATTTGTTAAAGTTGTGAATTTATAATTAACGAGCGCGCTAATGAGGAGAATGGGGCGAGTTTAAATCTTCCGCGTGGACGCAGTGTTGGTGAATCTACACGTGCAAAAATTCGAGCATTATTTGGTTTATCGTGGAGTAATACAACATAGGTAGAAATTGGGCAATAAAAAGAAAGTAGTTAATTAACGTTGGATGTCTTGCGTTGTCCAGGGTTGTAAATCAGATGGTTTGTGGTGTCAAGCTTGATAGATTAATGTTGGTATTTTAAAAGCTAGATTATTGATCTTACAAGACTGTAAGGAGGTGGAAACACGTGTTACATGATGTTGGAAATTAACTTAAGTGAAGACATTGGAAGTTAGGGGGGTGACAAGATTACTTTACTTTTAGATAAAGGTTCAATGGAGGAGAGCTGAGCCTGTGACAAGGAGGCCTGGTCACCAGGATAATGATGATACCAGGATGGTCCATGGATAACACAAAGTCCAAGATTTGTCAGGTTAGTACTAAAACCCAATTTACTACTACTAATAATAAAATGTTCTTATTAAACGCATTAAACTTGCGTCCAAATGCATTTTCCAAACTAATTAATTAAAATTATTAATAAATAAAAATTTAAAATAATTAATTAAAATAGTTATTAAAAATAATTAAAATTCACTTTGAAAATAAAAATGTCTTTTGTAAGTAATATCATAATATCAGTTGCGTAATATCAGCGTAATATCAGTTGTTTGCTTCAAAAGAGATGGCAAAGTGTTCCAATATTTAGGAGTATTTTGTATTTGTTTTATGTATGACCAAGTTATTTGCATTTGGTCGCTGAGGTCTTCTGAAGAGGTACAACTGAAAATACCTTTCGAGACCGGAACTTTCCAGCACTCTTGTGCAATACACTTTAATAACCTACCGAACAAGTCTTTTTCTGAGTCATCTCAAAACTGAAATGACATCTTTGGCGGAGAGTAGGCTAGTGAACGAGTCAGTCTAATGACATCCGCAATTAATTGTAGTTGTAATTTTAGTATAGTCAGAATCAATTTATAATTTATTGTATTTTATTATCATATGTATTTATTTATTCATTTATATATATAGTTAGTTTAGTTTAGTTTATTAGATTTATCACTCTTAGGTGAATGGAATACCCCAACATGCTAGAAGCCAAATTATAGGGGTTCTGAGGGCCTACGATTTAAAGTTGTTGTCCAAGAAGACCCGAAAGTCTTGCAAAGGCAGCACTTTCTCCTCAATTAGACCCTGAGTGGAGGTTGGACCCAGGATTTGAACCTGTGTCTCCCAGCTCATAGACATGTGTGGTAACCACTAGACCACAACAGCTGGTCGATGTTACTAGATGTCACTAGGGATGAGACGATAATCGGAAATTAATCAGTAGAAGCGGATCGGGAACTTTCAGGCTTATCTGTTATCGGCCGATATCAAAGACATATATCGGCGGTGCCGATAAATAGTATACTGCCTTTTCTACTTGTGACCTTTCTGCCTTTTGTTTGTCAAGAAAAATGCAAACTTGTTTATAATATAGATTCTGTTCCACAATAAACTGTCAAATAAATAATGCAACCAGGTGATAAATCAGACATAGTTTGATGCTATACTCTGGCTTTAAAAAGTTTTTGAACGTAACTTAAGTGAACCGTTTCGACACTCCAGTCTAGTGTCTTCATCAGGGGTTATTGTTGTAAAGTTAGGATCCCTATTTATATTTTTACGTTCAAAAAACGTTTTAAAGACAGAGTAGTGTCAAACTATGTCTAAACAGTCAAATTTTATTAATTTGATATGGTGCATCTGGTTTAACATGACATATTAGGTGAACGTACAGCGATTTATTGATGTTTTTCAAAATAAATTTATTACAGACTATACTAAATCCAATCTATCGTAAAGACGTTTCTGTTAGACTGTTACTGTCTACTAGTAACTGCACTTATGTTTTGCTAACGTTTTGCCCCAAATTCAAGTGTTTAGAATTCCTGCTGACCAATATCGCTATAGCCACCGATATATCGGCCGATAAGCCTGTATATCGTATCAGAATTTATCGTATCGGTAAATTGGATTTTTCTCTTCATTTCAAGAAAATTGCATAATTTCACTTTTAACATCTGCTACATTAAGGAATGTCTACAACTATATTGTATACAACAATATATTTTGACAAACTGATAAAATAAGAAAAAACCAAGTGTTGCCTTATGGGGTACAGGTGTGGGTACAGGTAGTATGTATTGTATATTCAGGGATGTTAGTCATAATTTCAAGTGTGAGGGGTGGGTAAAAATGTAGGGGATTGGGAACATATGCTCTCTTTAGTATACACAATATGTGAAAGATATGAAAGTGATTTTTGAGAAAAAGTTGGGGGGTGGGGGCTGAAGCCCCAGTCACTCCCCACTGAAATCCTAAATAAATATGATTATTACTAGACTATACAAGCTAGAGGCTGGCGCAGTGAGTGCTAAACAAAAACATGCATAAACCAAATAACCAATTATCCTCCCAAAATATTAAATACCTCTGTTTGCGAAGGACTTTTTTTCTCATTTGAGGTATTTCCACGAGGAAGTTTCATACCAAGATGACAGAGAATACCACTAGATGTGTGCTGAAAGGATAATTATGTCATCTTTAACACTGCAGTTTAAATGAGTAAAAATAAATTATAAATAGCAGAATCACTAAATTGTAGTGGTTACCAATATGCATGCAAGATTAAAGAAATACCTAATGGTTTCCGTGTTTGGATACTGTGATTGCTGGAAGTTGCTAGACTGGAGAAAAGCGTAAAAAAACGCGAGTGTTTTTTAGCTTTTTGAAAGTCGAGCAGCTTCCGAAGTGTTTGGATCACAATATCCAAACACGGAAAAACCATTAGGTATTTCTTTTATGACATAATACAAGAGAATGAGCAGCAAAACGTAAGGAAATTTTTGGCAGGAGTTTGGATAGCTTGACCCAAACACATGTTATTTTATAAATTTCTTTTATGCCTTGAAAGCATTTTAAAAAAATTGTCAACAATATAATACAACTGTGGATTGACAACTTAATTATAAAGATTTTCTAAAAATACTTAATTTTTTTAAAAATATTTGCACAAACAAATGATGACGTAATAAACCAGACGTATATATAGGCAAACCCTGACAAACACGCTTTACTTGACACTGAAGAAGACACCAACAACATTTCTTTCTCAAGACTACAACAACCTGGATGATCAACGTACGTCACACATATAATAAGACTTCCTCCTTACCTTAATGTGTACATGTAAGTCATCAATAGTCTGACCAATAGTCTGTTCAATCTTAAACAGTTTTTTAGCAACATCTCCTAGTTTCTCATCTAACTCTGTAGTCTCTGCATATCGTTTGCTTTTATCTTGCATGCTTTTTAGTTGCTTGACTTGCTTCTGTAAATCATCTAATTGACTTTGGATCTGTAAGTCATTTAATTCTCTTAGACTTTCTTGTAATTGTCTTGCTTCTTCTTCTTGTAAATCTTTACCAATCATCCAATGTATTTTATTTACTTTTTTCTGATAGAACTTCAAGGATCGATTTAATGTCTGCAAAGCCATCTTCTGTAGTTTTACGTGACCTTCAATTTCAGACTTTGTTCTCACACTGCTTTTTGTTGCAAGCTAAACATTGGTAATAAATGTGATTATCAAATCTATCAGTATCTTCTGGGCAAGCCAGATAAAATATACTTATTAAAAATATTCTACCAGTTGTCGACACTTATATTAACCAAATCAACCAGTTCCTGTTGGGACTGGAGGCACAATTAATTAATTTTTTTTTTAATGATAGATAACCTTTGCTCTCTATCTGAGTCATGGTAGCTCTCAATAGTTAGAGTGACTCACAAGTCCTAGCTATCTGAGACTCCTCATTTTCTGAGGATTTGAGCTTGCTGCTGCTGCCAAGTTATTTTTTGGCAACACAGGTCAGGGCCATTGGAATCAAATTCATATTGGGGGGAGGGGGGCTGAATGCTTTATATAACTTTATGCTTCTACTTTAAGTGAGTGCTGAACAAAAACATGTGTAAACCAATTAACCCAAAAAAAATTAAATACCACTTCTGTTTGCAAAGGACTTTTTCTCTCAGCATTTCCATGAGGAAGTTTCACACCAAGATGACCGAGACCACGAAATGTGCACTGAAAAGTAGTATAATTATGTCATCTTTAACACTGCAGTTTAAATGAGTAAAAATAAATTATAAATAACAGAATCACTAAATTGTAGTATGCAAGATACTCCTTTTATGCCTTCAAAACATTTAAAAATAATTGTTAACAATATAATGCAACTGTGGATTGAAAACTTAATTACAAAGAGTTGTGCACATAAGACTTCAACCTCTTACCTTGAGTAAGTCATTAAGAATCTCTTCATGATGACCAATAGTCTGTTCCAGCTTATCTTGCATGCTTTTTAGTTGCTTCTGCATATGATCTAATTTACTTTGCATCTTCAAAAGAATGTTGTAAAAAAAATTAGCAAATTATGGGCCTACAGATTTTGCAAACGGACCTGGCTGGAGCAAATTGCTTTAGAATAGAATACAATTCAATCAAAATAAATTGCAGGCACCTTATTTTTCCCAGTTGGTTGTTTCTCTTTCATTAAAGATGAAATATCTTCAGCAATATCTTCAGCAATATCTTTTCTTCCAATTTTTATGAGGACATTTTGTAATTCTGGCATGGTTGCACTCTTACCCAGCCATCTTTTCCATGCCAGCAACATCTGGTAGGCTTTCTCCGTCTCACCTTCTTTTTTATAATCTTCATCAATTTCTTCAATACGACATTCTCTTAGAGACAATCGTCTGCCAACATCTTTCCAGTAACCATGAATATATTCACTTATATCTCTAAGAATTTCATCTGTTACTTCAAAGTTCAATAGTATATGGTTTTCATCAGAATAATTGAAACTTTTATTATCAGAATCAGAACAGCTACTTTCATGAGAATCCTCAGAATTACTAATATTTTTCCATGTTGCCATCAGAAAACAGAATTGTGTTCTGAAACATAGAATAAATGTCTGTCACATAAACGGAAATTAAATTCACAATAACACTTAAATGTTGCCATAATATTTGACCAAACACACGACCAAGGGGCCAAGGCACGCGACAAAATAAATATGACGAATTTGGCGAAACAAGTATGACAATATTCCTACAAATTAGGCATCAACAAATTATAAATCAACAATTACTATTACCAATAAGAACGATTCACCAGCTAAAATGTCGCAAATAAAAATGTTAGGCTTGATATTAATTATGCGTTTCCGTTGTTTTGTATCTTCTCAAGACGCAAACAGATCTGAGTATCCGTTGAAATTAGCACCGGGTGAGATGTACAGACCACTATGCTTGCAGTTACTATCACAATAACATTATTGTTATTTTAAAACAACGATGATAAACTTATATTTACTAGAATCGTTGAAACATTTATACATTCCGGGCGAACGTAATGACAGTAATTTTAATGGAGGTCAGCTATGTACTGTAATTCTTTCAGTTTTCGTTCGTTTATTTGATGTGGCAACCAGAGTCGGATGACAAAATAATACAACAACCTTGGATTATTCAAAATCTAATCACCAATATTAGCATCTTCCAAATCGGATTACAGATTATGTTTTTACTTTCACTATTCATAAATCAAAACAAGAGATTACTGACCTTGAAGTTCTTAGATATGCCTCGACGCACCGTATATAAATATGATACAGCTGTTGTTTATAAACCTTCACTCAGATGCAGTTTATGTTCGAGCTCCTTTTCTGAAGGTTACACAGTAATACACAGCGCAAAGCACTGCACAGTATACACACCTCCGAGTTCCGACCAGTCGTACAAACTTCCTCGCGTACGTCTAACCACCTTGACGACTGACGACTTCAAACGCAGAGTGACGTAACTTCTAAATATAGTAGGCAGGAACGATCACGCTGGGACGGCTGGAACGGTCATAACAGCGCACATGCGACACAAATTCTAGGGTTTCCACAAATATATATATATATATATACATAAGACTCGTGTATGTGTGCTAATTAAGTGTTATATTCCAATAAAACGGTTAAAACCGCATCAAATTTATTTATTAATTTTTTTATTTGCATCGAAAATCTGTCTTGTTTTTGGGGCCTTTTGCGCAACCTTTCGGCCATTTTCGTGCGTTTCCGTATCTTCTGTTACCTTTCAGGAACGTTCGGAACTTTTCGGTTCATTTCTGGTTTTACATGCCACAATTTGTTTTGGTGCAATCTTGTATCGAAGCAGTTGTAGAGAAATCCATTCAATTCTTGTTTGTGCTTGTAATACCACGTTAAATAGATTTAATATGTGTTAAAAATAGGTTTTGGTAGGTGATGCCAATTCGGAGAAGCCATCTTGAAAAAAAAGAAAAGCGCCCGCGCATTCTTTTTTTTTTTAAAGTTAGGACGATAAAAATATTTTTACTTGGCCTTATAGTTCAAAATTTAAATTAAATTTTTTTTAAAGGGATATGGCAATATAAATTAACTTTGTCTCATTTGAAAGAACTCTTAAAATGGTATAAGAAGACCTTTTACAATTTTTCTGTATCTTCCTTGGTTTTTGAAATATTTCAGATAATTATGACAAAAGACAGTCTACAATCCGCCATCTTGTTGTAATATTTGACCTAATTAACTGGGAAATTGGTGACGTCACAAGCAGGGTAAACCTGATGAAATTACTCCATAGGTGACCGAATTTCCGCGGAAGGGTTTTTAAAATGTTGTTGGCCAATTGAAAATGGAAATAGTGCAACATAATCGAGTTTCTAGCTCATAATGTCGTAAGGTTGGCAAGATAAAAATTTCACTTTACCCTACTTATGACGTCACATGCATATCGAAAATAATTCCAAGATGGCGGACAGCACGCTGTCTTTCGTCAAATTATTTCGAAAACCAAAAAAGATATGGGAAAATTGTAAAAGGTCTTGTTATACCATTACACGAGTTCTTTCAAATGAGACAAAGTTAATTTATATTGCCATATCCCTTTAAATAACAAATTGGACGTTAAGATCGAGATAATTTGCTCTTATCTTTATCTACGTTTTCCACCCGGAAAGTCAATTGCTACATCCTATCGATCAAAGCTTGTCAAAATATTGTCTTTGAAAAGATGATGAAATTTTAATAAATTTATGTCTTTGGTGCTCTCTCGTTGATTACATTTACATATAAACAAAACATTTAACATCAACATTAGATTTGTGCGGTAAATACGTACCTAAAATGAACAGGTTTTGTGATTGGCTACATGGAACAAAAGTGGTTAGGTTAGGTTAGGTTAGGACATTGGTTTCTTTGTGGTTGATTCTATTGTTTTATTGTTTTAATCAACCAATCACAAGACTTGTTCATATAGGTAGGTGGCGACCCGATTTGTGAGTCTTAAATTTAGTAGTTTGAAATTAATTTGCTCTAATAAGTGCTAAAAGTTAATGATTCTACTAGCTTGTCCGTGTTAAATCGAACACGTCTAAAATATAAGCCTGATCTTGTGAGTTCACTTGCAGTGCTTTTTTGCCTTTTTACACAGACCTATGGATCATACCATGAGTTCATAAACGATGAGAGGGAAGATAGTTTTAGGTAGTTTTTCATGTTTTATCTATTTATTTCGCCATTTTATTTTTTATGTCTTCCGTCTTCGGTTTCGGCCATTTGATATTAATAAACATACCGCTGATGTTGCATTTCCTGAGCTCGTTTACTGGGCGATGGAATACACACTACAATCCCTGTTTGGGATAATTTGGCTATGAGAAGACTCATAGCCGTTCTATTGAAACTTCAAATAAGAAACGTTAATAATAAATGTATAATTAATCTATTTATGTTCTGACTTTGGGGGGCAACACACGCCCACCTACGGTTCACTAATAACAAGTATAATTTGTTTAATATTGTGGAGGAGGGTGAACAACCACGTGTGGTATCACCGTTTAAAAATTAAAGGGCAACAAAGCCGAAAAGCATTGGTAGATTAATGGGTGAGTCATAGCAACACAAAATTGAAGCAGTTGAGGCAAAATAAAAATATGACATTTTTTGGAAAAATTCAAAACCTTTTATACTTTCCTATTTGTGAAAAATACATAAATGCGTAAAATTTGTAGTCTTATTTTTGGAACAATTATATTACAATTATTAATTACATTTATTACATAGATATCGATAAAATACTTGGTTTTATCCAATTAAAAAACCTGTGATCAGTGAAGATATTTATCTCGAGATGTGAAGATATCATTGGCTATTTCAATATAATAATAAACAGAATATTACATGGCCGCTTGGAGATACAAAATTTTATCTCCTCGTTCACGACTTCTCTCACTCGGTCATGTAATATTGTTAATCATAATTTGGATAATCGAGTGACACTTGTCCTAACTTTCAGTTTACTAAAAATATAACCATTTACATCTTTAACTTCTTTCTCTGAGGGGGGTGTTTATATGGAGGAGAGTTAGCCCTCTTTACCGAGATCCCGCTTCTCAGTAAAACCATATGTAAAATTTGTTTTCGTTTATATGAGAGGAGGGCCAGCCCTTCTAGGCGAGATCTCGTTATTAACTACCCGGGATCTCGCCTACGAAGGCTGGAAATTTTCCATGTAAACGCACTCAAGAGGGCTGGCAAGTCAAAGCTCCGTACACGCGACAAAGTTGGTCTTTGCCCGTATATTTTAAGACAACTCTTTATTTCACAACTTCTGTTTGTTCATACGTAGGTTTTAAATTGAAAACTTGTGCGGGAAAATGGGATTCAGCAGGTTACGTGGGAAAATACACGTTGTGAACTCGGTAAACAAGTCAGCTCTCCTCGAAGGGCTAGAATATTCCCATGTAAACGCGAGGTAAAATTCATCCCTTTTACTAGGTCCAGCCTACCAAGAGGGCTAGCCCTCCTTCATGTAAACACCCCTAGCGTCTCTCGAATCAATTTAACGGATTTTCTGTCAGACAAGCACGACGTTCATTTCTCAGAAGTCATTCATTTCCAAGAATCAGAAGGTTGTTAAGTCTAATTTCATGAGTAGCACGCAAGATCGTTTTTCCACTCCATAGCTTCCGTTGGACTACTTGCTTTCAGTATGAATGTCCGATCTTCAGTTTTAATCTTAACAATACATTGATCTTCTTGGTCGATACTAACAGGAGCACCTCTTAAATAAATTGAATTTAAAACTTTTCCTTCTTCTGTTTTGGCATAATGCAGTTGTCCTGAATCATCTAGTTCAAAATGGCGGACATCCCATTTTTCTTGTTTGTGTTTTCCGCCACTTAATTTCTGTAATACTCCTTTTCTGGTTGGTTTCAGCTTCTGTGTTTTTAGCGACTGCTTTGTTTCTTGTTTGATAGTCTAAAAGAAACGACAAGAAATTTAATATATAACGAAGTGAAAAGGTGGTAAACTGCCAATATTTTTAGTAACCAATTACTCTGACGTTTCGAGCGGAGCACTTGATCAGAGTAAGTCGTATTCTGATGAAGGGCTCCGCTCGAAACGTCAGTATTTCGTTACTAAAAATCTTGGCAGTTTACCACCTTTTCACTTTGTTATATATCCAAAACACTGTCTACGCAGCACTCTATTTTTTTACTTTACTCTTAGAAATTTAATATTGCTATACAATATACTTAATTGGGCATTTATTTTAGATACTATTTATAAAATAACATTAAATAACATCTTTGTCTCACTTAATCCTCACGAGTATTTCTTTATTTCACTCCCACTCATTAGCATCCCTTGGTATGGTCTGTTTGCTGATTGTCGGTAAAAATAGCCAACGACTTTCCTATTTTTACATATTATTATTTGTTATTGTTTCTCGCACATGATTGACTTATTTTTGTCTTACGCGATAATTTATTCTATAAAAGTCTCACTCAGTTATTATCACTCTCTGACGAAGGGCCTTCGCTCGAAACGTTAGACAACTTACACGCTATTTCGGCACTACACCAACCTTTTTAGATATTTGATTTGTATTTCTCAAACTCATTAATAATTCATGAGCAAATTATTCAATCAGATCTTCTAAATTGAACCACGTGATGACACTAGAAATGCCAGTAAAGTACTGGGCAGAGGACTAGAAATATTTTTTCCAGTCCAAGGACAAGAAATAATATTTCCAGGCCGGTGCTGCGAATATGACGTCATTAGGATATCATTAATAATCATTAATGATTTATCATTAATAATTAACTTAGGGATTACACTTAGGGATTACACTAATTGATTTTGAGAAGTCATTCAAAGGTTCGCCTCGGACTGGAACAAATCCTCGTACTTGAAAACCCGGTCTAGTCCGATTTCGAGGCCTTTAAATATTACTTCTACACTGCCTACGGTGTGCTCTGATTGGCTAAAAGCCGTAAAGTGCGTTTCTACGATCGATACACCAGACATATTTCATAAACCTCCTCTGGTCTCAGTAAAGGATCAAACGAGAACGCAAGTTTTGCCGTGCCTCGTTTCACCGCCACCTGTGACTAATTTACGTTTACGTTCCGCAAGAACATATAGGAACAAAACACCGTGGAAGATATTGCTGTGTCCTTATTTGATCCTTGCTTTACACAACCCTTAAAATCAACATTCATGTTACCTTTACTCTTTCAAAATTAGGATTGGTTTGTTTCTCTTTAAGTTCTCCAACAATTTGTCTCATATTAGTTCCGTGTTCTTTATTATGAAGCTATAAAACAAATACAATAAAAACTGAGTGAGACAGGTTTTCCACCTTAGATCCTAGATGGGCTTCGTTTAGCTGTGTTTCGTTGTCAGACATGGGTCGTATGGTGGTAGCCTGCGGCGCCTTTGACATACCTTCCACTCAGCCACGTTCGAGCTAAACAATTGTAAAGTCGCACGTCTGTTGTGTCTTCATGCGATTTATTACTTGTCACTTGTTTTTAATACTACAGCGGTAGTTTATTTATTTATTTACAATCTTTGTCACAAGTGACAGGTTAGTCCCACCATGGATAGTAAATAGACTGTATAGGAAACTGGTTGACGTCAGCGTGAAAACCTAGTTGAAATTCGTGATGTCACGAAGATGTCACGAGTACACAGATTTTGCTGAGTTTCTCTTCGACTTCTCCATATTTTCGTATTCAAGTAGCTATATTGAGATTCCAAAATGTTTCATCGTCTTACAAACCTGCCTAAGCCACGACCAAATGATCGAGGTAAATGTTGTTCGTCTTTGTTTCAGCTGTTTTCGTTTTGTGGTGAAGAAACTGGCGTCGCAAAACTACCGTTGTTTTAGTTGAAATTTGGGACGCGTTTTTCACCGTCTAAAGTTGGATCTTTTCGCCTAAAATGAGTAATGGTAGTCGGATATTCCATCGTAAAGTGGCATTGTGATATTTTTGGTAGTTTGACTATCATTTTTAGCTGTATTATTGCTAAACGTTGCGATTTATGGTGATTTTGTGACATCACGATTTGCAACTAGGTTTTCACGCGACCAACTGGTGCCTAAACCAATCAGCATACTCGAAACGTCGCACGTGATCTTAGTTTCCTATCCAGTCTATTTACTATCCATGGTCCCACAGAGCTTTTGCTCCATTACGGGTAACCGTAACATGACAAATACAATAAGAATTTACAAATTACTGACAACACAGTTTTACAGAAAGACTAGACAAGGGACGACATGAATGACATTTTACACAGACCGTTTTAAATGATTGTGGGACATCAATGTCATAGATTGTTTCTGCAAGGTTCTGGTAATAGATTAGTAGATTATGTTTAAACTGTCCGATAGAGATGGTTGATTGGCGTAAATTTGGCAATAGAAACCACTTTGGAGTGTTAAGGTCTTGACTTGTGGGATAGGTAGATAGTAAGGTAGTTACTAAGAAGTTGAACTGAACACGTATTTAAATATCCATGAGGTATAATAATTTCTGCATAAAAAATACCATTTACCTTAATAGATTTTTGACCTTGCTTAGCTGGAGTTTGATTGTTACTATAAATGAAACATTTTATAACGTGGCGTTTTTACAATTAATTGAAATGAATTGATGATTCGTCAATCTTTTCAACTTACTTTCCAGGATTTTTCTGGTTGGTACTTCTCTTTGTCTGTTCTTCCACAACCGCATTGAAACTAGTCACAAATTTATTTATATCTCCAAACACCTCTTCCGAGTTTTTCCCTTGAGGTTCTGCGAGCAATGTCTAAACAATTTCCGAGAAACTTCGTCAGTATTTCTCTTCTTAATAATGTTAAAGAATTCTGGGAACATACCAATAGTTTGCTAAACTTTTCCTTCATCTGGTCACATCTACTGTTTAGATCCATTACTTTAAACTCGTATTCACTGACAAATTTCTACTAGTAGCTTAGGAAAAAATAAATATGTTGACAAGAAACCATAACTAAATCATTTCTGAAACACGTATTTTGAGAGAAATATATTTTTGGCCGAAATACATTTTTTGCCAATATATAACGAGAGAAATACATTTTTTTGAGAGAGAAATAACGCCTGAAAATGATCAGTTTTTCGGAGATCTTTCATTGATTTTAAACTCAAGTCTTTAACATGCTCATTTTCGTTATCTTGGGAATTATTCATGGGGTATTATTAATACTTAAAAATACTATATTGCCGGGGCTGTTTAGCCTGCGTGCAGACTCCACCTGATAATGAAATTTAATATCAGGTGGAGTCTGCACGCAGGCTAGGGCTGTTGGAATAATAAGAGATTATATACCGAGAACGAGATTTGTACGGGAAAATATCATACTGAGGTCTTGACAGTCGGACCGAGTAAACGAGTTTATTAAATCGTTTATTACATGGCTATTCAAGTTTTTCGATACTTCTCTTGTATTAAAATTAGTGTGAAAACATTAGAAATTCACGCCAGCAAAATCAACATCCGGGACAGCGGTCCGGATACGGAAAACGACGGACCGTGGTACGGATACGCATTTTTACGGACCAATCAGAACTCGTGATATTACAAAGCCATATAATAAAACTAGATATTATTTGTCGAAGGATACATGAATGTCCTGATGAAATTTGATATCACTGTCCTGTGGTGACTTTCTTTTCACTTGAAGATCAGTGTTAAGTTTTTTGATTTTCGCCAAACCTTTCCACAACACTAAAAAACCCAGAAATAACCAAGATCAACACAGAATAAAGATATGTTTTACAGATCAGGTAGCTTTATGGTAATACCTTCTACTTCGGCCGCGAGACCTTTGACGGAAGCTGAAATAAAATGGATATTAAATACTTAATAACGCAATAAATAGCCCAACTCTTTCTTCCTATCTTGCTGAGCTCTTTCTTCCTATCTTGCTGAGCTCTTTCTTCCTATCTTGCTGAGCTCTTTCTTCCTATCTTGCTGAGCTCTTTCTTCCTATCTTGTTGAGCTCTTTCTTCCTATCTTGCTGAGCTCTTTCTTCCTATCTTGCTGAGCTCTTTCTTCCTATCTTGCTGAGCTCTTTCTTCCTATCTTGCTGAGCTCTTTCTTCCTATCTTGTTGAGCTCTTTCTTCCTATCTTGCTGAGCTCTTTCTTCCTATCTTGCTGAGCTCTTACTTCCTATCTTGCTGAGACATAATGTCGTCTGATTTCTTATTATCAATAGACAGAATTCTCAACATGTTTACCATCTACAGCATTTTTCACACTTTTTAGCTCATCACTGAGTGACAAAGTTCCAATTTCCTTTTCACTCAATATATCGACCAGGAGATTCACTAAAGTATAGTTTCTCTCACGTCCACGGGTGTCTACCATCTACAAGAAAGGCAAAAAGTAGGCTTATTGTACTTTGCGAAACGAAATGGTACTTTGCGAAATGGTACGTAGCTCAGTGGTCGGTTTATATATTTAATTTTAACACTGCAAGAAAGAGGAGCCATTTAGCTGTTCAATGACACTTTTATGGTATCAATATGAACAAAATTGACCAAATACGAGTAGATTTAAAATTGCCGGTCGAAATCGCATTTTTACAATAGTTTATATATATATATAAACTGCGAAACGGCAGTTTTCTGTGAGGCTTTTCCTGCGAGCCGGCTGTGTGAAAGCAGAATTTAATAAACACTTACTAATCACACAAAAAATGCATCTTTTAAATGCAATTGCGATCGTAAATATCTGTCAGTTAAATTTCTGCTTCCCACGCTTGGCACCGGACTGTTCAATATTTGCTTTGACATATTAAATTCTGCTTTCACATAGCCGAATCGCAGGAAAAGCCTCACAGAAAACTGCCGTTTCGCAAAGTACCATTTCGCAAAGTACCATTTCATTTCGCAAAGTACAATAAGCCGATATCTCTGTAACATGGCACAACCAAATCGAAGGTCTAGCCTCAGGCTTCCTGATTAATCAAAATATCCCCCTACCTTTGGTAGAGATGATATTTTAAATCCATGAGCTCCTCCTCTACTTGTACCACCATTAAGATAATTTCCAATAGCTAATATGTACTCCATCGCCGTATGATATTTTGTACTGTTTATAATTTCAGTACACGTCCCCAAAACTGTTGACACAGCCTAGTAAAAATAAAATATGAAATGTTTTATACTAAGGCAATATTCTCCTCTGTTCTTCCGTGCGGTCGCTATTCCATTAGTGACCCGTCCGTTATTATTATTTAGTCATATACATATATGGAAAAAGTGACTGCCCCAACCGGGAATCGAACCCTAGGTCTCCGAATCAACGTTTCGGCGCTCTAACCACTTAGCTATTGAGACACGGTCAGAACAGTCGGTGATTTTTCCATATACATATTACATATTAAATTCGCCGCTTTCACTCAACACCAACAGGCAGACATCGCATCTAACCATAACATGGAGCAAAGCCTCTCGAGCGCACTTCCCAATGTAGCGAAGCGATACACAACTTCTTTTACATGTACACAGAGGGCTTTAGTAACAAATTATTATTTGACAAAGAATAAAAGCGAGTGATCTTCCAATATAGTCCGTCCTTTCATCCATCCCACTCATCTATCCTTGCCTGAAGTAATTCTTTCCAACTCACCGGCGACAATTCTTCATACTGTATAGGAAACTCCAAAATAAATAGCAATAAATCCAAACGAGAATTTATGTCCGGGATTTCACAAAGCTAGATTTCAAAATACAAATAAGTATCTTTAATGTATTGGAATATGTGGTGAACATTTAACATCCAAAAAGTATACTAATGCTCTATCCAATACAACGCAGCCTACCTTTAATATAAACTGGTCTGCTTTAGGAAGTTCTTCTTTCACTCCATTGTAATTTTTATACATTTCCGCTTCTTCAGTGCTTGGCTGAAACCTAGGGCAAAGTTATAGTCTTATAGAAGATGTACAAATATACTACCTCAATTTTGGTAATAATTACGAATGAATGAAACCATTTACCTTTTAAGAGCAATTACTATTTCTAAAGGAAGTCCTCCATCATTTTCATCGATGAGATTCAACCTTCTGTCTACATCCTGAGCGTTCAATTTAAACCCACTCAGGAATATACCTGCAACATGTAAAAATAGGTACGCAATGCGTACATGTGACTACCGCTATTAAGGATAGAACATGTAGCCTTAAGAAGCAATGCGTGAAAAGCACACAGAGACACATAGAAACTGATAGTTTCATTTTATACATGTGTTGCTAATTTTGTTTATTCCTTTTGTCTGCATTGCTGTTTTTTAATCAAATAAAATTCTAAGAAACCGGAGCAATGAGAGTCAAGATACTCTCATACAAACTCACCTAGATTCTGTGCACGTTTGTTATCTAATAAACTTTTTGGTGCATTCTTCTTAGTAAGTTGACCTATATAGATACAAAATGAAAATGTCACATAACTATAGACATTGTTGTATTTGATACGAGACAAGAATCATACTTTAACCATGTTTTAACCATTGTTTTATTGGTGATACATGTTTTATAATGAAATGTAACATAACTTTAAGAATGTATTGTTATGAGAGCATTGAGACTATGGTATAATGCTACTAAAACGTCTTTATTATTATTATTATTATAAGTAACTTTAAGAATGTATTGTTATGAGAGCATTGAGACTGTGGTATAATGCTACTAAAACGTCTTTATTATTATTATTATTATAAGTAACTTTAAGAATGTATTGTTATAAGAGCATTGAGACTATTGTATAATGCTCCTAAAACGTCTTTATTATTATTATTATTAGTTTTATAAGTAACTTTAAGAATGTATTGTTATACGAGCATTGAGACTATTGTATAATGCTACTAAAACGTCTTTATTATTATTATTATTATTATTAGTTTTATAAGTAACTTTAAGAATGTATTGTTATGAGAGCATTGAGACTATTGTATAATGCTACTAAAACGTCTTTATTATTATTATTATTATTATTAGTTTTATAAGTAACTTAAGTAACTTTAAGAATGTATTGTTGTAAGAGCATTGAGACTATGGTATAATGCTCCTAAAACGTCTTTATTATTATTATTAGTTTTATAAGTAACTTAAGTAACTTTAAGAATGTATTGTTGTAAGAGCATTGAGACTATGGTATAATGCTCCTAAAATGTCATTATTATTATTATTAGCTCAGAATTGCACTATTTTGGTATTTTCTCGTGTGACAGAGGCAAGCCACTGTACTACTTACCTATATCAGTTGTGGTTTTTGTCTCTTCAATTTGAAACTTTTCGTTGATCATTTTAAAATCAATTTCGTCAAGTCGGTCTTTCGCTTTCCCCCACATTGAAGAAGTGATCTTTAGAAATGAATGATTTAGTGAGAAGTTGGATGACACACTCGAGTTCTTCCAAAATTAAAAAGAACCTACAGTAAAAACCCGCGAGTAAGAACCTAGTTTTTAAGAACCTGTTAGGCTAAAATTTGCCAGTTATACCCCCTCTATACAAGAACCTGTTTAGCCTAAAATTTGAGACAGGTTCTTATTTTCTAAAATTTATATAAAAAGATGTGTACACTTGGGTGAATAAGATACAGATCAACATTTTTGGAGACACAGGTGCCTTATTACTCCAATTTAATACAATGTAAATGCCAATGTTGAAAATCAAATAGAATTGTTATTGTTGTAATTACACATAAATACTGTAACTGTATATATATATTGTTTATACAGTATCTCCATGGCTACACATCAGCATATGGAAGAGTCTGTTTTTTTCATGAATTTCTTTATAAATACTTACATGGTATGCAGATGTTATATTATAAGGAATACAGGCTGAATACCACTAAATTCTATTAGCTACAATGTATTTTTTTCTTTAGAAAGTAAGAACCTATTTAAGAACCTAAATAGCCTCAATTTGTGCTAGGTACCATTTATATAAGAACCTGTTTAGGCTAACTTGGGAAAACGCAGGTTCTTACTCGCGGGTTTTTACTGTATTTATCTATTACACCTATTTCAAAAGACTAGAGAAGTGTTACAGTAATTACTTGTACTGAAATAAGTGAGTTTATGTTTCATTCTGACAAAGGGCCTCGAAACGTTAGATCTCTGATTCACTATTTTTATCCACCAATCTTTTAGATTTTTAAGTGTACCTGTATTTATTTGCAACATTATCTTACCATATTATTAGGAACTTTTGCCCAAAAAAATGGTCTAACTTTAACATTTGGTTTAACCGATGGTTTTGCAGGAAAATTGGAGGCTGATCCAAATGGAGGTGGGACTGGAATACCACTTCCAGGAGCAGGAGGAGGTGGAGGGATTCCAACCCCTAGTGAAGGTGGCAGAGGAGCTGGTGGCATGGGAACTGCCTCTTGTTCTCCCTTTGTGGAACCAATATAAGGAGATGGTGTCTGAGGTGGTGATGTTGAGGGTTGTACTGGACTTCCTGGAGAAATATTTTGGGGAAAAGTTGTAGATGTTGTTGTTTGGAATGTGCTCATCTGGTCTGAACTTTGAGCTGAAAACACAAAATAATTATTTATTAAAAATAATTTTTCTGGTATGGTACTGTCAGCTTTATTTAAATAATAATATCATGAATGGCACTCATGAATGTCTCATGGAAACAACATTGGACAAACAAGCAGCTCTATGGCAACCTTCCTCCGGTTTCAACGAAGGTCAGGCAACGTCGACTTCATCTTGCGGGTCACTGCGTTAGATTCCCCGAGGAGATAGCTTCAAGGCTGGTTCTGTGGCAGCCGAAGTTCGGGACTGTGAACAGAAGCAGGAGAAAGACAACCTTCGTCGACACCCTTCTGGACGACACTTGTCGCGAAGATGTTGGTTGTTTGGAAAGGGCTATGAAAGATTGTGATACCTGGAAACAATTTGTTGCTGGAGGTCGACATAGGTGAGGTGAAGGGTATGTTACCTTGCGTTGGAAAAGGGTTAGAACCTGCATGGATGTTGATGGTCTGTGATGGAGCTGCATTATTCATGCCAGGAAATTTGATGAAGTCTTCATCCTCAACCATACCATTCTGTTTCACACCATCATCCTCTGGAACAGGATGTAACTGCCGTATCATGACAGGTGAGAAAGAAGGCGTACAGTTCATGGACACAACCGTTTTCCTAGAAAAAAAATGAGAATTAAAAAAAAAAGCTTAGCTTCAGGTGCATAAGAAAATGAAGAATAGAAAAAGTGAATGAGGACAAAATAATGCAAATGCATCACATGTGATACAATACAATTAAATTGACTTACATGGTCCATGCTAGTAAACCTGTTTTAATTTGCACATTTAGGGTTTCCACAATTTCTTGTACTTTCTTCATCTATGGTGAATTACATTCAGAATTAAGTAGATCAGTGCCCATTACTAATTGTGAAGTTATCTATAGTTCAAAACTTGGCTCCATTTTAAGGGTACCTTTATGCCTCAGAGGTGACTAACTTCTAATAATATCAATGGTTTACCAATGTCCGGTACAAATATCCCATTTCTAGAGATTTGACAGTTACAATATTGTGTCTGTCATTTTGTCCGATGCTCATCTTGTCCGAACATTATACTCAACTCTTTGTGAAAAATGTGAAATGGACTGCGTTTAGATTTCGTATTTTACAATCTCAGATGAGAGATATTACGCTAAGTTTGGAGACATTGCGCTAAGTTTGGTGACATTGCGCTAAGTTTGGAGACATTGCGCTAAGTTTGGAGACATTACGCTAAGTTTGGAGACATTGCGCTAAGTTTGGAGACATTGCGCTAAGTTTGGAGACATTGCGCTAAGTTTGGAGACATTGCGCTAAGTTTGGAGATATTACGCTAAGTTTGGAGACATTACGCTAAGTTTGGAGACATTGCGCTAAGTTTGGTGACATTGCGCTAAGTTTGGAGACATTGCGCTAAGTTTGGAGACATTACGCTAAGTTTGGAGACATTGCGCTAAGTTTGGAGACATTGCGCTAAGTTTGGAGACATTGCGCTAAGTTTGGAGACATTGCGCTAATTTTGGAGATATTGCGCTAAGTTTGGAGACATTGCGCTAAGTTTGGAGACATTACGCTAAGTTTGGAGACATTGCGCTAAGTTTGGAGACATTACGCTAAGTTTGGAGACATTGCGCTAAGTTTGGAGACATTACGCTAAGTTTGGAGACATTACGCTAAGTTTGGAGACATTGCGCTAAGTTTGGTGACATTGCGCTAAGTTTGGTGACGTTACGCTAAGTTGTAAGACGTTACGCTAAGTTGTAAGACGTTACGCTAAGTTGTAAGACGTTACGCTAAGTTTGGAGACATTGCGCTAAGTTGTAAGACGTTACGCTAAGTTTGGAGACATTGCGCTAAGTTGTGAGACGTTACGCTAAGTTTTGAGACATTGTCTGGAGAGGTTACGCTAAGTTTTGAGATGCTATACTTAGTTTTAGACATTACGCTAAGTTGTACCGTGACAGGTACAATTTTTGTGTGTCCGTTACAGATTCATTTCTGCTGGTCATTCCGACAGCGAAAAAAATTATTTCCAGGCACCAGACTTTAAAACAACTTATTTTATCAAAGATTTAAAAACAACTTATAGTAACTAGTACTATTCGAAATTATTACTGGAGCTAATAGTTAATAAGAGAAATTAATATATGAACAGACTATATAGTGATGCTCTAGTACATATTTTTGTCATTATTTAGGTTTATATTTATTGGTATTTGTAATAAATCAAACCTGTGCTGTTGCTTGAACTGGAGCATCAACTACAGTAATAATAGACATTAGCTGTTCAAGTTCCTACAGAAAAAATGACTGTGAATAATACGGCAGCATTGAAGATAACAGGCTAAAATTTAGTGACAGTAAATAACATGCATACATGATCCAACACATAATTGGAATTTATATAGGTTGAATACACTTAAATCTAAACATTTTTGTTTGACACAAAACCTTTTGAAGACTTTCCACAGTGCTTCTCAGGTATTCCTCTTGTTCTAAAGCTGTATTCAGCAGATCTGAAACAAAATGTACAAAATTTAGGTAAAATCATTGGTGAATATCAATACACTGTATACCATATTTCCTGTAATAAACACCCCCTGGCTTTTATTAAATTTTGAAACAATGTGATGCGGCATTTATTAGAGGGGGCGTTTATTAAACTATATGTTATTGACCGAGTATTCTTGTATGAAAAGGAGAGGGCGTTTAATTATTTGAGGGAGGCGTTTATTTGAGGCTAGGCATTTATTAAAGGAAATATGATACCTGCTTTATCTGCTGGAGATTCTTGCAAAGGCCTTTCCAGTGACATGGGGGATGAAGGTTGCACAGACTCCGATAATGCCTTAAAAATAACAATAAGTCCACAATAAACAAATAAATCAATCAATAATAAACAAGTAAATTAATTTAACTTACTGCAAACCATTCATCTCTTTCCTGTTTAATCTGCAAAGTATCCTTGGAATTGTTTGGGTTGAATACTCGAAAACTAAAAAAAGCATCAATATTTCACTTTAGTACTCTCATAAACTATGTCCTTAGTTACATTTCAAAATGATTTTAAAAACCTGTATTCCTTTTTCTGAGTTGAAATTACAAAACAATTGTGATCGTGCTCTTTGATAAATGCATGTCCAGGTCCCAGTTTGATAATATTAAGTGCTGTCTAAAAAGTTAAATAAGAAGAAATTTGAAAGCTGCTAAGTTCTCAAAAGAACTGGATATAATATCAAAAGGAGAAATAAGAGAGAACTTCAATGTGAGTGTACTTACATATATTAATGGATGACGTTTCAGACAATGTGTCCTTCTTCAGATCAGATCTGAAGGAGGACACATCTGACCTGAAGGACACATCGTCCGAAACGTCATTATAATATACGTAAGTACTCTTACTTAAGTATTTTATGACACATTGAAGTTCTCTTATTTCTCCTTTTTATATTATAAAAAGTTAAATATACTGTAAGAAGTGGACATAAGTGAATTATTATATGAGTATAAGTCAGACACTTCTTTACCATATTTTCTTCTCCAATTCTGTAATATGCCAATTCTCCTTCACTGATTTTTAAATAACGCCTGTAATATCAAACTTGTATTATTACACTGCATTGTTAATGTTGTTGTTTATGAATAGCTTTCTTCTTATTACATCTTACCTAGACCAAGTAAGAAAAGCTGCACTATGTCCCCGTTTTTCAATTAGCCCTTCCTTTAAAACGTGCTTTAAAGATGTTGAAGCAACTCTTTTTCGGGGCAATGAATTGAAACGGCCTGAAAATTCAATAAAACAGCAGTCACTATTAGAATATTTTTTGGAAGGCTATAGCTATTTGGAGTGCGGCCTCTATTGTCAAATGCATGTAAAAGTCTTACTTGAAATAGATACGTGAAATTGGTCATCCAGGTTGTTGTAGTCTTGAGAAAGACTATATTCTTGGTGACTTACGTTTCAATGGCCTCAGCAGTGGTCATCTTCAGCTGAGGCCGTCGAAACGTCAGTCACCAACAATAGTCTTTCTCAAGACTACAACAACCTGGACGACCAATATAATGAAACCATTTACTTTTAAATAGATACCTGAGTATTGTGTATATTTATTATCTTCCACAATACCATCCAAAAAGCTGCAGATCTAAATAAAATTTAAAATTATAATGAATTGCAATATTTTTAACCAATACTTCTAGAGGCAATATCATTGTTAACAACACAAGTTTTTAAATATTCCCAACATTGTACCTTGTTTTTCTCTTCAGCTGAATCAGCATCGTACTCAATTTCACCATCGTCAAAATAAATAAAAAACCGCTCACCATCCTGAAAATATAGAACGAATTCTCGTCACTGTATAATAGTCATGTGTTTGAAGATGCATGAAGAAGTGCAAGGTGCCGTAGGAAGATGTTTCAGGAAAGGGGGGCTTGTCAAGCGCTTGTCTAGGGGGAGGTTGGGGGCATGCTCCCGGAAAATGTTTTATTTTCTCATTCAATGAAATGCGATTTCCTGCATTTTGAGGTCAGTTTTACCACAAAATATTATGCTCATAAACAGCATTATTTTAGTCCACCTTCCTTTGTCAATATCTGACTAGTTTCTGGAAACCAGTTGCACATGGTTGCACTGGTCTGTGTGTGAAACTTGTGTAGGAGCAAGTGCCACCCGGCCCTGCCGTTTTTTTGAAATCTATATGTTCCAAGGTTATTTTGTGATGACTCTGTGAGGTTCTTTGGCGCTTGCGCATCCGTAACTTTCGCTGTATCTTGCAGTGGAGCCGGGATACAGAAAGATTGGATATTACTCTGCACCATACATCTGTCTCAACTGGCAGCAAAAAACTTGTTCTTTGACATCAAATTTTTAGGGGGCTCGACCCCCTGCTTCTGGAGAGTAGGGGGCATCAGCCCCCACACCCCGTGCTTCCTACGGCCATGCATGACTGAGGAGATGAGGTGGCAAGATGGAAGGGTTGTTTGACAAGAGATCTTGCACAGGACAGATTAAGATGAAGAAGGGCAAACCTTGGCAAAAGCCAGGAACAAGGACCCTAAAACAGTGGTGTGTTACAAATTAACCATGTGTGCTATCTTTAACACACCTCACTGACATAATCTCGGACTTCCTGGAAAGGAATTGTTTTTCCAAATTTTCCTTTCTGAATGGTGGATAACACTTGTTCATTGAAATCAAAGTGTAAAATGTATCTTTCAGTCCGTGACCTATCTTTTGTATGTTTGTATACACCAAAATTGTACGTCATAATTTCTTCCTCCTTGTTGGTCAGACCAGTAACTTCAGCAAATACCATGGCTTCCTCCACTGATAACTTCCCTGTCTATAAATATACACAAGATAAATTATGATAATTATTCATGAGACAGAACAAGAAGACCTTTCAGACAGTATTCAAGATCGTTTCGGTATAATATATAATTAGAGCTTCTCGCTGGATGAAGTATGAAAGAAGCGAGAAACAGATTTCTCACGCCAGGGAGCCTGGGGAGAGGCACTATATGCCCTTATAGGCATGCACCTCAGTGAGATAGCATCGTTTGTCTTTTTGCCACCAGTGTGGTAGTTGATAGCCCACCCTCCCAGCTATGTTATGTATTACAGTAGCATTGATGTATTGATATTTTGTAAGAAATATGATAAAGGCACTGCTGCACTTGTGGCAGCAGACTTACACGGCAACACAGCATGAGAATTTATAGACCCTCTGCTTGGTGTAATATTTTGTTGAATTATCCCTTAATTATACATGTACAGTATGACCTTGTAGAGTAACCAACAATATGGGAATTTGGTTTCCTGGCTGCTATCCATTTTAATTAAGTTATCTTTTTGTATTGTTCTAATATTATTTGTATTATTTTTATTATAGATAACAACATAAATTATGATACTTATACATGATAGTACTAATTATGATAATTATGCTCAACTATAGTCTAAAAATCTTAAATATTCTCATACTTTGACCAGATTTCCAATCATGATTCTCTGTTGCTCTGCTTCCTAATATTATAAGGAAAAGAAAAAATATAGATATCAAAATGCATATATCTTAATTTGTATACCAGCTGTTGTGGTCTAGTGGTTACCACACATGTCTATGAGCAGCTGGGAGACATAGGTTCAAATCCTGGGTCGAACCACCACTCAGGGTCTTAAAAATAATTGAGGAGAAAGTGCTACCTTTGCAATAATACCAGCAAATGGTAAGACTTTCGGGTCTTCTCGGATAACAACCTTAAATCGTAGGCCCTCGGAACCCCTATCAATTGGGCTTCTAGCCTGTTGGGGTATTCCGTTCACCTAAGAGTGATAAATCTACTATTAACTAAATAGCAGTTTGCTAATAATACTATAATTTTAGAAATGGTGAAAATTTTCTAAAGAAATTTATTGGTTTTAGTCATATAGTCTGATTTTAGGAGTGTTGCCCCAACCCACCAACAAAATGACAGTAAGAGGCAAGAAGTCTCAAATTGAAAGCTGGCTGCCTCCAACACACACTTCACCCCTCCTCATTGTCACCCCTTCATTTAATATACACATCCTTAGAAGATTTCCTGTGTGACCAAGAGTTGCAAACTTAAACAATAACATAAACCAGGGGCAATTAGTTGTTTTAAAATCTTAAAAGGTTTAACAACTTAAAACTGTTACTCATTTAATACTCTAATGTTGCCTTCGCTGTTGGATATTGCCATCTAGCACCCTGCCTATAATTTGTCATTGATTGTGATTCATAAACAATTGAAGTGATCAGTCACGCGTTTACCCCATGCCTTTGGTGACAGGTGTTACCAGGCAATAATAGACAATTTATTGCGAATGGGTACGGACTCCGGCAATACCTTTTGGACTACGTAGTCCCAAAAATCTCTTGAATTGTGATTATGAACAATGTTAATATAATTGCTGTAATGTTTAACAATTAGCAATCGACTTGTTGATCAACAAATGGTGCGCAGTACATGCCCACTTGCCACTGATGATCGCCAGTAAAATGAAATCAGAATTGAAAATGAAACTAACAAAACACAATGTTACAAAATACAAATGTAGTAGTACTACGAGCTAGTTACATCATACATGATTATTAAAATTGTAACAGTAATTGCAACTTTTATCTATATTATTAATTATAGCAAATTATTGTTTACCTCCAATTGTGAATAACCTCGGTTGCGAAATGTTGTCTCTCCGCCGCTGTCTGTAGGTCTTGAAGCATATTTAGATTTTCTTGCTTTACTTATGGTTTCACCAATATTTGAGAACAACTTGCTTCTTTTACTCATGATTGTAGTATTGAAACTAACCCAATGTATCTATTTCTCCGACTCTACTTTAATCTCGAGTGAGATCAAATTCTTAAAAATAACTGGCATTAACCATCCTTCCTTATTCACTTATAGATTTATCTTCTATGGTGTAATTTTGATTCTCAATCACATCTTGATCGAACAGCTGTATCAGAGCTGACAGAGCCGATTGTTTCCCCAGAGTGGCTAAGAGAAACCGGGGGTACAGGCATACAGGAAGTAAATTATATAAGGTACTGCATAATAACAATGGATAGTAGTGACGCCATCAGTTAATATGGTGACGCCTAGTGATGGGTATATAGTGGTGATGGGTAGTGGTGATATCCAGTGATGATGTATAGACAGTATAGTGATGTCTAGTGATGATGTATAGACAGTATAGTGATGGGTATATAGTGGTGATGGGTAGTGGTGATGCCCAGTAGTGATGTAAAGTATGACTCAAACATTTTCTAGAACTTAATCGTAGCTAACCCTAACCTTGTGGTTATGAGCAAGAATAGCTGACATGGCTGACACAGAGCGCTTCTTTCCAGTCAAAGGCGAAACCCCCATATGCTCTGAGATACATGTGTGAAGCCTATCTCAGAGCATATGGGGGTTTCGCCTTTGACTGAAAAGACTGTTCTCGCTTATCATAACCACAAGACGTACAAACATCCTGTCTCTTCTGATTTTAAAATAAACCTAACCTAACGAAAAAAAAAAAAAAAGACAAAGGTCCTTTTGAGTCATCCTCAACAATAACGTGCAGATATTGTGATTTTACTATCCATGTATATATGGTCCACGATGGAATTGATATAAATTCACCAATCAATGGCTACGATTTATTGTTGCATCCATTTTCTTCTCATAATTTCTCCCGCGCTGCTATATCTATTATTTTTAATCTTTCATTACAGACCTGTGATTTCATCATCCATGCTCTTTCAGTTGGTAATCTCTAGTTTGTAAAACGTTTTCTTATTAGAAGGAATTATATTATATTCAACCACTGCTCGTAACGTCCTACTAGTACATTGACTTTCAACACTTTTACAAAGCATTCAGTTCCCATGTTCCTAGAGTTTCTATTTTCTTAATATTTTATATCCCCTGTTACAAGAGTGTATATTTAAAGCACTAATATTGAAGTAAATGGTTTGAACCTAGGAGGAATATCATTAGAAGTTGATCATCCAGGTTGACCGAGCGGGAGATCTTTACGGCAAAATTATCATGCCCCCGTGGCGACAGACCAAGCGATGAACGGAGTTAGACGACGATCATCAAGCTCGTATCCTCAGAAAAATTATTCTGAGTCCCGGACAGGAATCGAACCTACAGTAACCTTCTGATTGCTGGTGAGACGCTCTAACCATTGAGCTAACGAGACTCAGATGGAGAGAGAAGGTTACAATGATGTACTGATTCGATTGATATATGTACTGCCTATATGTGGCAGTCACTATATATATATATATATATATCGGTAAGGTTTGGATGTGTTAATTAATATACACACTACTGTAGTGAATGTGGGAGAGCTTGGAGTAGACAGACGATACATGGGTGATCGTCAAGCTCGTATCATCAGAAAAATGATTCTGAGTCCCGGACAGAAATCGAACTTGTAACCTTCTGATTGCCGGTGAGACGCTCTAACCATTGAGCCACCGAGATGGAGAGCGAAGATTACAATGATGTACTGTCTACTCCAAGCTCTCCCACATTCACTACAGCAGTGGCTACTGCCTACTCCAAGCTCTCCCCATTCACTACAGCAATGTGTATATTAACACTAGGTTTAATATGTTCGAAAAGACCAAGAGTGGGATAATTTTGCCGTAAAGACCGACCGAACGAGGTTAATAATAAGGTTGTTATCATATGGCTCTTTTAAAGGTCTTTACCGGTTTGTACCGCTCAGGAACCAATCAGATTACAGAACAACTCTTACGAGCCTAGTCATATAATAATTACTACAGCTTGGATGACATCCTCGTTCCCAGGGGATCTCTTGGATGACCTTATAAAGTTGAAATCTTAGATACTGGATCACAAACAACAACAACATCTGCTTATGCAAAATGAACAAATTAATCCCCAAAGCGTTCTGGTGCTTCCTGGAAACGTGTTTTGTAGATTTCATCACTAGTAAAGCTATCGTCTTCTGCATAGATGAGTGATGTCGCGGACATAATGTAATCTTATCTAACAAGTACGCGATCGACCGCCAATATCACTTAAAACATCGTCTTTCTTACAATACTCAATTCTCTAAAAACATTTTACAGTCAACGATGTTTCATCAGTGATCTTTGTCGCTGTATTTGAGACAACAAACTGTCTTTTCTTTCATTAACCTCCTCTGTCACTTTATAATGTTCATCCAAAAACTCGTTATCAAGACCTTTCCGAGGATTTTCCATTTGATTCCATAGTTTCTCAAAATCTATTGATTTCACAGGTGATGTTGGCGACACGAAGTTCTTCTTCGCCACTGGCGGTCGCCATTTCTCAGAACTCTCGTCTTTTCTCTGAAAGTGCGCAGCAACTTCAGCTGCATTCGCCGCTATTCGTGCACTAAGTTCCGAGGATTTCATAATCTCTAAATTTTTTAATATACCGCGATTATCGTGTGCATCAAATCGTTTTGAGTGCTGTGAAAACCTTTCTGTCCTCTCTCGTGTTTCATTTTCGTTGTAACTTATGCTGCGTTTAGGAAACGGATGCATGCCATAATTACTTCGAACACCCAACGACTCACTGTTGCTCCTGTGTGGTTTCAAAGTTATAGAATCAGGATTTTCGTAGAAACCTTCTGAATTCAAATCTGTATGCCCATCATTATTATCAGAAACAGCCTCGTAATGTCCACTATCGTTATCGTCATACGGCACTTGAGCCAATGAGGCTGAAGGAGATCTGTCTAGTGATGACGAAGTCGAAGAATAGAAACCCGAATCTAGAGTCCACGATTGCTGGCGAGTTCGACCTGAAAAAATCAAATTAATATTGTTTACAGGAAACAAAAGATTGTTATGAGAGACAGGAATTTCTTATCCTTGGAAGATCGAGGTATCAATCTGTGAATTCGTTTATAAAAATATGACAAGATGTTAGATCGCCCTGACTAAGACACAAATGCCTTATGCAGTAACTTGACTATAAGATGTTTTTGATATTTTTTTACGATGTCCAATGTTATAAAGTCGACAGACTAGCACTCAATCAATTCAGTTGGTCTAAAGAGGAAATGACAAGTTTAGTCTAGGTTGACCCAAAAGAGGAAATAATAAAGATAAAGCTAACAACCACTTCCTGTTTTTACCACAGGAATATTGGTTGAAGTGGCCAGAGGAAGAAAGGAAAATCTATTAAACAGTATTTACCATGAAAACCGTATTTACCATGAAAACCAGCATCAATAGGCGGTGGTGGTAACATTTCCCGATTGAGGTTAGGGGGTGGGGGTAAGATCTGTGCAGGCGGAGGAGGTAGACAATCTACAGACTGTGAATCCAGAGAAGACATAGAAGAATAGTTTGAGTTGGATGGAGAAGATTGCGAGGACATAGATGATCGTGACTTTCCCAAATTCTTGTCTATAGAACTATCCCGTTGCGGACTTAAGATGCTAGACCTGCGAACAGGTGGGGGAGGTTTTGACGATGATGTGGACATAGATTTACTACGAGACAATGTAGAACGGTTGTCTGGAGAGGAAACTCTTGAAGATGGAGAACTAGACCTGGATGAACCTTCTGATACTGAATATGCATATCGTCGTCTGTGGTTTGTTGGACTGGCTGGAGGTGTAATCTAGGACAAATTAAAAACTCAGTTAACAACTGTAACTTGAAAAGGTCGAAAAAGTTGGTGCACTACTGAAATATTGAATATGGTGTTGTAATGCTCATTAGGTAGGGTTAGGTCAAGAACTAAGGACCCCTGACCCAATGGGGCGCCTGCCAAAAATGGAGTGGAAGATTATAATGAAAAATTATGGCTTAACAGCGACATTACTGACAATCATATATTTCATCATCATATTTTGTTGGAACTAATTTATGGGGGCCTCAATAATCAATTCTCCTGGACCAGCGATTTATGGTGAAGAATCATTAATGACATGGGGAATTGACCTTCAGTTGATAAGAAAGAGCTGATTTACCAATTTTCCAACATTAACTCGAGGAGGAAGGAATATATAGGTGTCTAGGTATTCACGATTGTTTAACATTGTACTGTATAGTGACAATATAGAAGTTATAGTTGAGCCTTTGTGTGGCCCCAGACCCAAGACATGTAGAAGGGCCCCATCTACCATGTAACTTCAAGTAATTTCTACATTGCATATCACATGTAGAATGATAAAGACAATAATATTGGGACAAGACTTTGGGAGTAATTACCTGATCATCAAGCAAGGCAACATCAGATGTTTTAAACTCTTCAATCATGTGTTCACCTGCCTCAGGTAAAACACCTGGTTTTTCACACTGCCTTGATGCTTCATCTAACAGAGAGGCTAAATTATCAGCATCGCTAAGAAGAGAAATTTCTTGTTCCTATAACAATCAAAATTGATAACAATATCTCAACATAATCATTCTGTTTTATAAAAACATGAAAAAGAACATTGGATATTAATTATACTTACCACAACTGGTTGAAGCAAGTTAAGAAGAGTGCAATATCTTGAACGTTCCTCCACCAAAACCTTTCTCAAGGCACGCTTCTGGTGCTCTTCAAATACGCCATATTGAGCATTAGCCATCTGTAATCAAGTCACATTTATATTATAAGATACTAATAAAAGAACAGACAAGCAGTCCCTGTAATTCAACTAATTTTGCATTGGCAAACAATTGCCGAGGTCTTTTGGCAATTATTTCTGCCAAAGATCACCATGATGAAACCACTGTAAATTGCTTCGGCAGTGTAAAAGACTGTGGTCACACCTGAAATCTGCACTTCTTAACGTACAAGAGCAATTCAAAGGCAATGGCGAGAGGACACTGTTTAACTGAACATTTTTTCTAGTGTTTCTTGGGTAAAGGCTGTTTTACATAAAGCAAAATTTTCCACACAAGCGCAATTTGTAACCGTCATGTGAGTGCTAATTCTGCGCGAGCGCTTAGGACAAAGAAAAATGTATTTACAACATGTTTATTACCATGTGCCTCAGCATTTTTTGGCCAAAGCAAACCAGGAAATATCAATTTGCCTTGGCAATTGCCAAGGCGAATTACGGGGACTGGACAAATGGGAAAATTGACCAGGGAGATGATGATTGACTTGTACATTACTTTCATTACTGCTTCAAGGCGATCTTTTTGACTGTGTTTCCCTAAAATGGGTTGAAAAAGACAACCATTGGTTACAGTCAGTAATTTCAAAACATTTCTAGAAATTCACTCGGCATTAAGGTGGCCATATTTATGTCCATACTGGATGAATCCAATGCAAATTCAATAATTGATTATTGTAAGAACATTTACTTTTCCACCAACCTTTTTTGTTCACCTTTCTATGTAATCGAACTGTTTCCATAGTAACTTTCTTTAAATCTTGCTTGGCTTTCTTATATTCTAAAAATTCATAAATCACACCATAGAACAGGATTTAGACTGCAATTAAAGTAAATGGTTTGAACCTAGGAGTATCATTAGATGTGTGAAGTTGATCGTCCAGGTTATTGTAGTCTTGAGAAAGACTATTGTTGGTGACTGACGTTTCAACAGCCTCAGCGGTGGTCATCTTCAGAGTCTTTAGAGGAATTAACATTTTACAAGTGTGTCTGAATTTGCTGGGACAATTTGGATACAACATTTATTATGAGAAGCTGAATATTTCTCCATATAACCTTAAAAAGGCACTTTTGGGGCACATGCCCCTAGTTCCTATGTAAGGTTTAATAATTCTCTTTCTTGACCAAAATTAAAATGAAAGCATGGGTGAGCTATGTACCAACTAATTTTGTCACTGATTGTAGCTCTACATTGGTAACATTGAGTTAATTATAGTTGTCATAGTAACAATATTATCCTTGTAATCAACCTATCTTAATTTTACTAATACCTTTTGCATTATCCTTATCAAATTGGTTCACTGATTTCTTCCATTCATCAATCTTTTCATGAAGAGGAATAATAAGGTTATCACCAAACAACCTAGTAAGAAGCAGGTATAGAAAAGCAATATCTCATAATCAATTTTGCTTGGGGGTAGAAAATTCAAGAAATTCAAAATGTTAATATGAAACATGTCATTACATATATTCTGCATAATGTATTATTTTTTGTTTGGGACTTCTCTTTTTATATCTACTTAGCATAAAAACATTTTAATATGATGTTTGGAGCTAATGTTACTCACAGCAATAATAAATGGTCTTTTTACTTTTTGAAGTTAAAGATGTTAAATGTTCAAGTATGAGGAATTATTCACAGAAAAACTGCGTAATTCTTAATTTCTACAAAAAGGCTATGAAATGTTTTGGCTAAACTCTAAAGCAAGATCTTGTTTAGGAAACTCATAGATTCTTCAGCAAACATTACTCCATTAACAGTCTTTGTTCAAAGACACAGGAGGTAACGTAACCAATGACATGCCCCAGTAATTAGCTCTTGGCAACTATTACAAGTAATATTTTGCATTTCACTCGATTAAACTACATGTTCTAGGTAAGGTTTATGGTGAAGGAAAATTTTGAGTGTAGCAATATATACATTTTAAGACCAAACCGGGACCAGTTGCAAAAAAATGCAACTTCAAGGCCTTCCAGCTGCAATTGAACCCACGACCCTGCGATGCTAATGCAGTGCTCTGACCACTGAGCTACGGAAGCCATTGCTGAGAGCCAATGCGGGATAAGATTCAGGGTATATTACATGTAATATTTGGCATTTCACTCGATTAAACTACATGTTCTACATGGGCTACATGACAACTCCATACCCTGACAGTACTTTTAGTTTCTGTTCAATGCTTCTATGTCTTATCACCATCTTTGTCAATGATGCACCCACATCTTTTGATGCTCCTAGGTATAGACAAGATAAGAAACATTTACTCAAAGTGGAATATCTAATTGTAAATTACTACATAATTATTTAATCTGTAGAAGTTTTCTAGGAAAAAATTAATATAGGAATTGGAGCAAAACATCATGTTTTAAATCAATAATATGGCTGTATTTCCAAAGGCTTAAGGCTATAAGACATTATAGTATTTTATATTAGTTGTAATTTAATCATAAAGATGCTTATTATGATGACAACTTATGGTTATTTTTAATTCAACTGTCATCTATAGAGCGTCAATCCAAATAAACCAAGATTCAATTTGGTAATCTGATACCTTAAATAAACTAAAACTTGGCTACAACAACAGTACAGCGCTTGGAAAATGGTCAATACTTCTCAAATGAACCATATTTTAATTATTGTTCAAATATCTCGACATTGCGGGTTGAAAATGAGCTCGACTCGAATTATGAATAATTTACATCTTCAATATCATGAATCATTCAGTGATATGAATGTATTTTCCGTTCTTTATTCTTCACCCCACACATAGAACAAAGTAATACTGCCAAGCAACACATATTTTATTTCAATATCGCATAAACGCGACCAAAACAAGTTGAAAAGAATAGTGAAACCTCAAACACACGCTTTGTTGGAAATCTTATGCTAATTACTTGGCGAACGATCAAAAGTTGAACCACATGACAGAAAATAAAACCCTAAAAGCCTTTCTCGAACTTTATCATTTGATTTGACGTAGAACAAATATATTTGACAAACTGCTTTAATATCACAGCAATTCACAGTTGTTGGTATTGTCAAACAATGATAAAGGGAATTAGTCTGGTATTGTTGGCACATGATGTGTCGCTTTCCTTTGCCAAAATATCACAAAGGTTTTGTTGTAATTTAAATACTGTGTCTTGTTTAATCGCGTTTGACAGTGACGAGATTTTCACACTATTTAAAATCCAAGCCGTCAGACAGGCGGTTTTAAATGACAGACATATGTCTTTTGGAAAATATCTTAGTTAGCTTTTTTATCTCAAAACACACAAGACAGCAATCAATTATGGACATCTGAAGTGCGAACAATATAATAGTGAAAATTTGGCCACATGTTGTGGTACTGGCGCCGTATTTTAAAAAGATTTAAGTAGTTCAAAAAGCCCAACAATAAAGAACAAGTTATTTACTTGTCTTCAACAGTAATATCCCGTCAAAAATTGAATACGATACCTGTTGGTTGTATTATCACCGGTTTAAAATTTCACTGAATACTATACCGTAGTAGTTTTCATTCAAGATATTAGTATTTGGGTTTCATAAAACGCATCTCTTAGCTAGCCGTGGGCAATATTGAACGAGAAAAGTCGTGTCTGTCATCTAGTGTTTCAAGAAAGGAAGCTGTGTGAGTTGATAAAGAAAAAGGCAGAAATCTCATGTTTGTCGCCGCATGTAAAAGCAGATTAAAAAACCCAAGAGGTAAAAGAGGATTTACACACTCGTTTTTGGGGTTTAACGAGGCAAGATGTCCTTTATTTCGTGTCAAAAAACACTTGGTAATTGACGGAACAACGCCTGTCATATCAGCAACCATACGTGGCTTATTTTCGAAACATGAAAATCTAGAAAAGCGATCAAGTGTCTTTAAAAATATGACAGCCGGCCTCGATGAAACGGAAATGGTGTGTTCGTGGCATGGATGCCTTGATTTCCTATCATTATGACCCAGCAATTCTTTCCGTTTGAATTTACCTTTAGAAGATGTGGCAGCATCTGCGATTTTAAGCATGGAGTCCAAAAAAGCTTCCAATATTACCGCCGTAGCTCTGTTTACAAAAGATAATACAACAATTGAAGCCAAGTGTCTTATTTCAAATCACTTGACGACTCTAGATCCAACACACGAACATACAGACGCGATAATGTTTCCTTCCTGTACCTTAACGAAGCATGTAGTTTTAAACCTTTTGATACAAAGTCCTCCCATAATGGCGAACTACCCTAAAAGAAACGCAAATGTTTCTGTATCAATACAGCCTGCACTAGAACAAAGACATATTAGACAAAGTAGGAGTTGAATAGGAATATATAAACTAGTTTTCCTACCTTCAAATCGTTGATGATCAACTGAATAACACTGGTGTCTTCACACATATCACCTTCGATCATTTCTTACAAACCAACGATAGAAAGCATAGTAAGAAACCCGAAAAGAACGCTGTTACGGTAGATTATTGCTTTTCAATCAGTCCAATGGCGTTGAGAGTACTTTGGTTCGACCGAAGGTCAACATTAACTGTGATCTTTAGTAACACTCTACAGTCTGGTTCCCAGGGACAACAGCGCGTTCCGCCTCAAGTACTGCCCCGCCCAGTTAGTATCAGCCCAATATCAGCCCACAAATTTGTTCACTTGTTGACAAGATTGAACAAATCCTGGAAATTTTTCCTCTTCTTTTTGATGTCGTGTGTGTCAAGTCGACAATCAGTTTCATTTTCACCAACAACGATTGACTACTTCGATTAATGTTTTTCTTGCGCGTCTGTGCATCAGGGCCGGATACGGAACGTCTGCATGCAGATTGTGATCTAATAGATCGCAATCTGCGATCAAAAAATCATACGATACAACCACAAAATCATACGGTACAACCCCTTCTCCGTAAAACACGTAGCTTCTCTTAGAAATCGTGGTTCTTCTTGGAAATCCGTTTTAACTTCTGTAATGTTGCGTGCATTTAAATAACAAACATCTTCCATGGAATCACATGTGCTTGATCTCATACCAAATCAAAGTGTATTTAAGCATATCTGATTTCTAGCACATTGTATATTTTGTATTCTCCACTCGAAAACTATTTTTATACTTTGGTTTGGTGAGGGGCGTCTGGACGCGGTCAACATATCGCTAGAAGACGGGAATAAATGGCTGATAATCAGGTTAATGAGTCACGGCCGTCGTTGGTTCAAAGTGTTATACACTTCAGTGACTTCACTAGTCTCTCTTCTATCAGCATATCCTCCAATTAGTGTGCAATGGTTCAATCTCGTAACCCACTAACTCCCCTTAGCACATGCGTAATTATAGATCAAACATGTTTGTGGGATTCTTATGCTTCCTACAATTACCAATTGTTGGTAATTCAAAGCCATTGCACATTCTCAGTCCCTACAGAATTATAGTATTCCAGTGTCAATGAATGCTCCAGGAGCAGCATGGCTCAAAAATAGGATCCGGGAAACTATTCGATAGGGGCCCACTGCTCACAGCGGGAGAGCAGGGTGTGTCATTGTTTGGGGCCCACCATTGCCAGATTTTCAGGGGCCCCCTGGAATGCTCAAACGGTTTGCGCACTTCTGGAAATTCTTGATTTCTTGGACGTTTAGGGGTAAAAACGTAGCTTTTGATTGGTCGTTTTCGACCTTTTTATCCAAATAACACTTTGTCGAGATGACGTCACTATCCATGTCTGTCCGCATTTAATACCCATAATTATTTTGGTCGCATTTTGAGCTATTAATAGCAACCACGGCTATCGGACAAGTAAACATGTAGTAACCAGTAAACAAGTAACCACGGTCCAGGGCTATCGGACAAGTAAACATGCCCACTGGTTAGGATCTTATGATAGATGGTTACCAACCAACAGCCAATCAAAAATTAGCTTCTACCAGATACGTGATGACTTGAAGTTTAGGGATTACGTTTTAATACGTGTTACAAAGGCTACCAATCAAGGCTACCCTACCCCAGGTGCCCCACCAACAAAAGTGACATCTCATTTTCATCTTAAAGCCAAAATGTCCAACTGCTGTTCCACACAATGTATACACCAAATTCGTAAAGATGGCAGCCAATTAATATTCTTTTAGTTTTATGTGAATATAAATTAGCCTTCCGAGCCTCGACCTTGTAATGTGTGAAATTCTTTTGAATTGTAAACACAAGGTCAAGGCTTGAAAAGGCTAATTTATATGCACATAAAAGAATATGAATAGCCCCCTTCAAGCGGCTGCTATTAATAGCTCAAAATACGGACAAATTTGACTCACAAATGTTGCAAATGAGCTATTTTCTTTTGTTATGACCGCAATAATTATGGGTAAATGCGGACAAACATGGGTGCCATCTTTATGAATTTGGTGTATTGTATATATAATATCATGCACAATGGATTTTCATCGATATTCTTAACTGACATTTTACAATTTTTGTGAAACATAATCAGAGAACACTCATCTGAAACAAGAGATTCAGCTACTGTAGGTAATCATGACTGTACAGAATGATGGTGTGATTTATAACATTTGGATTTCTCTTAAGTCATCTTGAAATGCAGGAAATGCCATTTCCAAGACTTACAAACTCAACAATTTTCTGGGGGGCATGTCCCACCAGATATCTCAAGCACCTGTCCCCCCAATATTTAAACTGCTCTGCTGCTCCTGCAAACAATAAATTTATTGTTTTGCAAGTAAAGTGAAAAGGTGGTAAACTGCCAAGATTTTTAGTGACGAAATAGCACTCTACTATTTTGCAAATAAGTTGCACATGGGTAGTAAATACATGCAACACTGAAATTTCCAGAAATTTTCTATTTGTATTACTTCACCATTAAAACAACTTTAAGAATACATCATATCTCTTTTACAGTATCATTTTTTGACATAAATTGTTTATACTGCAGTTACATAAAGTAAAACTTTGTTACTGTATTCTTCATTAATAGTGTTTGCATCTGAATTTTCATCACCAGTATGACTTCCATCTTGAATTTCTTTGTTGTTTGAATTCCAGTGAACAGTCCACAAAGAATCAAAAAGAATCAAACTTAGATGGGTGATTATCAAAGGTAGGGTCATCAAGCCCGGACTTCCAAATTCAGCTGGCAAGAAACTTATTATTGACAATGTTACAGCCAGTGTTTTCATGCTAGCCATGATTACCAATGTCTTACGTGTTTCAATTTGGAAACAAAGTATCCTTGTCATGGTGTAGTTCGTTATAAGAAATAGAATATGTAGACCAAAACCCCAGAAAAACATAATGACAAGACTGATAATAGATACATTATCAAATGATCCTTTTAACTTTGCATCGCTGATCTTCATCCATGGGATACTAATTAAAAATACAAGACTGAGGATTTTTAGAACTTTGCTGTGCTTTTCAACAAATGCTTTGACAAAATTTAGATAATAAGACAAAGCTTTGCCAATCTAGGGTAAAGAAAGAAAATTAAAGTAGATATATATGTTAAAAACATTATTACTTATTGGATTCATCTTCGCCCAATATTACAAAATATTTAAGTCGAGAATTCAACATTGGGCGAGACCGAAGGTCGAGTCTAATATTGCAAATCGAGACTTAAATATTTTGTAATATTGGGCGAAGATGAATCCAATAGGTGTTTTATTATATCGAATAAAATATCTTAACAGAAAGATGTTTCTTCGCACGTAAACAGTCAAAAGGTTGCTGCCCAATATGTTGCTGTCCTACATCATAAAATATTGGGCTGCCACGTGATGCTAATAGAGACCGTTGATTGGTGGATAAATATATGTGAGGGTATAATAATAGTTCATATTGGTACTGCAAATATATAACATACAAAAACATCCAAAATTGAACCACTCTTTGTTCTATTGATATCTCTGGAAATAACCATAACTATTGCAAAAGCTATACATTTTCTGAAAGCCCAATAAACTGGCTTTTACTAGTGCTTTTAAATGTTAATATAAATTAACATTAATTATCATAAATCAGGTTGAAAAACTAATTAATTTTAATTCATTTTACTATAAAATGCCATCTTGTACACCCGCAAGCATCATGAAAATTCAAAATGCCACCAATCGCAGAGTTTTTTTATGAAATAAAATCAAACTTGGCGTATGAGTGGATCTTATGTGCCTGGCGCTTGTAGAGTTTCAACTTTTAATCTTGCATTACCGTGTGCCATGTTTTTCATTTCACAACTTCATCATTCTTATATGACCGATTCTGACTGGGCCAGACGAGAATGATTTATAGGTTACCTTGATATATCATCTATTGAACCAATATTGTGTAAAATGACACATCATAAATATGATTTAACTCACCAGTAATGGTACAAGGACAGTTAAAATGAGTTTTACAAGTAAACTGATCACATCGATTTGAACATTACTAACAGATACAAGAAATTTTGCTAAAAGTGGTATAAATACCACTCCCAAAGTATTAGTTGTAACTGTCAGTAAAACTGCAAGGGTTACATCTCCACCTGCCAGTGATGTCTAGAAAAAAGTTGGATTCAAAATACATTACCAAAAACACAAATGTGGAATTTTTTTTGTCAAATTAGTCTGGTGAAATGCTCCGACTAATTGTCGAGTCACAGAACGAAATTGGGTGAAGTTTCATATAAATCCCGAAATGATGTCACACAGACAATATCGGTAGTAAAATTCGAAATTAAAATCAGCTATTATTTCTAAAAGAAAACATTATTGTAAGAGTTAGGTTAAGTATTAGGTTCAGGGTTAGGGTTAGGATTAAGGTTAGGTGTTTTGTTTTAAATTCGGGATACTTATATTATAATTATATGAAATGTCAGCCAAGAAATTGATGTGTTACTTACCAATACTATACCCGATGCAATAGCACAAGGCGATATGTAATAGAATTCAAGACCAATAAGAAACTCTCTGGGACCAACAATACTTGTTTTACTACTGCTATTTCTATTCTCATTAATTGATACAGTTTCATCAAATGGAAGCAACTGAGACAGTTTACATCCAATAACTGAACTCAGCAGCATTATACTACAAAGTCCCCATAGGAATGCTTTATACTGCTTGACAACATTATATATTTCTGCAGTTTTAAGTTTCAATCCACTGTGTAGAAATATGAAGATCACACATATATAGCTAGATCCTTGAAAACTACCAACCCAAGCACCAGGCACAGGTGCCACAAAACCTATTAACAATGCCACAAGATTGCCAATGACGAGAAAATGCTTATACAGGAATGGAATCACTGTGGTTTTCAACCAGGATTTATATTTATGAGTGGTAGTTTCTTCTTGCATAATACTCTTTAGTCTTTTCCAGCCAGAAATGACAACTCGTGTCCTCATCCCAGGTTTTTTCGGCGTTGTCGCCCGCGTTCCACATGTCAGCGACTTTTTCGCAATGACTTCTGGGAAATCGTAGGATATTATATTTTTGTGAAAAAATATTATTCTGTTATGAATATTGGGTTACTAACACAGTTGCTATGTGTTGATGATGGCTAACTACGATGGAATAGTGAAATGTGGTATTCTGGAGATAAAATTGCCGAGAAAACAAAGGAAAGTCACAAAGAAGGTATTGAAAATTATGATTTGAAAGTACAAAGAAAGTAAAATTTGTATTGTTCACGTGTGTCTTAATCCGTTAATATATTAAAAACAGGTAATCCAATATGTACATAATTTGAACTTCAGTCACGAAATCTGTATAACAGGTCTTGGAAGAGCTTCCCTCAGTTATATAATATACATTACATTAGTTATAATAATAATATACATCTTTTGTAATTCTGTTTTATTAAAGTTTGTCAATTTCCTAAATCTCATGAAGAGACCAAGTGTATTTGATTATTTGTCACTTTGTTATGTTAATAATAACTTATCTCTTATAACAATGAGACCTTCAAACCCATAGCTCATGTTTTGTATATAATAATAGTAAACATTGCTAGCATTTATATTAATTTTTGCAATAAACCTGCCATTTATTCAACCTTGTATGGTCGTACCCAGGGTATTACCCCCCCTCCACAGTGGTGGGGGGGGGGGGGGGGGGGATAGCGGAGGTAAGACCCTGAGTATGAGGTTGCCATTTATTTTAAGACCTCTGCACAAGACTTTTCTTAATTATATATCAAATTAGACAATTTTATTTGTTGTTCTTAAGGCTTGGAAGACAAAATGGTTTGTTCTGCGTCGTCAAACCATTTGTGGCAATGCAAGGTTAGAGTATTATCGAAATGAACTTGCCTGTTTACAAGGCCATAATAAACGCTGTATTCCACTACAAAAGATCACTTCAGTCGCTGAATCTAAATCATCGCAAACTCATCTGAATGTATTTGAGATGATTATTCAAAAGAATAATTACTTTTTTTCTGCCAATTCTCCTGCTGAATGTTCTGAATGGATATACATGATTAAGGACTTAACCTTGCCTGAAGACATAAAAAATGTACCAATCTCTCTTCAAGAGAATGAAGATAATCATGGTAAGTTCTGCTCAATTTTAACAGATATATACGGTTAAAAATACTCTCTATAAGATATATATTGTTTATTGCATCTACTCTGCCCAGAAACAGAGAAAATACAGTTGCTGAGACATATCCGTTGATAGTTCTTAAGGGCAAAGCCTTTTGAGAGCAACAGCAAATAATCAAATTGTTTTTGTAGAAACAAACTTATGTTTATCATTCCTTCAAAATTATTATGAAAGGCGAGACAAGCATTGTTTTCTTCTGACAAATTCAGCTTTATCACGTCACTTGCCATGTTATGTACGTACAAACAGATTTTAAAACAGTTTTACAATGTACAATAGGAATTATAACTAGAAATACTCTGCAATAACCCCTCGCCCACCTTTTCTAGCCTCCCCCTTTTCTAGCCTCCCCCTTTTCTAGCCTCCCCCTTTCTAGACCCCCCTTCTAGACCCCCTTTCTAGCCTCCCCCTTCAACCCCCCCCCCCCCCCCCCCCCCCCCCCCCCCCCCCCCCCCCCCTTCTAGCCTCCCCCGTCCCCCCTAGAGTTATTCATTGACCCCATGCACCAGACCGCACATGCTGTGTGTGTGATAAATCACAAAAGGCCGTTTTGTCGTACGTAGATTTTGAACATTATCTCAACCAATAATTTACTCGATTTCAATTCTGAAAAGTGTACAGACCTTAATGGTATATAATTGTTTTCTTTTTACAGAATTATTTCAAGTAACTGTTGTAAATAATAATGATTCAGAAAGGTTGAAGATAGTTGGCAACTATTTTCTAAGTGTTCAACACAAGTTTTTATGTCTTCATGACATTGAGACAGGGGCAGTGACCACTCAATGGAATCTTCAATATTTACCAAGATTTAATTTAAGAAAGGTGTCTAAACTTCAGGATCTTGACATGATTTTGGTGATTTGGGCATCAAGGTAATAATTATGCATTGTTAATCAATTTAATACTACAGTACCTATGCGTTGTTCAATATTTCAACATAAATCAAACTATGCCTGATTGAATTTATATTATTTAAGACCCTTTATCTTCAGTTTGGAGCTGGTTGAACAGCCTCTTTGACCTATCATTGGATGTACCATTGTTGACATTTATTCTTTTTAATGAATATATTATGTCTATAATATATTTGTATTAGTGTAATAGTTCTGCCGAGTTTTTTTAACCGGTTTGTCCATATTTAGAAATCAGAGAATGAACATTTACGAGTGTTAGAACTTGCTTCTCAAACGAATCCATATTTCTAGAGAGAATCGAGATTAAAGTTAGGGAAATTTGGCTGTAATCTTCCTCTTATTTCTAAATACTGATTAAATATTAATTTCTTTTGAATTTTCTTCATAAATTATTACTGTATTGAGTTTGAGAAGTATATTTATATTATTATATATCTGTTTATATTTCAAGTGAATCTGCTGCATAGTCTTCGAGCTATCAACTCTCAAAGTTTGTCCATTGGCATAGTTTAACGTTACAAAATAGGGAAAGACTGGGATTGAATAGATGTGGTATATGACTTATGCAGGTGGATCATTAATGTTCAAATCCATTGTTCTTATGCATAATAAATACACCTGCATACGTCATAAGACAATAAACCGCACATTTCAGATTTCACCAAAAACATTTAGCCATACTAAACTTTGAGAGTTGATAACTCGAAGACTATGCAGCAGATTCAATTTTCAGTGTACGCTCCTGCCATGCTACTTTGTCCATTAAAGCAAAAAAATGCTAGCGAATTTTTCACTTCATAGACACTTTAATGTTTCTTATTAATGTTTATTTTATTTTAAAACTAGAGACTGTAAAAGCAGACATGGCGAATATCAGTTCCTAACTCGTCAGGGAAAAGAAATAATGAATACAATTAAAAAGGAAACATGTCGTTTAGCCACACAAAAGATAGCTGTGTCTGAAGATTCTGGTACAAGCCACACTGGCACACAAAATGATCAAAATATGAGATCAAATAAGAATGTTCCAGAAGCTTAGATTTTGTAAGCTGTGAAACTGAGATGATGCAATATTTTTGAAAAAGTGTTGTAAGATGATGAAACTGGACTAACACAGAACAAGTGTGTAAAATTATGGAGAACAAACAAGCTGTAAAATGCATCAATGTTTGAAATCATGGCTAGAACAATGTTGAAAGTATTCCTGAAGAAAATCAAAGAAAACAGACTGTATATAATTCATAAAAATGCAAATGATGTGGGATAAAAATGCTGATCATGGAAATGCAGTGAGGAATATGAAAAGTAATAGTTTTGGATGAAAACTAGATACTCAATTCCTAAACTAAAAAAATTTAAAAAAAGAAGCTCAAAGCAAAAATCCTATACAGAAAGAAAAACGGTTTGAAACCTGTATATTAAGACTCGCATAGCACATGAGAAAACTATTTAAGTTAAATAAACAATTATATTCTTTACATTATTACAAGTTTATTTAAAGCTGAAATCAATTGATTGTATCAATGTTTAATAATTATCGTTCGAATAATTATCGATCGATCACTGATTATGAGCCTCCAAATTATTTACGCAGCGGAGTTATCCTACTTGCGCAGGCGTATTCCTTTCTTTTTGCATGCGTGTCTTTGCATAGTGGAAAGAAGTCAAGAAATGAGTCGATCAGCGTCGTTGTTTGGCGTTTTAACCAGGTTCTACGATGAGTACAGTGAGAAAACTCCCCAAAGAACCAAACTTATCGATACATATCTGATATATCTTGTTTACTGGCGTCATTCAGTTTGCCTATTGTCTCCTGGTTGGCACCTTTCCATTCAATTCCTTCCTATCTGGTTTTATTTCAAGTGTAGCATCATTCATTCTTGGTGGTAAGTTGAGCTTTAGGGAATCATTCATATCCTCACTCCTTAATTTCTCCTTTTCACTGACTTCATCAAGTTTATTTCGTGTATTATTCTAATAATTCTATGTGTATCTAGACTTATTTGGAATCTACAATTATGTTATACTCTCTGGACAACAGTTTCGACTTTTATAAATAATTAGGAAAATATATATGTGTAAATACATGTGTTATTTTGCTGCTTTTGTGTACACCCTGGAATTTCCAACTGACATCGATCTCCCCCCCCTGGAATTTCCATTGGGACAGTTAATGTTACATCACGGGTGGAGAGGGAAGGTGAGCATGTCATTTATCCCGGTCAGCAGCAAGAAATCGTCTTCTGGACGATCTTTTTTACGCACCTACATTTGTTTTCACCACCCCTGGGAGGGCGGGCAGACCCACACAAGACGATTGCTTGGATAAATGGCGTGCGCACCCTTCCCTCTCTGCATGTGATGTAACGTTTTCAGGACAGTTACCTCTCCCTTGGAATTCTGGATCCTCAATGCCCCTTCCATAGGAATTTCCAATTTGAAGATGCAAATTGAATTTTCTTCAATATTGCTTTACCTCTGTAGTTTGTGTCCGTATCCAGACAAATGTATCAAATAGCAGTGACTTCAAAGGAATAAGCCCTGAAAGAGCTTTTGCTGATTTTATCTTTGCAAGTGTTATCCTTCACTTGGTTGTGATGAACTTCATTGGATAATAAGAACTGTTAGTATCTTTACTAATTAGTTTAAAATGTACCTATAAAATTGATTAAAAATGACCGCAAACATGTAGCAGTGCTTGCTTAAAATTACAACATTACTTATTCACACCACAGGAATGATCAACATCTAACTTCTCCTAATAATATCAATGGTTAACCAAGTATAGAAGTAATGAGAATAAAGGAAATGATCACCAAAGATAAACTGACATGTTTTTTAAAACAACTTCTCCCAACTAGTACTATAAGAAATGTTTGGAGACCAATAAGGAGAATTTGTATTTTGATACTGAGGAGTAAATGATTAACAACTTTAATATAGACAAAGTGAAATCATTGATAATAAAAAGACTGGATAGGAAACTAGCTGACGCCAGCAAACTAACCTTGTTGATTTATCACGAAGATGTTACGAGTATGCAGATTTTGCTGAGTTTCTCTTTGACTTCTCCATATTTTCGTATTCAGGTAGCTATAATGAGATTCCAAAAAGTTTCTTCGTCTTACAAACCTGCCTAAGCCACGACTAAGTGTTCGAGGGAAATGTTGTTCGTCTTTGTTTCAGCTGTTTTCTTTTTGTTGTGAAGAAACTGGCGTCGCAAAAACTACTGTTGTATTAGTTGAAATTTGCGACGCGTTTTTCACCGTCTAAAGTTGGAACTTTTCGCCTAAAATGAGTAATATAGTCGGATATTCCATCGTAAAGTGGTATTGTTATATTTTTAGTTGTTTGACTATCATTTTTAGCTGTATTGCTAAAAGTTGCGATTTATGGAGATTTTGTGACGTCACGATTTTCAACTAGGTTTTCATGCGACCAAACGCGATCAACTGGTGCCTTAACCAATCAGCACGCTGGAAATGTCACGTGATCTTAGTTTCCTATCCAGTCTTTCTACTATCTATGGTGAAATATAGATCTGATATCTCACAGAACAAGCATGGTCAATAAGCTGCTTTATTATACCCTCACATATAATCCACCAATCAACTGTTTGTATTAGCATCACGTGGCAGCCCAATATTTTACGATGTAGGACAGCTACATATTGGGCAGTAACCTTTGGACTGTCTACACGGGCTGCTCACGTGCAAAGCAACGTACACTCGCGTGCCTTTTATCTAAATCGAAATTTCATTGGTTGAAGTTCTTTCTCGCGGAACGTGATGTGTTTTTCGAGTCTTTTTATTATTCTTTTTGATGACCAGCAACCTTTTGACTGTTTACGTGCGAAGAAACATCTTTATGTTAAGATATTTTTTTGTTCGATATAATAAAACACTTATTGGATTCAACTTCGCCCAATATTACAAAATATTACAAAATATTTAAGTCTCGACTTGCAATATTAGGCTCGACCTTCGGTCTCGCCCAATATTGAATTCTCGACTTAAATATTTTGTAATATTGGGCTCAGAGGAGTCCAATATAAAGTAATATGGTATGTTGCCTCAAAACGAACTTTTTAGCCAACATCTGTATGATTTCATTGAATTCCTTTTTGTATCTACTGTGCAGGTGCAGTAGATAACAATTTGGGAAGCTGTTAAGTAATAATATTATATTGCGCATATTACATCAAAAATATTTTCATATGTGCATGTTGATATAAAAAGTACAAATAACAAAGCGTATTAAAATCCTAATAGTAAGTAAGTAAGTAACAATAAATAGAATGCTTCGGAGGCAATCAAAACTCGGAAGAATGACATAAAGAAATACGTAATGGTTTCCGTGTTTGGATACTGTGATCCAAACACGTGGGAAGTTGCGAGACTGGAGAAAAGCGTAAAAACACAAGCTGCTAGGCAAGTGTTTTTTAGCTTTTCGAAAGTCGAGCAACTTCAAGTGTTTGGATCACAGTATCCAAACACGGAAAAACCATTAGGTATTTCTTTTATAAAATAATACAAGCAGCAAAATGTAAGGAAATTTTTGGCAGGAAATTTCTGTGTTTGGATGGCTTGATCCAAACACGGGTATTGACCAATCAGAGCCTGCGTAGCATACATGTTATTTTATAAACATATATTGTAGTTACATAGTTGCATCAAGCAGTAGATACATGCACGTTGAGCATGCTTATTTTTTAAGGTAGTGACAGAGGTTCCATAATTTGTTCTTCATGGTGCTCTCTTTATAAAGTTCTTGCTGGTATTTCTGATATTTTGAACAATTTCATCACAACCATTTTGTACCTTTGAACATCTAGTGCATTAACACTATTTGTAATGCCTCTGTATTCGGGCCCGCAGTAATTGGCTTCGGCTGTTGCGGTGACCCTGCCATGTATTTGCTATTGTAATTTTATTTAGTTAATTATGTTATGTATTATTGCCAAATCTAATAAAATTAAAATTGTACTGTTCATTATAGCAAAATCAGGAAATGCACATCAACCAATCACATTAATTGCATAATTTTCACAGAAAGTAGTCATGTCCATTTAATAAATGAACAGTTTATATTTCCATACAGCATTCATATGTTGAGTCTCATATTAAATTCTTAAACATAGGTTTAATCAAGTAGACATCAGCGTACGGAAACAGATAATTTGATCGAGTACAGGTTCTCGAGATCACAGACCAACCCGTTTCGAAATCACTAGTACTCGTCATCTTTTAGTGTATTGTGAGATTTATGACCAAGAGTAAGACACTTGCCAGCCACATGTAATACTGATCAACAATTAATTATATATCAGTGAAAACCTCCAAGAAACAACACTTCGAATGGCAACCAGATCCGAAGTGAAGAAAGAAGTCACTATTTTTTTAGTATTTTATTATTTTTTTGTAAAAACTTTGATCTACAAGTGATTGAAAATAAGTTTATTTTCTTTCAGTTATAAGTATCTGTACTATTACTACCGGTACTTTGTTTTAATGTTTTATCAATAAAAATATTTTACATTTCAAATCCCAAAAGCTTCAAAAGTTAAAATAATTTTACATTCTTCTGAATTAATACTAATAGCTAATAAAATAATTAAAATATCCATTTACCATGAAATATGATATCACATATGGTCTACTTAAAAATCTAATAGTTCGTTTTAAGACATTGTAGCATTAAGTGCTAAAGAAACTCAAATCATATCTTGTTTCCATGAGTTATTTATGTCTTGTATTGTATATATGATAGTTATTATATAGTCATTATATACCTCCAAATATCGTGTTGGTCAACTTATTAAGACTTACTTGTGCTCTTTAACTTATGAAAAGCAGTTAGAAGCAAAACTAAACCAATAAATTGTGTGCCGGCAATAACACAACCTATGATTGTTTTATGTGTGTACAAAATACTTCCAAATATTGGCCCTGCAAGACCTGCCAAACGATTAAATGATGTAAGAATAGCATGAACTAAACCTTGATTTTCAGAACGAGTGTGTTTGGAAACCAATGAACGACCAACAACAACAGTTACTGCAATTCCTACCCCTTCTAGAAGAACAGTGGCTAAAAAACTATAGTAACAAAGATTACTTTCTGGTTTAGAAAAAGATAAAACAATCAAAGCGACTGCAGCAAGGTTACCACAAATTACCCCTAATAGAAGAATGATTCGATCGGATACTTTTGGCGAGAACACCCAGACAGCTATTAAAACTGCAATAATTTCAAGACCCCATACTGTGTAGAGAATACTGATTTTCGTTTCATCCCACTTTAACATTCGCTCGGCAATAAGTGGAGTAATTCCTTGTAGGCATGTATGAGTGACGTACATAAAAAATAATAAATATACAAGAACATTGACTTCAAATCTCGTAAACATATCTTGCATTGCAGACTTAAAAGTTGACGTTTCTTCTATCGCCTTGTCTTCTATCTCCTCGTCGTCTTGTATCTCCTCGACGCCGTCTTCCGGTATATCTTCCTTCAGACTAAGAGGTTCTTTTGGGGACACAGAACCAGACAGCAAAGAACCGCGTGCAACTATATCATCGATGTCTTGTTTCTCTTGTGCAGGGAGCGGTTGATATCTTGTTTTTTCTCTCATTTCTGACGAAAGATCGTAAACAAACTGTAGCATGACAAAGGTCACCACAACCCAGACGATACCCATGAAAAAACCTGGGGAAGTACGAAAATCGATGTGCCATTTCCCAATGTAAAAATCGAAGTCTTTAAGAAATAAATTGAAGGCTGGTCCAATGGCTGCTCCAAAAAGATTACTTCCTTTCAAGATGGCGAAATACCGTGTTCGTTGTTCTCTGGTGGTAACTCTCGCTAACTCTCCCCACATAGCTGAAATATAACCCTCTCCAAATCCAGCAATCATTCGACCAATTAATGGAAACGCCACGTGGAAATGAAGAGCGTACACGATATTCCCAATAATTTCTGCGATGTTCCAAATAAAGCCAGTTGATCGGATTTTTCTTGTGGAATCGGCTAAACGACCAACCAAAACTGTTGAAAAAATACCCACCATGTTATAAGCTGATAACACCAAGCCCAAATACCAGTATTCAACGTGGAATATCTTTAGATACAACCATACTGATGGGAAGATGACAGCAAATTCGATTCCCATACAGACCATTCTCAAAGAGAACGCGGCCACGGTCACATTCCGCTTGGCGTTGAAACTGAGATTTTTCATCATATTTTGTTTTTTCTTATAAGAAACAAGAGTCTTATCTGGCTTCTTCATATATTCACATCAAACAAGTTACCTAAAAATAGAGACAACTTTAGTCATTTAGGGGGTGTTTGCATATGAAGGAGAGCTAGCCCTAGTAAAAGGATGCATTTCACCTAGGGCTAGCCCTTCTAGGACGGCTGACTTGCAGTTTACCGAGTTGACAACATGTATTTTCCAACGTAACCCGGTGAATCCATTTCCTGCTCAAATTTTAAATTTAAAATCTACGTATGAACAAACAGAACTTGTGAAATAAAGAGTTGTCTTAAAATATACGGGCGAAGACCAACTTTGTCGCGTGTGCGGAGCTTTGACTTGCCAGCCCTCCTTGGCAAATTTCCAGCCTTCGTAAGCGAGATCCTGGGTATAGTCAAAATCGAAATCTCGCATAGTAGGAGGGGATGGCTTGCACTCCTCCATATAAACACCCCTTTAGAAAACGAAGATAAGACTCCAGAGCACTTCCCCCCGCGGTATTCTGAGTTCAATCTCATGGTTGCTGTTCTTGGACTGCCAAGATTTCTATTGCAGAGCGAGGGGAATATAACCCATACACTTCACGAAGTCTTACTCTTTTTCTGAAAATATGATCCCAGACATCTTATCGACAATCTCCATCAAGAATTCTCAAAGTTCATGAGTTGATATTTCTTTTAGTTATTTCACTTTTCGATCGATAATATCCATGGCTAGCACATGAGACCTCAATGAATAAGCAAACTGGTTTTTCATTTCAATAGTCTTTATAACAACGGATACTCCATGCAAATATTTGTAATCGATTTCGATTGTTTGCATCTTATGCCTAAGAAATTTCCTAAGTTCTACAAAATCTTGTAAATCGCATGCCCTGGCCCAACATCGCATATCTTCTAAATTCGACGGAATTTCGACGTGTAAACTAGGCGTTGGCAATTATGGACTTAAGTCTTTTATAATGATAATGTTCAAATAAGTTATACTATGATTGTTTTATACTTTTACTTTATGCATCGACCACAACATTAGTTTCATATTTCTATAATATAAAGATATATAACAAACACGTATTTCTTACCGATTCACATTTCACACGTCGAAAAACTAAACTTATCTTGTTTTTTCTGCAGTCCGTATATTAAAGATCTTGTTTGAGGTACATGCATCAGGCCAACATATGTTTAAACCCAGCTGAGAGTGGTGATTGATTACAGGAAAAAACGTGTTCATGTTTTCGTTCAAGTTTCACAGCATGTGCTGATATATTTCTACATAATTTTTCACATGTTTAAATCAATATCTCACCTGTGTATTAAATGAAGGTCGTATTATCGTATAACTTTCTATTGTACTTGAAAATCTTCAGAATAACGTCTTACGATAACGTGAGCTGTTATGTAGATGTATATATTGGGTGAGCATCTAAGATATCAATAATTATGTGTTTTAATATATGTATATATGAACTGGTGGCCCCATTAGTTTCTATGGAAACTCCGACCAAATTTAACTTGAATACGGAATAATACCTTAGTATATTTCGAACTGCGTCACTGGCATTGAAAAACATCTCAACATACTATAATTTCGTAAAAACCGGCTCAAAGATTGAAATATCAGCTGAAGCCTGAAAGCTTTCGTTATGTCGGTGTTTGTTTTGAATCTAAATGATAATCAACAGATTAAATTCTGGACGTGTTTCCTCTGACGGGGTTTAACGCCTTCAGCAATGAGCTGTGATACGTGTCACCTTGTATATCTGTCAAAATAATGTCTTGACATAAAGAATATCTTGACATTTCCCAGTATCACGAACGTTCGTTTCCAATTTAATCCAAATTATACAATCTATTTTATACACTTTGTCCGTTTGGTATTTCTTAAAACCACACATGGCAGTTGTATAACTCCTGATTAAATATTGCGAAAGCTGCGTGTAATATTGTAAAAGCTGCGTGTAATATTGCGTGATTTTATTTTTATACCCTAATTGTACAGATATCAAAGTACACCCAAACCAACTTCTTTATATTAGTGCATTTAAATAGCTTCAAGAATGTCAATCGTTTCTCATTGGCGTAATTTGAATATTAACATTGTATGAGCCGCAAAAACCAGCGAGATATTTATCGATGTATCACGTGTAAAAATACGATATATACCTATGGTCGTATATATATTGTGTAAATAGCTTGATTTTCAGCGGATGCGAAACAAAACATCTTTATTCACCGCAGCCTCGATCATGCGTTCAGTCTCTATATTTCGGTCTATAATATTCACAATGGCGTAGGGTATAAATAGGGATCCTAACCTTACAACGATCACCCCTGATGAAGACATTAGATTGGAGTGTCGAAACGTTGGGTCATGGACAGTTACTTTTAATGTTTACGTTCAAAAAACTTTTTAAAGCCAGAGTAGCGTCAAACTGTCTGGCGTAGGGACAGTTTCAAAGATAGGGCATGCTGAAGTGAAAATTTTTTAAATCTCTGCAGAGCATGTTTCTTTATCATGTCACGGTTCTTGTCACTAGTCTGCGAGAGGGCTCATCGGGAAATATTGAGGGCCAGGTTTATGAGGTTAGCAAGGAACTTAATATGACATTCCAACGAGTCTGCCGTAACTCGATCCCTATACTAACGTCTTGGAAGTATAAACCAAGCATGAATTATGGCATGAATTATTTTAAAAAAAGTTGTTGCAGTAAAGTTATTGAACTGATGAATAGAACTTTACGTATCACAGGATCACTCTCTCAACTCGATACACACCTTACTCACACAATTTCCGTAATACACTAAACATTAACCCGAACAGATTCTTGACATTGGATTAATCAAATTTCACCCTTGGAACCTTAGTTCGATATCAAAAATATTCCTATTTGAATACTCGCGAATCCGATGAACGAATCTCTCAAATGAATCCAAAAATCGGCTTTGAATCTGAATACCTTCTTCACCAAACCCACCAGACCATTCATAGGAGTGTAAATGGTTTGCGAGGTATCGGAATACATTTTTAGTGTGTCGAGACTACACGCAGGCTAATTTTTAGTACAATATTAGATTAACATACCTATGAAGTTGTTCATGTTGGCAATGTTTCTTCTTGTTACTCCAATAAATGTTACGACAGAGTGATCAAATTTATTCATTTCCTCATAACACCATTTTGAAACGCGTGACAGTTTTCAGTGAACCATTTCGTGCCAATTACCTAAACTGACTGCCGTTCTAGCTCACACTTACCGCGGTGAATGGTTCAAGAATCTGTCAGGCTTTTTGATGTTTTTTATTGTCAATGTTATACTTTGTTTCGTCTGTTTACTGATCGCAAATAACTCAACCAGATTTATGCCGCGCATTTAATCGTTTAGCATGTATGTTCAAGTGAGAACCCCCCGCCTACGTCAAGCTTTACCCTGCCGGAATGGAGCGCGGTGATGCCTGCGAAGGAGGCTACGTCAAGCTGTGGACACGCAATGTTTAATGCAAATTACAGAAACATAATACAGCTGCATGACTGATTTTTTGTCACAGTCTTCATAAATTACAGCACTCTAAGTTAATACAGTGGGTCGTAATTTTAGTTCACTGTGTACCTTATATCTTTCTCAATGGGCTTGTATATGCTCATGATAGGTATAGGAATGCAACTTGATACGCGTTGGCTCATATTTATATGATCAAGATCTCACTGTATCCACAATGAAATAATCGAAAAATATAAATAAAAATACTTTGCATTTTCCCAATCCACATTGTGCTTGGTTTCCTTGTGGTGGACAGCTATGTTTTTGGTTTTGTCACCTGCTGCTGTACTTTGTGTTCTTTTATTCGGGTCGATAGGAGTCGTATATATATTGTGTAATTAGATATGATTCAGCCTCGATCATGCATGCGTTCAGTCTATATTTCGGTCTATATTCACAATGGCGTAGGGTATAAATAGGGTCCTAATCTTACAATGATCACCCCTGATGTAGACTGGAGTGTCGAAACGTTGGGTCATGGACAGTAACTTTTAATGTTTACGTTCAAAAAACTTTTTAAAGCCAGAATAGCGTCAAACTGTATGGCGTAGGAACAATTTCCCGATGAGCCCTCTCGCAGGCTAGTGACAAGAACCGTGACATGATAAAGAAACATGCTCTGCAGAGATTTAAACAATTTTCACTTCAGCATGCCCTAACTAAATGTTAAGGCCAGCTTAGCATAAACCAACCATGAGTTATGGCAACAGACAACACGTAATTATTTTAAAGTAAGACAGTGTTATGAAAAACTAAAAGTTGTTGCAGTAAAGTTATTGAACTAATGAATAGAACTTTACGTATCACAGTATCACTCTCTCATGACAAAGGGCCTTCACTCGATACACACCTTACTCACACAATTTCCGTAATACACCAAACATTATTAACCCGAACAAATTCTTGACATTGCATTAATCAAATGACCGTCCACCCTTGGAACCTTAATTCGATATCAAAAATATTCCTATTTGAATACTCGCGAATCCGACGAACGAATCTCTCAAATGAATCCAAGGTCGGCTTTGAATCTGAATACCTTCTTCACCAAACCCACCAGACCATTTATAGGAGAATACATTTTTAGTGTGTCGAGACTACACGCAGGCTAATTTTTAGTGGAACAATTTTTGAATCCTGAAACTTGCATACAATATTAGATTAACATACCTATGAAGTTGTTCATGTTGGCAATGTTTCTTCTTGTTACTCCAATAAATGTTACGACAGAGTGATCAAATTTATTCATTTCCTCATAACGACACCACTTTGAAACGCGTGACAGTTAGATGAAGAGCTAGTGTTTCCCATGGCCATGTAAACACTCATTAGCCGTTCTAGCTCAGTCTCACTTACCGCGGTGAATGGTTCAAGAATCTGTCAGGCTTTTTGATGTTTTTTATTGTCAATGTTATACTTTGTTTCGTCTGTTTACTGATCGCAAATAACTCAACCAATTACCAGACTTATGCCGCGCATTTAATCGTTTAGCATGTGGGGGAGCGCGGTGGATCACGCAATGTTTAATGCAAATTACAGAAACATACTGCAACATACTGCATGACTGATTTTTTGACAGTCTTCATAAATTACAGCACTCTAAGTTAATACAGTGGGCAGAGGCGTAGCCAGGTTTTTCTGTCAAGGGGGGCCAGGAAAAACCTAGGGGGGGCCATCCTAACTCCTAAGAGTACAAATTTTCTCAGGGGGGCCAGGAATTTTGCCAGGGGGGCCGGGCCCCCCGGCCCCGCTTCTGGCTACGCCTCTGACAGTGGGTCATAATTTTAGTTCACTGTATACTTTATATCTTTCTCAATGGGCTTGTATATGCTCATAGGTATAGGAATGCAACTTGATACGCGTTCGGTTGGCTCATATTTATATGATCAAGATCTCACTGTATCCACAATGAAATAATCGAAAAATATTGTAGTCTTTAAGGCGGATTTCCAGTCCTCGCACGAAGCTACTCGCAGCTCTCTGTTTTAGCCCTCGGGAGATAGTTGGAAATTTTGAACTATTTTTTACTCGCGGCAAGTACTCGCAGTAAATATAACCAATCAAAACAAAAATGTATTATTAAAAACTGCACAAAGGAAATCATCACCATGTCGATGCCCGATGGTTAACTTGTATAGATATTGAAGGAAGAAATTACATAAATTAATCGAACTTTCACCTCTATTTTCTCGTAAATACCGATTTGTTTGAGGTGCTCCATCTGAAACACTCAGAAGAGTGCTTCATCAGGATATCCAAACACCTCGAAGTTTGTTAATGAAACCCCACGAGTTATCGCGACGAGCTGCATGTGGCCTACCACGGAGCGCACGCAGGCCGCTACATGCGGTGAGTTGCTTCGTGTGGCTTTCTTGGTTGGTAACAGGCATTTCTGAATGGTTTTGGTGGCTTGGCTTTCATGGTTGGTAACAGGCATTTCTGAATGGTTTTGGTGGCTTTCTTGGTTGGAAACGGGCATTACTGTGATGGAACGAATTTTGAATGACATGTTCAGTTGATTGACGAGATCAGATAACAAAGATTAGATTATTTGATATTAAATTCTTCCAGATTATTTAAAACAAAAATGTTATTGTTGACGGTTGTTAAAAATTTAATTTATGTTGCGTCAGCGACATGATGGCGTGCCTGTCCCCTCGTGTGTTCTCGTGACGCGTTCAGAAGTCTCGAATATGTTTTCGGAAACTCACGTTAATGGTGTTAGTGTGATAAGATTAGTGTACCAGCTTTCAAGAAAAGTTCTGCTCCCTATGATATAAAATTTAATCAAACAGATGAGATAACATGGTTTACTTCTAAATTAAGACAAACTAACAGCACATTTTAACAAGCAAACTAGATAGTGGTCGACATGAGTGATAATATTTTACACAGACTGTTTTAAAAGTTTGCGAGAAATTAGGAGGCAAGGAATTGAAAATTCTTGGTGCCCTACAATAGAAGCTATTCTGGAAAGTTGGAGTGTTTGCTTCAGGAATAATATAAGCAAAATACATCTGCCTAGCTTTTTGTAAATATTTTGAAATACTAACAAGCATGAGTTAGAATTTCCTTGGAGACCAGTATTTTTTACAGTACTAGTTGGGAGAAGTTGTTTTAAAAACAGGTCTGAGTTCATGACCTCTGGTGATCATTTGCTTTATTCTCATTACCTCTTGATAGATGGGTGTTCATCACTCTTGGTGCATAAATAAGGTTATAAAATAAGTCGTGTCTTACGCACGCTGTGATTGGTCAGTTACCGTGTTTATATCAGGCTTTAGTATAAATTGACAAGTTTATATCACAAATCCTCAATTTTCATTGGCTATCGCAGGAGTTACTATCGCTGATATAAACCTCTGGGGTAAAAGTCGCCTGATTTCGAAAGAATATTTACTTTTTTCCTTGAAAAATGCGAAATAAAAGTTATTTCTTGGGTTAGAAAGTTGTAAATTTATACTAAAACAATTAGACCACTCGCCCTTGTTTTCTGCTCATAGAAAACGCGGGCTATATAACATGGATGGATTACGCCATCGCGATACGCCATGGTCGATAGGAGTTGTATTAGATATGATTTTCAGCGGATGCGGAACAAAACATTATTTATTCACCTCAGCGTCATACGTTCAGTCTCTATATTTCGGTCTATATTCACAATGGCGTAGGGTATAAATAGGGATCCTAACCTTACAACGATCTGGGTCATGGACAGTAACTTTTAATGTTTACGTTCAAAAAAACTTTTTAAAGCCAGAATAGAGTCAAACTGTCTGGCCGCGTAGGAACAGTTTCAAAATTAGGGCATGCTGAAGTGAAAAAATTTTAAATCTCTGCAGAGCATGTTTCTTTATCATGTCACGGTTCTTGTCACTAGTCTAGCCCTCTTGGGAAATATTGAGGCGAACGCCTTGGAAGTATAAACCAACCATGAGTTAACACGTAATTATTTTAAAGTAAGACTGTTGATGAAAAACTAAAAGTTGTTGCAGTAAAGTTATTGAGCTAATGAATAGAACTTTACGTATCACAGTATCACTCTCTCATGACAAAGGGCCTTCACTCGAGATACACCTTACTCACAATTTCCGTAATACACCAAACATTAACCCGAACAGATTCTTGACATTGCATTAATCAAATGACCGTCCACCCTTGGAACCTTAGTTCGATATAAAAAATATTCCTATTTGAAGACTCGCGAATCCGATAAACGAATCTCTCAAACGAATCAAGGATCGGCTTTGAATCACCAAACCCACCTGCAGGCCATTTGTAGGTATCGGAATACATTTTTAGTGTGTGAGACTTCACGCAGGCTAATTTTTAGTGGAACAATTTTTGAATCCTGAAACTTGCATACAATATTAGATTAACATACCTATGAAGTTGTTCATGTTGGCAGTGTTTCTTCTTGTTACTCCAATAAATGTTACGACAGAGTGATCAAATTTATTCATCTCCTCATAACGACACCCCTTTGAAACGCGCGGTGACAAAACTTCAGTGAACCATTTCATGCAAATTACCTAAACGCGCGGCATAAATCTGGTTGAGTCACTTGCGATCAGTAAACAGACGAAACAAAGTATAACATTGACAATGAAAAACATCAAAAAACCTGACACATTTCTTGAACCATTCACCGCGGTGAGACTGAGCTAGAACGGCTATAAATGAGTGTTTCAAGTGAGATCCCCGCGCCTACGTCAAGCTGTGGATCACGCACCGAGAGACATGACAGGCCCGCCTCAGATGTCGGAGGTAGTTTATGGCAAATTCTGCACGGGCCCCGGATTTGCTTGGCGCCGTATTCGCCCTCGCCTCGCAGCTCTCTGTTTTAGCCCTCGTGGCAGATAGTTGGAAATTTTGAACTATTTTTTACTCGCGGCAAGTACTCGCAGTACTATAACCAATCAAAACAAATTTTGTAAACATTTCACAAAGGAAATCATCACCATGTCGATGCCCGATATATAGATATTAATTGAAGGAAGAAATTACATAAATTAATCGAACTTTCACCTCTATTTTTCTCGTAAATACCGATTTGTTTGAGGTGCTCCATCTGAAACACTCAGAAGAGTGCTTCATCAGGATATCCAAACCTGACCTCGAAGTTTGTTAATGAAACCCCGCGAGTTATCGCAACGAGCTGCATGTGGTGTAGCCTACGGGCGCCGATTAATCAGGGCCTGCAGTCTGCACGCAGGCTACAACCCGCAGAACAGGCATTTCTAAATGGTTTTGGTGGCTTTCTTGGTTGGTAACAGGCATTTCTGAATGGTTTTCGTGGCTTTCTTGGTTGGAAACGGGCATTACTGTGATGGAACGAATTTCGAATGACATGTACAGTTAATTGAGGAGATCAGATAACAATGTTATTGTTAACAAAAAATGATAACAATGTTACAAAAATGTTATTGTTGACGGTTGTTAAAAATTTAATTTATGTTGCGTCAGCGATACGATGACGTGCCGGTCCCCTCGTGTGTTCTCGTGACGCGTGCGCTTCTGATTCTTCAGAAGTCTCGAATATGTTTTCGGAAACTCGCGACAAACGTTAATGGTGTTAGTGTGATAAGATTAGTGTACCAGCTTTCAAGAAAAGTTCTGGTCCCTATGATATAAAATTAAATCAAACAGATGAGATAACATGGTTTACTTCTAAACTAAGACAAACTAACAGCACATTTTAACAAGCAAACTAGATAGGGGACGACATGAGTGATAATATTTTACCCAGACTGTTTTAAAAGTTTGCGAGAAATTAGGAGGGAAAGAATTGAAAATTCTTGGTGCCCTACAATAGAAGCTATTCTGGAAAGTTGGAGTGTTTGCTTCAGGAATAATATAACAAAATACATCTGCCTAGTTTTTTGTAAATATTTTGAAATACTAACAAGCATAAGTTAGAATTTCCTTGGAGACCATCCAAGTAATTCTTACAGTACTACTAGTTCGGAGAAGTTGTTTTAAAACAGGTCTGAGTTCATGACCTCTGGTGATCATTTGCTTTATTCTCATTACCTCTTGATATCATTAGAAGATGGGTGTTCATCACTCTTGGTGCATAAATAAGGTTAAAGTGCACCTGACATCAAAATTTTTTATTGTCTTATTTGGAAGAACTTTTAAAATGATAAAGTAACTTCTTTTGAAGATTTTCGTTTCTTCGCTTTCTTTTTGAGATATATCAGTTTGTTTGATATGCAAATGTACGGAATTTACGTCACACATGCATAATGACGTATTGGAGAAATGTGTGTATCTCTTTCATTCTCGAACGAAATCCTTTAAAATCGAGAAGTTTGGTGTTGTGGAAGAAACGCACACACGTGTTATTCATACTTTAGTGTTTTTATTTGATGAACGAAAAGATATATAACATTCTCTGATAAGTCATTATGCATGTGTGACGTAAATTCCGTACATTTGCATATCAAACAAACTGATATATCTAAAAAAGAAAGCGAATAAACGAAAATCTTCAAAAGAAGTTACTTTATCATTTTAAAAGTTCTTCCAAATAAGACAATAAAACATTTTGATGTCAGGGGCACTTTAACAGCCCCTCACATATTATTTATTAAAAAAATTAATTTGTGCAAATTCTTATTGTATATAATTTATATAATACATCAGTCACAAAGAAAATTAAAACGGATGTAATACAATTTTAATAAAATATAATCTTTTCAATACACTAATGTTCCAGTTGATTCCAATTAATATCTCTGACTTTAGGAAGGTTTTTCTGTATCAGAAATTCAGTGCAGAATTTAGTTTCCAGTTCCATAGTTGGCGCCTCCTGCTTTTCTCACAATTTCCGTTATTAAATCCAATGTTAGTTCATCTTTGTCTTCAGAGAGGATTTCTATGGCGAAGTTCTATATGAGAAGAGAAAGTATTGTTAATAATTCATTCAAGATAGTAATAATTTTAATAATTATTATAATTATAATTATTATAATAATTATTATAATTATTATATATTATTATTATTATTTAATTATTATAATTATTATATATTATTATTATTATTTAATTATTATAATTATTATTTTAATTTTAATATGTGCATATAATTTAGCCTTTTGAGCCTCGAACTTGTGTTTATAATGCAAAATAATTTCACACAAGGTCGATGCTGGAAAGGCTAATTTATATTCACATGGCGGCCATCTTTATGAATCGGTTATAATTTCATGTTCCAAATATATTAGCATATATTAGCAACAGAACGATACATATATTAGCAATATATTTTTATTTCTGTTTTTATTCAGAAAGTTAAGCGAGGTTTTTAAAAGAACGAGGTAATACAGAACATATTTATCGTTCTGTTGCTAATGTATGCTAATATATTTGGAATCTCGTAACATGAAATTATAACCATGATTCGTAAAAACTGACATGTGACGAAGTATTAATAAATGTGAAGAATTTGCAGCTCGCTAAGTCGAAAGATGATATGATGATGTTGCTGTACTAGAATCCTAAGTCCCCGGGTCAGGATACTGGGAACCAGTACTCAGTAACCTCGCTCTGCCGTGTGAGTCCTGGTAGCTAGTCTTATAATTCTATTAAAATTAATAAATGATCGCATGCCTTCTGTTGAGCTACCGAGTGAAGGTTACTATGATGTACTAGTTCGATTGATACATGTACTGCCTATGCGGTAGTCACTATATATCAATAATGCTTGGCTGTCTTTAATACTATTGCGTGTTTGAATGTCGTGACCATTGCGCAACTGTCAACACTCTTGGCACGGTCAAATTCGATCGAGCCAGTGGCGAACTAAAATATTAAACCAGTGCTCAAATAAGTGGAAATACATATTTTATTGGGCAGTATTTATCCTGTTGAATAATTTTAAAGTTCCATCATTTAGAAAATGGCATTTTTGTATGAAAAGTACGTTCGATGTTTTAAACGGGCTGAATGTTTGTGTCAATTAACACTTGGCATGCTCTGGTCACAAACAGTACAGTGCAAAATTCATTAAGTTTATTGTTTCGTAAGGCATTATACTGCGTCCAAATTAATCTCAGAGTTCGACCTTTCGCTGCGAATTCAAAATAATAGTTGCAGTAAAGGTCGTGCGAAATTACAATATGTTGTGCTTTGAAGAAAAAAAACATAAACTTATACTATTAATAGGCTAACCTAATTATGGCTATGGTATGCATGGCTAGCAGGCCTTGAAAGTACATATAAGGAGATAATTGTCCATGTAGTGTCTGTATTCTTACCGGACATACTTCTTTGACCAGAGTCTTGTCTGTGCTAACTTTGGCTTTCTTCAACGGAGGGATACCTTTACCTACCCAAGTTATGAACACAAATTTCGCTCTTTTGCTCATTTCATCACCAGTTTCTAGTCGGGCGTACGCGTAAAGTCGATCCTCGTCTGTGAAGGGAAAATCATAAATTTATACTCCCTTCCGCTAGAACTTTAATATCACTTTAAATATCTTCTAGAACCGAACACGTGTACGATGTCGAAATTCCGCAAACCTTTAAAACCGTATGTGTAAAATGTCACCTGTGTCGTCTCCTATCAGTCTTCTTGTTAAAATGTGCTGTTTATAGTTCTTTTTATCTTAGGGAGCCCGTAATGGAGCGATAACTGATAAGCTCTGTGGGGTATCCCTGCTACTCAATGTGGCAATTGTAAATAAATAAGTATCAGATACATAAGAAAATCTCGAGACTTTGCAGTAGAGATGTGAGAATTTTTACCAGACACTTAAAAAATATAGCTTCTCCTGAGTGTAAATAATTATGTTTATAAATAGAAAACATTTTACATTCCAGACAGCACTTATAATAATGGTATTATTCATAATCTTAAAATATTATCGTACCTTTAAAATAGTTCTGTAAATCAGCATAATTATCTCCATGATCTGCGTCTTCGTAAATTATCTTTTTATCGTCGTATTTGAACACAGCCCTGTAAGAATGAATAAGCAAGTAAAATCTAATCTAAAAGGCTCCAGTCTACCGCCAGACCCGACCAACAAGGCATGTGAATATATTACGCAATAGCATTGCGTTCAAATTACCCAGGAGAAAGTGTGAGAGAATCGTCGAGAATCTCAGTGTGACTGTATGAGATATCATGCAGAGTTCTCAATTTCTTAGCCTGCGAGCAGACTCAATTTCGTAAAACAACATTGCACAACCAACTCGCATATCCGCGAACCGGCGTCTTGCGATTATCCGCAAATTTCGCGAGCTGGCGAAATTTGGTGCCATCACAGAAATCAGTAACATAACTCACCATACTGTGCTTGATGAATCATTTCTTACATCATCATAAGCTTGGCGAATAGCATCTGAATCAAGAGCCATGTTTTCAAAATAAGGTGTTTCCTGACAATAGACAACTATAATACGCATTAGGGAATAATTTGTGACGTCATATACAGAACACATTACTTCCGCCGGAAGTAATGTGAACTTAGGAAACGGAAGTGTCCAACCCAATATTTAATTTGCTGATTTTATTAACATTCTTTCTGGAACATTCTTTCTGGAAAGTAATCAGTTAAGCTATTTAATGTATCACGAATAATTTCTTTCACTCTAAAGATGTTACTAGCTTGTCTAATAAAGAAACGATAGTTATTAGCTAGTAACAAATTAAAAACGCATGCGCTGATTGGCTGAAAGCCGTGTTTCCATAACTCGATGGAAAACATGGCTTTTTCCTGCTATTTTTATAAAATGGACTGTAAGACGAACCTTTAGCTCACAAACAGCTAAAATGACAGCCAACAAGAAGAAAAACGAGCAGATTGGATGCTTTTCTTCACAGTTAAGAGTGTTTCTGTTCATTTGAGCAGCCGACGACGCTGTCTAGCGTGAGTAAGGAGAATGTATATTTTCATCATTTTAATAAGAGTCTTTATTTCCTCAGTCTTATTTTATAAAAGAAATTGAAAACATATTTTCGTGTTCCCATACGTTATAGAAACACTCGTGAAAGTTTGGCAGAACTCGAAATAGCGTGGAAACACTCGTTCTTTATTATTACAGGGCAATAATTTCCCTAGCCAGTATAGCTCTTCCGCAAATCAAATAAAAAACCTAATAATAATGCAATCTCGTGGCGCGGCGAAGGCTTCTGGGAACAAGATTAATAATAATATCTTACACAGGCCTGCGTTCCTTTTGGCCTGCGCCAAGAAAGCAGGCCAAAAGGAACGCAGGCTCTGGGTTCGCAAAAATACTAGTCCCCAGTCTCCTCCACCTTAATCTTTGTGGACCTTCAAAGAGCATTTTAATTTTTTTTCCTCTAAAAAAGTTAAAAGAAATGAACTAAAACTATTAAAGAAATTGAAAGGCTACAACTTTGTTTGCTTTAGAGAGGAAATAAAAAAATTGAATGCAAATAAAAAAATTACGCAGCCCGATAGGGGACTCGAACCCCTGGCCCTCAGATTAAAAGTCTGATGCTCTACCAACTGAGCTAACCGGGCTAGCACGTTTAAATGAGCTATAATTATTGCTTTTATTCATAATACAGTTGAGTTATATGAGATAATTTCCATAAACACGTGTTGCAGCACTTGACATATTAAACGATATCCTCCAACAGCAGAAAGATGTATCTGATGTATTATTTAGATGAAGAAATGAAGAGAGTTTATACTATGAAGGTATGTTATCTGGCTTTAAACATTTTACGAGTATTTAGATTTGAGAGTAGAACTTTCCCTCGGCTTCGAGTTTTCCACTGCTTGGACGTATTAAATTATCTTGAATAAAACAGATTTCATTCTATGCAGTAGTGATATGCAATTGCTTATATTATATTATATGCATAGCCTATCACGAAAATGTGGATCACTAAGACATGGTCTATTTAAATAGGCATCAGAGTAGGAATACACATGTCTTATTTAGTTGTGATATTTTGATATTTAAATTAATAAACTACTGAAGAAACCTTCATGTATATATTGATATAATGCAAAACTGCTGAGATGGCTATAAATGGTTTCCATATCGTCGTAACAGTCGCCGACCAGTCTCTGACTCATTCGCTGACTGGTCATCACCAACAAGTCGCTGACTGGTATGGCACTCATGTTTCCATATAGTCACGAAAGTTGCCGACAACGGTTTGAAAGTCGCCGACAACAGGTTGTTACTTAGGAAGCCATTTTGAAATTAGCCATAAAGTGCATTATGGGATACATTTATTGTCGGCGATGACGCAGACAGGCGTGTTGTGTTTCCATATCGTTGCTACTAGTCGGCAACTGTTGTGAAAGTTGAACTACTATGGTCGGCGACTACGCCAACTACTGCGCCGCCGCCAACAAGATGTTTCCATATAGAAAAGAACAGTCGATATGGAAACCAGGCTTTAGGATGGCCACATTATAGACATAGTTTCCTAAATATCAAGAGTTATCAAAATTGTTGTCTACTGAAGGCTGATATAATCATTGACCGTAACCATTGAGTCATCAACTTAGGGTTTGGTTATTAAATATAACTATATTATTTATAATTATTAAAATATGTTTTTCCTGTCTTAGAAAATTGATCCTAAAGGTTTTCCAACTATTTCTGCTCATCCAGGTATGTGAAATGCCAAATATTACTTGTAATATACCCAGAATCTTATCCCGGCATCACCACCACTATATCTACAGAACTTGTGACTAGGCTCTCGGCAACAACCTCCGTAGCTCAGTGGTCAGAGCATTGCACTAGCATCGCAGGGTTGCGGGTTCAATTCAAGCCAGAAGGCATTGAAGTTGCATTTTTTGCAACTGGTCCCAGTTTGGTCTTAAAAGGTATATATTGCAACACTCAAAATTTTCCTTCACCATAAATCCTTAGAATATGTAAATACATGTGGTCAATAATTTTGAAGTTATTACAAATGATAAAATATTACTGAAAATATACAGTAATGTGCATGGCTAGCCTCCTCCACAGACAACTCTGTCTCTGTCCAAACGGCAGCTTTCAACAATGTTTTGGCTGAGAAACTCCTCCTTTGCTTTTCCTCCCCTCCCTGCCCCCTTAATTTATCACTCCCAATCCCCTGTTTGTCTCTTCATGCTCTGCCAAAAGCAAGATCCCAGCCAAAACATCGTTGAAATCAGCCGTTTGGGAAAACACATAGTTGCCTGTGGAGGAGGCTAATGCATGGCTTTACTAGCAGAGTTATCAATGTAGGGTAGTTAAGGGGTGGTTCACAAACATGTGACACTTTGGGGGTGTTGGTTTGGCCTTAGTATCACATAACATCATAAGTGAGAAGGAGGACACTTGATCAGGTTGTCACCACATTACTTGATAGCACATGAAAAATGAGTGCAAAGAATTTGTTTATTTGTTTTAACATTTAGCACGGTTTTCTCCTGATGACAAGTACTCAAAAGAAAGAGTTACATTAAAGAAAAGATTTGGTCAGTTACTGATCCAACAAGTCCGCACAAAAGTGTGAGGAAAGTGCATGCAAGATGAAGTTTTGAAGAATTGTAAATGAACATTTTTACTGTAACTGAAAATTTTAACATGCCTTTTGTTTGTTAGTGATTGTATCCTACAATAAGATTTTAAATTATTTTCACTTCCTTCTTCCTTCCTTCCTTCCTTCCTTGCATTCCTTTCTTCCTCTCTTCCTTCCTGCCTTCCTATCTTCCTTCCTGCCTTCCTATCTTCCTTCCTACATTTCTACATAATTTCCTTCCTTCCTACATTCCTTCCTTCCTACATTCCTTCCTTCCTACATTCCTTCCTTCCTACATTCCTCCCTACCTACCTACCTTCCTTCGCACATTCCTTCTTTCTTTCCTTCCTTCCCTTCCTTCCTCCCTCCCTTCTTTCCTTCCTTCATTCATTCATTCCTTCATTCATTCCTTCCTTCCTTCCTACATTCCTTCCTTCCTACATTCCTTCCTTCCTACATTCCTTCCTTCCTACATTCCTTCCTTCCTACATTCCTTCCTTCCTACATTCCTTCCTTCCTACATTCCTTCCTTCCTACATTCATTCATTCATTCATTCATTCATTCATTCATTCATTCATTCATTCATTCATTCATTCATTCATTCCTTCATTCATTCATTCCTTCCTACATTCCTTCCTTCCTACATTCCTTCCTTCCTTCCTACATTCCTTCCTACATTCCTTCCTTCCTACATTCCTTCCTTCTTTCCTTCCTTCCTTCCTTCCTTCCTTCCTTCCTTCCTTCCTTCCTTCCTTCCTTGTTTGCTTGTTTGCTTGTTTGCTTGTTTGCTTGTTTGCTTGTTTGCTTGTTTGCTTGTTTGTTTGTTTGTTTGTTTGTTTGTTTGTTTGTTTGTTTGCTTGCTTGCTTGCTTGCTTGTTTGCTTGCTTGCTTGCTTGCTTGCTTGCTTGCTTGCTTGCTTGCTTGCTTGCTTGCTTGCTTGCTTGCTTGCTTGCTTGCTTGCTTGCTTCCTTCCTTCCTTCCTTCCTTCCTTCCTTCCTTCCTTCCTTCCTTCCTTCCTTCCTTCCTTCCTTCCTTCCTTCCTTCCTTCCTTCCTTCCTTCCTTGATTTGGTCGTGTATCGTTGTGAAAAGATGCTTCTGCCTTCTCTGCCACTCGCCATTTCCGAAACCAGTTGCAAACTACACGCGGAACGGATCCGTTTGAGATCTAAGCGATCGCGATAAAGAGTACTGAATGGAAATCCGCCTTATACAAGCCAAATTTTCTTGCAACGCAATACCGACTTTAATAAAAACAATTGGTGACGTCAGTGTAACGATTTATACCTTATCGAAATATGATCTCAAAGTATTAAACTGCTTAGGCAATGTTCGGAAATACGAATAAAATGGTTGCTTTGTACTGCCGGCGAAATAGTGCCATAGGAAACGTTTATAGCGATGGCCTTTCGTCAGAGTGTGAAACGAAAGCGGCTTCGCAAGACGACCTATTCGCTATTTGACTACCAACCAACCTTTCCGAGTTTTTCGTATACTACTCTACGTAATCTATACCAGGGCAGAACTTCTCGACAGAAATGTATGTTCTTTCTTATACAGCAGGATTTTTAACAAAGCTTTATTATTATAAAACTATGGTTCGTCTTGCAATGTTATTTTGTAAACATGGTTTGCGGTTTTACAGAGCTCTCTGTCGACGACGATATTTTTAGCTTTATTAATACGGACATCCTGTTGCCGGGAGTACAGAAAAATAGAAAATATATATATCAAAAGAGGTATACTTAATTTGATAGAAATTGTGCAAGCAAAAAATATATATATACATGCAAGAAGCCTTTATTAACCAACGTGATGTTATAGATTTCAGGTTTAACAGGCTTCTGTTACATTAGTTTTATATTGGTTTATTATGTTGCTGTAATTTGAGGCTATTTTGCTAGAGACTCCTACTGAGATTTCGTCAGAACAGGAATTGGTGTTACTGATCTCGCATACATGTTTAGTGGTGTAATAATCAAAGGCTTCGGGCTATTGGACTGCATTTTACTGCAGAGATATCGTTGTTATTAGCTATGCAAGTACTGTTGTTTGTTTTGAAAGCACTTTTCCAAGTATCTTGTTAGTATGATACTTTTGTGTAATTCTGTTCGTATTTCAAGTATTGTTGGATTATATTAAATAATGGAAAAATTGCATAAGTTTATCACTGCGGCGAACGATGGTGATTTGGAGTTAGTGAAATCTTTACTACAAAACGATGGAGAACTTCTAGATGGCGTCAACAGCGAAGGAAATACAGCGTTAATTTGTGCTTGTGCTAGTGGACGAGAAAAGGTTGTTCGCTGTTTACATGAGAAAGGTGCCAAGCTTAATAAGGGCAACCACTACGAATGGACTGCTTTAATGGCTGCGTCGTATTGGGGACATGAATCGATCGTCGCAATTCTTCTCCAATATAAATGTAATCCAAAATTTACGAACAGGTATCATTGTACACCATTAAGTTGCGCTGCGCGTCGTAATCATATTCAAGTTGCTGATTTATTGATTACCGAAGGAGCTGATGTAGATGGTAATTCAGATGGTCATACTCCACTCATGACTGCTGTACAACATGGTCATGATTCAATGGCTGAGTTCCTTCTTCAGAAAGGAGCTAACGTGAACTATAAGGATCCCAAGTCTGGCTGGACCCCACTTATGTTGGCTGCTTTGAATGGCCACAGAACTGCGGTTCAAATATTGATTGAACATGGAGGGAACTGTAACGAAGTGAATAATTTAGATAAGACTGGTCTGGAGATTGCGAAGAAACGAAAAAGAAAGGATGTGGAAAATGTATTAGATCGTGTCACAACTTCAAGAATACGCGACGCAGGTAATTCGTGTATCTCTGGTTTGTATAATATTCACGCTGTGCGACTACAAGAAATATTGTAAGGAAATATGCGTTGTGAATGAATGAATACAGGGGGGTACATGCAATGTATGCTTGTCTCTGCGTTTACTATATTAGATGATAAAGAAAGACGCCTTACTGAGTAAACCTCTTTTGGAAGAAACTTTCTTTGTGAAAAGATGAGAATTTGACTCCAGATGACTGTACATTATTAACTCAGTAATACTCCACCGGACAAGGTCAAGTATTATAGAGATCACACACCTGATAAATTTTCTACCTTGAAATTGTCGAAATCAAAATGCATGGGAAGGAAATCTTACGTTTTAACCCTTCGCGCTTGAAAGGGTTGATAGATTTCATTGACACAATGTCCAACCTCTTGTATTTTGAATCTCTTTTTTTAACACTGCTTATACAGTAGTAACGCAGCACTCTAATCTCTACTTAACCTCCTCCGCAGGCAACTCTGTGGCTTCTTTTTTCCCAGTCCGAATCCCTGTTTTGGCCGAGTCGGAGAAATTAACAAGAATCCCTTCACAATCCCTAAAACTTCCTTGCAATCGTACAGCCTTGGAAGCGATCCGGACTCGGAAAAAAGAAGCCACAGAAGTCTTGTATGTCTGTGTTTTATATTTACATCAAATATCATTAATAATTCATGAACCAAAAACAAAGGAAATCGACTCCGTGACGGACAACTGGATATGTGATCTTAATTTAATAGCATAGGATTTTGAGGATTTCAACCTCAAATTTCTCTGTAAAGCCTGGTTTCCATATGGTCGCTGCGCTGTCTTTACGGTCGCAGAAGTGAAGCGTGTTTCTTTTGTTATGACAAAAGAAACCCGCTTCACTGCTTAACTTCTGCGACCGTAAAGACAGCGTAGCGACCATATGGAAACCAGGCTTAAATACTGATTTGTTTTCGTATTTGATGCCGGCGAAAACAAAGGAAATCAGCACCGAGATGGTGGTTTGGATATCAGAGGAAGAAATTACAAAAATTAAGCCAACTTTCACCTCGATTTTCTCTTAAAATACTGATTTGTTTGAGATGTAATATGAAACACGAGGGAGAGTGTTTCATCAGGATATCCAAACACCTCTAAGTTTGTTAAAAAACCTCGGCTTCTCCTTGGTTTTCAACAAACTTCTCGGTGTTTGGATATCCTGATAAAACACTCTTCCTCGTGTTTCATATATTACATGAACTGCCGTGGTCAAAGCAAAATTTTCGGAATTTAAACTGCGGACAGAATGGCTTAAGGATTAATAATTATTACACAATAATGCTTTTTGGTAATGTCTTTTTTTCTATGAAATACTATAGGTAATTGTAAGGTTAATAGTAAACCTTTGGCTGCAGTTGGATATTTTTCTTTTATATAATAATACATATTAAGAAATAGTATCCGTCGATAAATCTAGCAATTTCAACTATTTCTAGGCCATCTTGTTGTGGATATAAACATCATTGAAGCTGCACGACAAGGTACAGTTTAATATTTTTATCAAAGATAAAAGGGGCTCTTTATATGAGTAAAAGTGATGGATTTCACTTCGCATTTACATGGGAATATTCTAGCCCTTCTAGGAGGGCTGACTTGTTTACCGAGTTGACAACATGTATTTTCCAACGTAACCCGCTGAATCCCATTTTCCCGCACAAGTTTTCAATTTAAAACCTACGTATGAACAAACAGAACTTGTGAAATAAAGAATTGTCTAAAAATATATACGGGCGAAGACCAACTTTGTCGCGTGTACAGAGCTTTGACTTGCCAGCCCTCTCTTGAGTGCGTTTACAACCTCTCAGTCAAACCCTATGTAAAATTTGTTTTCGTTTATATGAGAGGGCCAGCTCTCGCTATTGACTACACGGGATCTCGCCTACGAGGGCTGGAAATTTTCCATGGGCTCGTAAAGAGAACTAGCCCTCCTTTATGTAAACACCCCCTCAATTTCGGCTTTATCCTCTTTATTTCGTCAGGAAATCTGGAACGAATCAAAGAATTATCAAAGTCGAGTGATTTTAACGTCAACGAAACAGGTAAGGGGTCATTCAGGAAATGACCGGAAATTTACTTAAAAAATTCTCATATCCTATTAAAGTGTAAATCTTTTATTTAACATTCGTGATTTGTTGAACCAAATTCGCTGCTATATTTTAAGTTGGTGGATTTGTTCTATTAACATAACGACTTTTTTTGTTAACTAATTTCTCGACCCATGGCCACACAAATGGGAAATCCGTATAGCCACTGGTCAAAGGTTAACCTCTGACCGTTGGGTGCCTGCACCGAGTATCTTTTGCATGCCAAGTATAAAGAAATTATTTGACATAAACAACTTAGACAATTGGTAAAAAAAAGTAGAGTGCTGCGTAGACAGTGTTTTGGATATATAACAAAGTGAAAAGGTGGTAAACTGCCAAGATTTTTAGTAACGAAATACTGACGTTTCGAGCAGAGCCCTAGCTTGAAAGCAAGGCCGTAGGAAGATGGTTTGGGTTAGGGGGGCTGAAACGTGGGGTGCCGAGCGCCGCGAGTCGAGCGCCACAGGCGCGAGTTTTTTAGGGGGGTACGGTGGCATGGTCCCCCGGAAAATTTTGAATTTTAGAGTCTCTCAAATGACATTTCCTGCATTCTGAGGGAGATTTAAGACAATTCTAAAGGTCATAAAATAACAATTTTTCTATGCGATAAGTGGGCAAATAGTCAGTAATTCAAAGAAAAAATATTTCATATCCCATAGAAAAATATTTCATATCATATTTTCTTTGCTACTGCGTGATTTTTCCACGTCGGTTAGGGGGCTTTTTTTATTTATTTTTTTCCACTCTGAAACACGATTTCCTGCATTTTGATGTCAGTTTTACAACAAAATATTATGATCATAAACAAGATAATTTTTGTCTACCTTGACTTCCTTCGCCAATATCTGACTTTTCTGGAAACTATAGTTGCACTGGTCTTTGTGTGAAAGTATGAAACTTGTGTACGCGGAGCAAGTGCCACCCGCCCCTGCAATTGTTTTGAAATCTATATGCTCCGAGGTTAATTCTGGTGCAGTCTAAAGCATCAGCAGCAATTACTTATTTGATTTTTCAGCTAGAATTGAATGTTTTAACTATAACCAACTTCAATCGCTGTATCTTGCGGCGGAGCCGGGACAAAGAAAGATCAGATATTCCTCTGCGGCGTCCGTGCCATATGTCTGTGGAAAACTTGTACTTTGACATTTTAGGGGGGCTCGGCCCCCTTCCTCCGGCGAATAGGGGGGCCGCGGCCCCCCGCGCCCCCCTGCTTCCTACGGCCATGCTTGAAAGTAGCCAAAAACATACAAGCCCTATTTATTTTATTTCATCTCATCTTACTCTGATGAAGTGCTCCGCTCGAAAAGTCAGTATTTCGTCACTAAAAATCTTGGCAGTTTATCACCTTTTCACTTTGTTAGATAATTGGTTATATCAAATAACCAAACCATGTTGTTTTTGTTATTTAACATGTAGCAGCGAATTTGGTTATTTTATATGATCAGGAAAAAAGTGACAAATTTACACTTGACGTCATAATCAGGATGTTATTATTGCCAAATGACTTTGTCTCTAGTCTAATACTAGCGGAAGATATTTAGCGGAAGATATTTTTAGGTGTTGGTGAAGTCCCAAGTTGGTAATGTCTGTCTCAAGAATGCCATGTTACCCTTGAAAATTTTAAAGTTTGGAATGGCCTCAAAATCTACTTTCGACTTTTTCTTGTTGTTAACATTTCGCCCGCAGTAATAGAACTAGTCCCCTCGCGCGCGTTCCCGCTCTTCTCCCGTCCTTCCCCCCCCCCCCCCCCCGAGAGCCGCTACGCAGGTATTAATTGTTGGGAAAATCTTTCCGGGGGGGGCAATGCCATCGTGGAACAAGAGTGTGGTGGTAAGCGACCTCCCTGTTTTCACCAAAACGTTTTGGCAGTTGAAGTTTGTATTCCTCTTGTCATTATCATCATCATATACATTATATAACGTCTGTTTTTCCATACTATCATGGATTGGACGGTTGATAACACTCTTCCACTTTATTCTGCTTGAGCAAGATCACGCTGTATATTCTCACAGCATTAAGATCACCACACACAACCTCCGTCTTCTGCCTCTCTTTTGTTTAACCAGCTGTTGTGGTCTAGTGGTTAGCACACATGTCTATGAGCTGGGAGACCCGCGGGTTCAAAGCATAGGTCGGACCACCAATCCGGGTTCAAAATAATTGAGGAGAAGGTGTGCTACTTTTGCAATAATATCAGCAAATGGTAAGACTTTCGGGTCTCCTCGGATAACAACCTTAAATCATAAGCCCTTGGAACCCCTATCAGTTGGGCTTCTAGCCTGTTGGGGTATTCCGTTCACCTAAAAGAGTGATAAACTTAAAACACGAGCCTCTGGCTAGGCTAACCCGACTGTAAATAAATCATACTCATACCACACACAACCTCCGTCTTCTGCCTCTCTCTCTTGTTTACCTTCTACAGCAATTATCTCCCTAGACGTCTTCACCCAATTGTCATCGGCAAAGGAAATGGAAGTCGCGTCGGTAAATTATCACAACCAACCTTTCAATCAATATCTCGTCTGTTTAGACTACGACCATTTTATCAGGATTCTTAATATATATGTTGATATTTGTTGTATATACACACTGCTAGCCTATAGTGAATGTAGGAGAGCTCGGATGTAGACAGACGATACGTGGACGATCGTCAAGCTCGTATCCTCAGAAAAAAGTCCCGTACAGGAATCGAACCTGTAACCTTCTGATTGCCTGTGAGATGCTCTAAACATTGAGCCAGCGAGACTCAGATGGAGAGTGGCCCATAAACATTGACCGCGAATGTTTTAACGAACTTGTAAAATGAGTCGAACATATAACACATACTTCGTTTGGACGTTGTGGAAACGGTACAAACAAATTATTTTAATTTGAGCAAGTTAACTTTGATAAAACATTGATGTTTTATTAATCAGCAAGTTAACTTTGATAAAACATTGATGTTTTATTAGTCAATGTTTTATCCTGGGTTAAAGATACTGATTAAATATTAATTTCTTTTGAATTTTCTTCATGAATTATTAATGAATTTTACAAGTTAAACGTAAAGACACTTCACTTTTACTTTCACTCACCTACATTTTAGAGTATTCAATTTGTATTTCTATATACTCCCTACGCAGCACACATTTATATATCACTCCTATAGTATATCATTATTTTAAAATATCATTTAAAAAATAATGTAGTGCGCTTTTTTAACACGCATTATGCCATTTTTGTATTTTATGAAGATGGAGATGGCGTGTCGCCTTTGATGTGTGCTGCAGCTTCGAACAATTTTGAAGTTGTTAAATTTCTTGTTGAAGAACAAAATGCTGATGTCAATTTACAAGATAAAACTAAAGGATGGACTGCATTAATATACGCTACTAACTACTCGTAAGTAATTACAGCGGAAACGGTAAACGAGTTTTTTGTATTTACTGCGTATGCGCCCCGCAGCCAACTCTGTGACTTCTTTTTTTTCCCGAGTCAAATAGCTTCCAAGGATGTTTTGGCCAATCCCCTCACAATCCCTATACTTCCCTGCAATCTCAGTCAAAACATTGCTCGCACAGCCTTGGAAGCGATTTGACTCGGAAAAAAGAAGCCACAGAGTTTGCCTGCGGGGGAGGCTATGCGCGTAGTAGAGACATTGTTTACGTTTGCGACAGAGACTGTTTGCTATATTGCTAATGGGAATAGTTCAATGACCACTAAATTTAAACCAATTTTAATTTCCGCGGTGCACTGAAAGTTGGCGGTGTTTTGATTTTGAATGTAAACAAGTTTCGTCGTCGTTGTTGTTAGGATCAACGTTTGAATCTGCGCCGCTCTAGTGTCGAATATACTACTCCGAGCTGCTCTAGTGTCGAATATACTACTCCGAGCTGCTCTAGTGTCGAATATACTACTCCGAGCTGCTCTAGTGTCGAATATACTACTCAGAGCTGCTCTAGTGTCGAATATACTACTCAGAGCTGCTGTAGTGTCGAATATACTACTCAGAGCTGCTCTAGTGTCGAATATACTACTCAGAGCTGCTCTAGTGTCGAATATACTACTCCGAGGTGCTCTGGTGTCGAATATACTACTCCGAGCTGCTCTAGTGTCGAATATACTACTCAGAGCTGCTCTAGTGTCGAATATACTACTCCGAGCTGCTCTAGTGTCGAATATACTACTCAGAGCTGCTCTAGTGTCGAATATACTACTCCGAGCTGCTCTAGTGTCGAATATACTACTCAGAGCTGCTCTAGTGTCGAATATACTATTCCGAGCTGCTCTAGTGTCGAATATACTACTCCGAGGTGCTCTAGTGTCGAATATACTACTCAGAGGTGCTCTAGTGTCGAATATACTACTCCGAGCTGCTCTAGTGTCGAATATACTACCATTCGCATTTCAAAACATGGTTACGTCTACGTTAACTACATTATTGTGACGCTGGTGCAGTCCTGTATTTATTTATTTATTTATTTATTTACAAAATGTTTATCCAGGATAGTCATTTCAGTGTGTACACTGTTTTCCAAATGAGACCTGTTAAATAACATGTAAATAAGTAAAACTTAGATGACAATAAGAATATATATATAAAAGTTCAGTTGTAAATAAAAGTATAACTATAAAAATTTAAAATAACTAAAAGTTTAAAGTTAAAATCATTCAATTGTTCATAAAATAAGGATTCTACTTGTAAACTTCGGATTGATAACGGTAGTAGGTTGTACAGGTGAGCAGCTTGATAGTAAAATCCGTTCCGTGCACATTCTGTTTTTACTTTAGGTAACCTAATGGATAGGTTATTGTTCCTTGTGCATCGTTCATGTGACATTATTTCAAAATATGTATTCATCGGAGGTGGTAATTCTTTATTGATGCACTTTCGTACAATACTACAAGCTCTTCTTTTCAGTGCTATAGTAATTGGTGTAATTTGTACTGTTGTTCTTTCGTTCCAGTTTTTAATAATGTTTTCTGCCCTTTCGTGGAGTCGGTTCAGTAATTGTCCGTTTGACTTCGGTTTAAGTTAATATCCACAATACCACAATATGTAAGTGCCGGTATAACCACTGAGGTGTAGATGGTTTGAGTAGCAGATGTTGTAAGGTTTGGTCGTAGCTTCGCAAGTAGACCCAATCGACTACTAACTTTGCGATATTTCTTCAGAAAGTTTTCATTCAGATTTAATGACGTGTCTAGCAGTACTCCTAGATATGTGTAAGATTTAGTAAAGTTTATTTCAATGTTATTAACTTAGATTGACAAGGTGGTTGTTTTCTTTAGACGTACTGAGGAACCAAAAAGCATTGACTCTGTTTTCCCTTTCTTGAGGTTTAGTGATAGGTCGTTTTCGGTTAACCAGATAGATATATTAACAAAATGGGTGTAAAGCAAATGGGTGTATAAATATCATAAACAAAGCTAACAAATAATTTCCCAACGCAACCAGGTGATAAATCAGACATAGTTTGACGCTACTCTGGCTTTAAAATTTTTTGTTAACGTGAACTTTAAAAGTTACTGTCAAAAGTTACTGTATACAAAGCTCTTTTTGTAACACCCATCAATTGGATTCCGAAAGAAATTTCGCTCTGATATACAACTGGTATCTCTCATTCACACTTTCATTTTATGAACCAATCGAGATCAAAAATATTAAAAGAAATATGTTAAATACCTACACTGCCCCAGAAACATACAAACATTACTTCAAACGGATTGTGCACAATATTAACAGTCGAAATAACATGAAAAACGTCATGCTACCAAAGGTGAAAACTGAGTGTGGCAGAAAATCATTTATGTTTCAAGGAGCAAAACGTTTTAACTTGTTACCAACTGATCTAAAAGAAGAATTATCTATTACAAAGTTTAGATTTAAAATACAGGATATTTTCGACTCTTGACTGTCGATTTCACTTACAATTCTTAAAGACTTTCTCAAAAGACTTTTAAACTTTTTAATGTAGTGACTTTTTAGTGTAGTGTTTTTAATGTACTGTTTTTATGTGTTTTTTTAATATTATTTTTTGTAATTTAATATTTAACACAGGTCCTGTTAAAGAGTATACCTGTTAAAATATTGTTAATAATAATAATAATAATAATATATTAGTTGGGGTTTTTTCACCGAAACTGGCAGAAATGAACTTATCATTATTTAATTTTTATTTATTTACTTTAGTCACAAAAGCATCATTCTTTTTCTAATTCTGCGTGGTGCTGACGTACACCTGAAAACATTTACCAGCCATACATCATTTGAATTTGCCCTTTATAATGGTAAATATTTTAACTACTTTTCAATTTTGTGTAATTTACATCAATTTTATTTTTAGATCGTCCAGGTTGTTGTAGTCTTGAGAAAGACTATTGTTGGTGGCTGACGTTTCGACGGTCTGAGCGGCAGTCATCAGCGACGGTCTGAGCGGCAGTCATGAGCGACGGTCGTGACTCTGAAGATGACCGCCGCTGAGGCCGTCGAAACGTCTGTCACCAACAACAGTCTTTCTCAAGACTACAACAACCTGGACGATCAACTTCACACATCTAATGATACTCCTAGGTTCAAACCATTTACATGAAATTTTATTTTGTTACAAAGTTAAGTAAATGTTGATAGTGTAGAGCAACATATGACTGGCAATGCATATGGCCGGCAGAGTAACACACATACACACACATATATATATATATATATATATATATATATATATATATATATATATATATATATATATATATATATATATATATATATATATATATATTATATATATATATATATATATATATATATATATATATATATATATATATATATATATATATATATATATATATATATATATATATACACATATGTTATTTACCGGCTACAGGCCCAGGGAAATATTTCTCAATACGGACCGACCAAAACGGTAAATTATTTATTTATTTTTTTCCTTAATATCTTGGCTTGTTTTTTGGTCGTCATCAGTATTAGTGGACAAAAAGGAAAATCTGTGCTTTTACCTTCGTCAAAGGAAATTGAGAGTTAAGTCTCTTTTCGGATAAAAAGAACTCACTTATATGCTTTCAATATGTTCAATCTCGTTTGAGTTCATTTTCAAATGTTTTTAGAATATTTTACGGTTTATAAAACGCATTTAAAACTGAAATTATGTCGCGGAGTGGTCCGTACGAGCGGTCTGTATGGACTCATACGGACCGCTTGTTAGCCAATCAGAAAGCAGGATTTGGTAGAATACGGATCGGAAAAAATAAATCTTGATTATTTAAACTTTTCTTTTTTTAAGGTCAAACAGATATTATTCGTATTATAGCAGCTGGAACTGGCTCAGTTTCTAAACGAAACTGTAAGAGGTTTTCTGTTAATATTAATGATAAAGTAAAAGATATAATTTACTGTTTTATTTTTTTGCTAAAATTTGCTATTAGTTCAAGACACAGTGTTTATTATGTGATGTTTGTTTATTTTTAGTGGTACAGAAAATGCTTAAAGAAGCATTGTCTGCTGAAAAAAAATCTGTTGCCATGAAGTATAACTCCAACAACATGCAAGTATCAGAAATGTACGAATAATCCTTCTTGTAATTATTACAATTCTTAGGTTATATTCACTAAAACATTCCCAATCATACATTTTAATATTTTTAGATATGACACAAACAACAAACAAGGTCTAAAGGTAAAATAATGTATTAATGTGCACATGACAAAATAACTTACAATAAAATATATGGATTTACTGTAATCCTATGACCAAACGACAAAGTTCACAAATCTGAATATTTCTGTCTCCTCCCTTTCATTATCTGCCCTCCTGCTCTCTCTATCTCCCCCACTATCTCCCCCACTATCTTCCTCTCTCTCCCCCACTCTCTATCTCCCCCACTCTCTATCTCCCCCACTCTCCCTCTCTCTATCTCCCTCTCTCTCCCCCACTATATCCCTCTCTCTATCTCCCTCTCTCTCCCCCACTATATCCCTCTCTCTATCTCCCTCTCTCTCCCCCTCTCTCTATCTCTACTCCCCCACTATCTCTCTATCTCACCCACTATCTCCCTCTATCTCCCCCTCTCTATCTCTCCCACTATATCCCTCTCTATCTCCCTCTCTCTTCCCCACTATCTCCCTCTCTATCTCCCTTCCCACTATCTCCCTCTCTATCTCCCCCTCTCTCTCTCCCTCCCTCTCTCTCTCTCTCTCTCCCTCTCTCTCTCCCTCCCTCCCTCCCTCTCTCTCTCCCTCCCTCTCTCTCTCCCTCTCTCTCTCCATCCCTCCCTCTCGCCCACCCTCGCCCACTATCTCTCCCACCATTTCCCTCTCTCTCTACTTCTTACCCTCCGTCTCTCTATATCTTCTTTATTAACTTGCCTTACAGGTTCTAGTTTCCAGAGGACTAAACAAGTTGTGGAATTTCAATCATACTGCTCGAGGTTTAAACAAAAAGCAAACTACAAAAACTCGTCCATTTCAGACCAATTTAAATGACTTATCTGATCAATGTCAAATAAATGTGGATTCTGTCAAAAACTCTAATATACTTAGTGGAAACAGTATTACATCAGAAGAAAGTACAGGTATTTACAGTAGAAATAGTGTAAAATGTATCAGTTTGTGGCACCAATTGTACATCATAACAAGGTGTCCAAAAACTTTGTTACAAAAATTTTACATTCCAAAAACTTTGTTTTCTGAACATTATGTGTTTTTAAATTTTGCAATCTTTGCGTATATGCTATTTGTTTTAGATTCTGCTGTGTTTAAATCTGCCATGATCGAGGGTATTGGTCAAAAGAAAATAACACATTTGGTAAGTTTTTCTTTCAGTGCAAATATAAGAGTAGCAAAAATTATAAGGAAATTAGCAATGATCTTGGGTGGGGCAGGGCAACTGCCCCAGGGCCTGGGCTAAATAAGGGTCCTGAAATGATAACCATCATGCAAATCCTACACATAGAATGAAGCTTCTAGAGCATTTAGGGCTGCACCTATCTTGGCTTTTGGCAGCCCTGGGTAAAAGACAACCTTGTATTAAAGCTGTACTGTTTTTTTTAATGTGTTAATATACACAATGCCGCAGTGAATGTGGGAGAGCTCGGAGTATTGCCAGTGAGATGCTCTAACCATTGAGCTAACGAGACTCGGAGAGCGAAGGTTACAGTGATGTACTGATTCGATTGATATATGTACTGCCTATGCAGCAGTCACTATATATCTGTAATGCTTGGATGCGTTAATATACACAATCAGAAGGTTACAGGTTCGATTCCTGTGAGGGACTCTGAATAATTTTTCTGAGGATATGACCTTGACGATCGTTCATGTATCGTCTGTTTTAATTGTCTTGATTAATTATGTACTGTAACAACGTATGCACTTCGGCAGACAACTTATCAAGTGCTATGTCTGCTGACGAATGAGTCAATGATTGATTGGTCTGTTTATTAAAAAATCTATTTTTGTAGCCATTAGCTGGTCCATCTTCGAATTTATGGACCAACGACCTTAGTGATCCTGTTGTTCCACCATTCACACCAACCACGGTATTGGACTTTAACACAATTCCAAGAGACTCTCTGGAGACGTTATCTACCTCCCCTCAGGTACAATATTTATATTAAAAGACAAAAATATTTTAAAAGAAATATGAACAAAAACAATGATAATGACGTGGATAAATTAATATGATAATTTATTATTTTCAAAATTTTGATATTCCTAACTAGACCACGATTCCCGCCTGGTTCCTCCATTGCAATGATAATATAAATAATAATGATATATTATTTCTTTGAATTCAGGTGCCTGTTGTAATCTTAAATGGTTCAGTTTACAAAGAAGCTTTTCTTAAAGTTAAAACCAGTCAACTTAACCACAAATTAATACCTGTAAAGTAACAATAAAATAATTAATAGTTCTAATTGCATTTGTAAAAGTCAATATATACTAAATATTAAAAAATTTACTCAATAAATTAATCTTAAAAAAAATAAAATATTATTTTAATACCGTAAGCTTATTTTTAGTTTATCTAAATATTATCTAAATATAATCTAGAATTATTCAACATTTACACAGGTTTAAAGGACATTGGCAACAAAAATTAAGTTTTTCTAATATGAAAGAACTCGTAAAATGATAGAGTAACACCTTTTACAACTTTTCCGTATTTTACTTCGTTTTTGAAATATTTCAGTTTGTTTGTATGTAAATGAGATGGTCTCTGACGTCAGGTGCGGGTAGAGAATTTTCACTCATTAAAAATGTCTTATATCTCAGTGATTGCTAAGTTTACAACGTTCATTATCATGAGGAGTTATTATACGCACATTTTCAAGTAAATTTGTGTAACTTGAAGAGTGAAAATTCTCTACCCGACATCAGAGACCATCTCATTTACATATCAAACTGAAATATTTCAAAAACGAAGTAAAATACGGAATAGTTGTAAAAGGTGTTGCTCTATCATTTTACGAGTTCTTTCATATTAGACAAACTTAATTTTTGTTGCCAATGTCCTTTAACATAAAACAGTATATCTTTTACTTTATTTACTTTTTACTTCTTTTTTGAAACAAACTGAAATATTTTAATAGTGAAGTAAAATACGGAAAAATTGTAAAAGGTGTTACTCTATCATTTTACGAGTTCTTTCATATTAGACAAACTTAATTTTTGTTGCCAATGTCCTTTAATTTTTCTAATATTTTATGGTCTAATATTTGTTCAGGATAGTGGATTTTATTCATTGCATGCAAAACATAATGGACAACGATCACAAGCTTCAAATAATCTATTAAACCAGGATGAACAGAGTCCAGAGTCATCATTTAGCTTTTGTATGGCGGGCAGTAGTCTAAACTCTTCATTCACAAGCAGTACAAACATAAGGTGAAAAGATATTATATATTTTAAGGGAGTTTAAAAAAGCTTGAGAGCTTCATTTTTTCTTTTGAAAATTTATTTGTTACGAGTGTTTCTTGGATAAAATATTTTCCATACAAATTTATCCAGTAAATAAAATTTATCCAATATCACACATAGTTTGTCGCTTGAACGTGACATTAAAAGTTACTGACCATGACCCAACGTTTCAACACTCCAATCTATAGTGTTTTCATCAGAGGTGATCGTTGTAAAGTTAGGATCCCTACTTATACTCTCATAGAACCGATGATGACGTTATCTATTAACAAGATGCAAATAAGCTTTTGGTAATAAACCATCCATCATCGCGATTCAAAGGGGCGTGGGTGCTATTGATATGTCAAGCCTCCAGACAACGTCTCTGAAGAGTGGTGGTAATTTTGGAATTTTCCCACGCAATCTCATGGTAGGTTACGCACGCGTGTTCCGACAAAGCAGAATTTTCCGTAAATTGCGTAACCTACCATGAGATTGCGTGGGAAAACTCCAAAATTATTATCATTGGTTCTATGAGGGTATAAATAGGGATCCTAGTAACTTACTAACTTTGCAACAATCACCCCTGTGATGAAGACACTAGATTGGAATGTCGAAACGTTGGGTCATGGACAGTAACTTTTAAAGTTACGTTCAAAAAACGTTTTAAAGCCAGAGTAGCGTCAAACTATGTCTGATTTATCACCTGGTTGCGTTGGGAAATTATTTGAAAATTTATATGTTACGAGTGTTTCTTGGATAAAATATTTTCTACATACAATTTTATCTAGATGTATATTAAAACATTGCTTTATATCAATCATTAAATTACTCTTATTTTTTAGTGATATCCCATGCCGAAAACAAGGCTGGAGTCCAGTTAATGTTCCCTCACCCCAAAACTATAGAAAACTTCAAGTAACTTCATTACCATCTTGTTCTCCACCATCCATTACATCTACATCACCTACCTACCATTTACTTGTGCCAAGGACCAACAAAACACCAACTAAACGAAAGTCAAACTCACTACCAAGGATTGGTAGAAGTTCTGTAGTCCCCTTACACAACCCACGAGGATCAGTTAAAAGTGAACCAGATGATGGTTAGTCCAGTGTCGCGTACAATATTAATTCCCAATCTTAAGTATGCTGTGTTTCATTTAACATCTTATTCATACTTTTAATTTATAACAGAAGAGATGAAACAACTCCTAGAAAAGCTTTCTTTAGAAAAATATACTCCAATATTTGAAGAGCATGAAGTAAGTTCATCATATTCGTTTACAAGCTTGGAAATAATTCGTTGTACCTGTCAGAATGACCAGCACAAATAGATTTGTACCGGACACACAAACAATTGTACCAGTCAACGTACAACTTAGCGCAACGTCTCCAAACTTAGCGTAATGAGCGCAACGTCTCCAAACTTAGCGTAATGTCTCACAACTTAGCGCAACGTCTCCAAACTTAGCGCAATGTCTCACAACTTAGCGCAATGTCTCACAACTTAGCGCAATGTCTCACAACTTAGCGCAATGTCTCACAACTTAGCGCAATGTCTCACAACTTAGCGCAATGTCTCATAACTTAATAACGCAATCTCTCCAAACTTAGCGCAATGTCTCACAACTTAGCGCAATGTCTCACAACTTAGCGCAATGTCTCACAACTTAGCGCAATGTCTCACAACTTAGCGCAATGTCTCATAACTTAGCGCAATGTCTCACAACTTAGCGCAATAATGTCTCATAACTTAATAACGCAATTTCTCCAAATTTACTTCAATGTCTCAAAACTTAGCGTAATGTCTCTCATCTGAGGTTGTACAATACGAAATCTAAACACAGTCCATTCAACACAAAAATGTTTTACTTTCACAAAAAGTTGAGTATAATCTTCGCACAAGATGAGCATCGGACAAAACGACAGACACAATCTTGTAACTGTCAAATCTCTAGAAATGGAAAATTTGTACCGGACGATGTCCGTGACCGACCACTAATATCCAGGCTTGTTCGTTTATTTTAAATAAAGGAAGGTTTTCCATGTCTTCTGCTTCCATCATCTTGTGTCTATTGCGTTTTTTGAGGAAAAGTTTGTAGTACAAGTCATATTTTTAAGACACAATCGTGATGAGTTTGGGAAAAGCAATTCCAAGCTCACTCTTACTTTTGAATCTTGTTATTTTTAATATTATTTGCCCTTTTCTAGGTTGACATAGAATCATTTGTGAACCTTAATAATGATGATCTAGATGAAATTGGGATCGATCAGGATGAAGCTAAAGAACAAATTATGGCAGTTGTTCAACAATTGAGAAAGCAAAAGGTTCTCAAATTACAAATATGTAATTGTTTAACCATTTGAAGGACATTGGCAACAAAAATTAAGTTTGTCTAATATGAAAGAACTCGTAAAATGATAGAGTAACACCTTTTAAAATACTTCCGTATTTTACTTCGTTTTTGAAATATTTCAGTTTGTTTGATATGTAAATGAGATGGTCTCTGATGTCAGGTGCAGGGAAGAGAATTTTCACTCATTAAAAAAGTCTTATAAAAGTCTTATTTCTCAGTGATTGCTAAGGTGATTGCTCATGAGGAGTTATTATACGCACATTTTCAAGTAAATATGTGGAACAAACTTGAAGATGTAACTATAATATTTTAATGTGTGAAAATTCTCTACCCTGCACCTGACGTCAGAGACCATCTCATTTACATATCAAACAAACTGAAATATTTCAAAAAACGAAGTAAAATACAGAAAAGTTGTAAAAGGTGTTACTCTATCATTTTATGAGTTCTTTCCAATGTCCTTTAAAAAACATGTTAATTTGCCTTTGGTGATCATTTCCCCTTTATTCTCAAATTTACCTGAATGCTTGATTAACATTATTATGAGAATTAGTTAGGTACTGGAGGAGGTAAATTTCTGTTAATTTATGGTGGTATGCAATTGCTTATATTTTTTGTATGAACTATTTCTAGGAGAAAAAACATGAATTTTTACAAACAGGAGCATGGTCATAACTTACGAAATACAGATTTTAAAGAAACTGATTTTAAATGGTGTAAGTAAATTGAGTTTGATATACGCTGGACGTGAAACAATAATTTTGTTGTAAACTCTGAGGGGTAATTGTTAGTTTTTATATTATGTGACATTAGGAAATATAAGAATTTACCTTGCATGAGATGTTATTTAATTGAATATTTTTTACTATACATATACTGTAGTTGAACAATGTAATCAAACTGAAAGCAAATGTAAAAGATTATGATATATGTAAGAGAATAATTAAATTGTAAATGAAAACATGTATAAATGTAGATTATTATGTGTGTACAGTAGATATTAACCAGAGAACTCACGCTCTTCAAAATGAGCAGTATACAAAGAAAGGCATCAAAATTGTCTTTGTACTACCAATATACCTGTATTGGTGCATACTAATACAGTAATATATTTATTTAAAAAAGTAGAGTGCTGCGTAGACAGTGTTTTAAATATAGCAAAGTGAAAAGGTGGTAAACTGCCAAGAATTTAGTGACAAAATACTGACGTTTCGAGCGGAGCCCTTCATCAAGTCTTACTCTGATGAAGGGCTCCGCTCGAAACGTCAGTATTTCGTCACTAAATTCTTGGCAGTTTACCACTTATTTGGTGGCTTCCACTTACTGTTGAAAGGTAAATTAACACTTTATATAAATCCTACTTACAATTGTATAAATTCTACTTATACTATTGTATGAATTCTACTTACGATTGTATAAATCCTACTTACAATTGTATATCTACTTACGATTGTATAAATCCTACTTACAATTGTATATCTACTTATTATTGTATAAATCCTACTTACAATTGTATAAATCCTACTTATTATTGTATAAATCCTACTTACAATTGTATATCTACTTACGATTGTACAAATCCTACTTACGATTGTATAAATCCTACTTACAATTGTATAAATTCTATTAACTATTACTATTGTACAACTAAGACAACTAATGTTATTCTCTTGTTTCTATACAGACGATGTACAAGAAGTTATGAACTTATGGACATCAAATTGCCATCTTATACAAATGGCATTTTTCTACTCAAACCCAAGTCTATTTCTTCTTGCAGCTGAACACCATTGTTAAAAATTGCTCATAGTTGATGTTTATCCATCCACTCAAATTATGGTCGTATTGTTTAAATGCATTTGTCAAGGTCTAAATGGAACAAGAATAAACTATTATATTATGCAGGAATAAAATAATCATAAGTGCACTTTTCTATCTCCATATGAAAGAAATGAAGATTTATGACTTACTGTACCTTGAGAACAACACAGCATTGAATAAAGTCATCAAACCGAATGTCCCCACTTCCACTACGATCAAATTTTCTTATTAGAATATCATAAAACCTCTCTGACAAATTGAATCCTGTACATCAATTGAAGAAAATAAGAAAGCAATACTTTGATTTCTACTCAAATACTAAATTTATCTGCAAATAAGAAATTAGAGTGTGTAAAAACTTACCAAAGCTTTGCAGGGCTAAAAGAGAAAATCATTTACCCAATTATTTAGAGTGTATTTAACTATCATTGATGGGAAATATTCAATAATATCTCTGCTGCCAAAGTATATAACATTTTAGTACCTGTCTTGAGCTCATTTCTGTCAATTGTCCCTGAACTATCCAAATCAAAACTTTTAAAAGTCTCTTGCCAATCACAGACATATTGCCATAATGATGCAAATTCATTGAAGTCAATAACACCATTGCCATCATAATCAAACATCCCTAAAGTGTAATTTATCATCAGCAATAAAGAAGCTAAGATGCAATCTCTGGACAGTAACTTAACTTTTATTTATACTGGATAACCCTATCAGTCATTAATTATCATCCCCTCATGGCTCATTGGTCCAGTGTTATTACAGGAAGAAACCAGAGTACCCGGAGAAAATCTGCGGTGTTTGGTAGAGTCAAACTGGAAGCACTCTTCTCACTTGCATCCAAGGCAAAATCTTTAATCTGATAACTGCACCGAGCAGGAATCGAACTCGGGTTGGAGAGGTGAAAAACGTGTGCTACCCACTGTGCCACCAACACCCCTACCCATAAAAATTGTGTTAATTAATTAATACAGTATTAATATTATTAATGTACATTGTAAAACATTAGTATAACATTGCAGCCTTACCCATCATAAGACGGATAGTTTCTGGGTTGAATGCTGTCCAGGAGCCTATTATATGGGAAAAAGACAATTTCGGACTGAAATTACATTGCTTGGTGAAAAGGACCTCAATCAAGAAGTCTGGTTGGATGGCGACATCCACAGCTGTTGTGGTCTAGTGGTTACCACACATGCATGTCTATGAGCTGGGAGACACAAGTTCAAATCCTGGGTCGGACCACCACTTAGGTAGGGTCTTAAAAATAATTGAGGAGAAAATGCTGCCTTTAATTGCAATAAGTAAATGGTAAGACTTTTGGGTCTTCTCGGATAACGACCTTAAATCGTAGGCCCTCGGAACCCCTATCAATTGGGCTTCTTGCCTGTGGGGTATTCCAATCACCAAAAAAACAGTAATAAACTAAAGCGACTGAATTTTTAAAAGCGTCAAATTACAAGAAATAACGAAGAGTTTTCCGGTCAAAATTTCCGGTCAACACCTGTCAATGAGTTTAATTACCATTTATATATCAATAGATTTGGGTGTGAAAGTATAAGAATTATAAAAGATTCTAACAAGATTTTGAAATAACTTATTTCACGAAAGATATTAAACGCGATTCTGCAAATAATTATATTTATTGCGATGGTAAACAAGGAATTAAGTGTGTATACCGTTTACGATTAACTAAAGAATGTTTCCAAGTGCAAACATTCCTTACATATTTCAACCTTACCATTTGCCAATGCCTGTTGTAGCTCATTTCCACATATGGTACCATTTTTATCTTGGTCAATTCTTTACGGAATATAAAAAAACAACACCTCAGATATTCGGTTTTCCGCTTGCAGAATATGGGTGGGTACTATGGGGTTATTAAATGGTTCCATGGTATATATTCCAAAATATAGTACAGCTTTGATTTCATACCTTTGGAACACAGTCCATAAGAAATCTCTGTCCACAGTGGCGCTTTTGGCCATATTTTAAAAACGTAACGATGTTTGGTGGCGAATTTGATGACAATATTTGGAGACAAAGCAGAAGAACACGACAAGGGGATGGAATATAATATTGTAATCAAAATATAACTCGTTTCCAGTCTTTCAGATTCTAATTTGCGACATGGCGCACTGCGGTCAACAACGACAACCTGCTGCTGATCAAAGTTTTTTGTGGAATATCTTTCAAAAGTAAACGTCTTGTACACTTTTTAGTGATATGAATATCTTTAGTATATCTTAACATGTTATTTTGTGTTTATTTCTAGAGTGGACAAAGATCGTAGTGGCTCTATTTCAGTTGATGAATTACAACCAGCTTTATCAAATGGTTACTCTCTCTCTCTATATATATATACTTTATAAAGATTCTTTTCTTGTAATATCATTTTCATATGACCTTATTTTTACCGAAAAATTAACCACCACCAAATTATAGTTAGATGGCTGTTTTATTTTCTTGAAAATCTGATTTTTTATGATATTTATTTATATATTGCTATGACAATAAAGTAAATGGTTTGAGGGAGTATCATTAGATGTGTGAAGTTTGTTGTAGTCTTGAGAAAGACTATTGTTGGTCACCAGCAATAGTCTCTCAAGATTACAACAACCTGGACGATCAACTTCATACATCTAATGCTATGACAATGTTATTAAAATACAGTGAACACTCTCTAAGATGGACACCTTTCTCAGATGGACACCTCTCTAAGGCGGACACCTCTCTAAGGCGGACACATAATCTCGGCGGACACCTCTCTAAGGCGGACACATAATCTCGGCTGCTTCTACACTATTTCTTATAATAAAACTCTAAGGCGTACACCTCTCTAAGGCGGACAACAAATTTTGCCCCAAAGGAATCTGCCTTAGAGAGAGTTCACTATAACATATAAATTTGATTAACAATACTTGTATTTCTTTCACAGGTTCGTGGACACCGTTTAATCCTGAAACAGTAAGACTAATGATTGGTAAGTTGGCAATGTCTGAAATATAAGCCAACAAGCTATGCTTATCTAAATGTAATGTATTTTTGGTGTATACTGTGTAGGTATGTTTGATACAGACAATAATGGTACAATAAATTTTCAAGAGTTTGGTAGTTTATGGAAATTTATCACAGACTGGCAAAAGACATTCCGTAATTACGACCGTGACAACTCTGGCAGCATTGATAAGAATGAGTTACAAACAGGTACAGTGGTGGTGATAATCCTTCCCTTCCTTCCTTCCCCTCCCTTCTTCCTTTCCTTCCTCCCTTCTTTCCCCCCTTCTTCCTCCCTTCCTCCCTTCCCTCCTTCCTTCTTCCCTTCCTTCCTTCTTTCCTTCCCTTCCTTCCTTCCCTCCTTCCTTCCTCCCTTCCCTCCTCCCTTCCCTCCTTCCTTCTTTCCTCCCTTCCTTCCTCCTTTCCTTCCTTCCTCCCTTCACCCTTTCCTTCTTTCCTTCCTTCCTTCTTTCCTTCTTTCCTTCTTTCTTTCCTTCTTTCCTTCCTTCTTTCCTTCTTTCCTTCCTTCCTTCCTTCCTTCCTTCCTTCCTTCCTTCCTTCCTTCCTTCCTTCCTTCCTTCCTTCCTTCCTTCCTTCCTTCCTTCCTTCCTTCCTTCCTTCCTTCCTTCCTTCCTTCCTTCCTTCCTTCCTTCCTTCCTTCCTTCCTTCCTTCCTTCCTTCCTTCCTTCCTTCCTTCCTTCCTTCCTTCCTTCCTTCCTTCCTTCCTTCCTTCCTTCCTTGTGACAATGAAAAATGAATTTAGAACATTATTAAAGGTGGCTTAATACTGGTTCTAGAAAAGTAGTATTTCAAAACATAACAAAACTGTAACTTTAGAAATTATCATTTAGGCATATCAAATATTATTGATAAATAAATGGTTGGTATGGCAACAAGGACATTTCAAAATGGCTCCAAAAACCTTTCAATCTATAAACTTTCTTAAAGTGCCATGAATCAAAAATTAAGTTTGTCTTATTTGAAAGAACTCTTAAAACAATGAGGAATAACAATTTACACTTTACAGCTCTTCCATATTTAACTTACTTCTTGAGATATTTAGACTTAGATGATATTCAAATGAGATAATCTATGATGTAGCAAGTTGTACACAACATTGGAAAATCCTGTATATCTTAAAGATTATTGAACGAAATCACTTGAAACTTGTCTTTAATGTTTTCTTTCATGAGCTATACCAATTACAACGTTTTGAGTGTTTTCTTTTAATAATAATATTAGAAAGATATACATGATTTTCTAATGTTGTGTACAACTTGCTATGTCATAGATCAGCTCATTTAAATATCACATAAGTCTAAATATCTCAAGAACTGTGTGAAATATGGAAGAGCTGTAAGTTGTTATTCCTCATTTAATTTTCGATTCATTTGCACTTTAAAAAAAGAGTTTAGCAACCCCAATTTTTTAGGTATAGATTTAAAAAACATTCTGTAGAATTTTCTACACACTTTAGAAACAATATTCAGCCATCTTCAAAGTTTGATTTGCTTATTTTGACATGAAAATATTGAATTTTCTAAACTGTATTTTCTTTCTATTTTAATAGCCTTGACAAGTTTTGGTAAGTGCTACTAGTCAACATATTTAAATGCCTCCTCCGCAGGCAACTCTATGTTTTACCAAACTACTAAACAAAGCATCTTTTCTTTCCTTTACACCATCATTGATTCGCAGGTTACCGATTGTCGGAGAGGTTTTATGGTATACTTTTAAAGAAATTTGATCGTAGTGGTCAAGGTGTGATAAAATTTGATGATTTTATTCAATGCTGTGTAACAATTCAGGTTAGTTACAATGTTTGTAGCCTGCATGTGTCTGAATTAATATATGAGTATTAGTCAGAGTATTGTTTGAGATAGCGTGAGATAAAGAGAGAGGGAAGTTGTGTGGTGAATATGGAAAGGAGAAGAAGAAAAGAAAGCAAGTCAAGAGAAGAAAGCACTGAAAAGATGAAGAATGAGAATGATTATAATGGTTTCAGTAAATAGCGAAAAGTCCTTGCCTCACCCTCCTTTCCTTTTCTTTCATTTTCTTTCCTTTTCTTTCATTTTCTCTCCTTCTATTCCCTTTTCTCTCCTTCTATTCCCTTTCATTTCCTTTCTTTCCTCTCCTTCCATTTCCTTTCCTCTCCTTCCCTTTCATTTCCTTCCTTCTCTTCCTTTCCTTCCCTTTCATTTCCTTTCTTTCCTTTCCTTTCATTACCTTCCTTCTCTTCCTTCCTTTCCTCCCTTCTCTTCCTCCCTTTCCTTCCTTCCTTTCCTTCTCTTCCTCCCTTTCCTTCCCTTCCCTTTCATTACCTTCTCTTCCTTCCCTCTCTTTTCATTTCATTTCCTTCCTTTCCCTTCCTTTGAATGAAAATGACAAAGGAGATGCAAAGAAAAGAAGGAGAAGTGAAGATCAGAGTCATGAGAAGAATGATGTATGCAAGGAATGTGAAAAGAGGGGATTTTGTATTCTAAATTGTTCTTTCATTCATTTAGACATTGACAGCAGCTTTCCAAAACTATGATACCAACAGAAATGGATGGATTCAAATCAACTATGAGCAATTTCTTAGCTTAGTGTTTGCACTTAGGGTATAAAACTTGTATCGACGGTTGATATAATCGATATATAATCAATAAATAAATATTACTTCTTTATAATTAAAATTATAATAGTCGCGCTTCTGAGTTCTGACAACCTGGTAACTAATTAGTAATTACTTCATAAACAACATGGCGGCTCGTGAATTATTTTCAAAAACGTCAAGAATTGTAAATTATCATAACTCCTAAACCATCTTTACAGCCATTTCATTCATTGATGGCAACCAAAAATCATACAGAGTTTTTTATTAAAATAAGAAATGAGTTATTACGTTTTAATAACTACGCAAGACAACATGAGTTTGTGGTGAGTAATTTAAATTTTTTTCGAACCATTGATTCATTTCCTGTATTTATCATCCGTTGATATTTCAAGTTATTATTATACTAGGATGACGATACTGTGGCATTGGTGAAATCTGATGTTGAGTTGGGATTTGCCGGGGCTGGTTGCTCAAGTTCTCTTCCACCAGAGTGGTAAGGAAATTATTTGAATTGAAATTGCAATGACGTTTGATATTTTTGATCTATTGTATCGCAACTAAATTTGTCTTTACGTGGTTTTGTATTAAAAACTTGTGTTTTGAGGAGATATAATATATACTGTACAGTACTATTAAACACAGTATACTTCATAATTTTTGAAAGTCACTATATAGCCTTATTTAACTCTTTCCCGACGGCTGAAAAACATCAAAAATTGAACGACCACGTTGTTCTATTGATATCTCTTGAAATAACCATAACTGTTGCGAAAGCTATACATTTTCTGGAAGCCCAATAAACCGGCTTTTACTTGTGCTTTTAAATTTCCCGAACAAAACACATTATGTTAATATAAATTAGCATTAATTATCATAAATCAGGTTGAAAAATTTACATTTTTCTAGAAAAGGCCATCTTGCACACCCGCGTAGCATCTTGAAAACTCAAAATGCCACCAATCGCAGAGTTGTTTATGAAATCAAATCAAACTTGGTGTGTGCGTGGATTTCATGTTCCTGGCGCTTGTCGAATTTCAATTTTTAATCTTGCATTACCGTGTGCCGTGTTTTTCGATTGACGACTTTGCGGGCCTTCAACGACCCGTTTTAACTGCGCCGGTCGGGAAAGAGTTAATGCTAATATTGGTTCTATGAGGGTATAAATAGGGATCCTAACTTTACAACGATCACCCCTGATGAAGACACTAGATTGGAGTGTCAAAACATTGGTTCATGGACAGTAACTTTTAAAGTTACGTTCAAAAAACTTTTTAACTCTTTCCTGTCCGGCCCAGTCAAAAGGGTCATAGAAGACCCCCAAAGTCGTCAATCGAAAAAGAAGATTAAAAATCCACGCACACGCCAAGTTTGATTTGATTTCATATACAACTCTGCGATTGGTGGCATTTTGAATTTTCATGATGCTACACGGGCATGCAAGATGGCATTTTCTAGAAAAATGGAAGTGATTTATGATAATTAATGCTAATTTATATTATCATGATGTGTCTTCGGAAAATTCAAAAGCATTGGTAACAGCCGGTTTATTGGACTTTAAGGTATAGATTTTGCAACAGTTATGGATATTTCCCGAGATATCAATAGAACAAAGAGTTCAATTTTGGATGTTTTTCAGCCGGACAGGAAAGAGTTAAAGCCAGAGTAGCATATCAGATTGTCTTATAATTATTGTCTTATACATGTACATATGATCTGTCATAATCCAACAATTTTGTTGCATTTTTATAGATTTAATACTGTAATTCCAAATTTAGATCACCTCTAACTATATTTCTACTTTACCTAGGATCGATGTTGTAGATGAGGTAAGCCATATAGGGTCAACTGAGATACAGTAAATTGTTAATCAGTTCATGGAGGTTATTTAATTTTAATTTTATTGGATTTGCCACTGATAAATTACCATAATAATAATTAAAAAAATAACGTCAGAAATGTGGCAGTGTCGCCGCAACAGCATACGCCAATTATAGCGGTCCCAGATATGTCCAGTAAGAATTAAAAGACTAAAAGATCTTCTGGAGATCAACCACAGCAGCAGAGAGCACCAGCCAAACTTAGGCTGAGCCACACTTTGGGCAAACTGTTCTCTATGTCCTGGGATCGTCCGCGTCATAGGGCCCCTCCACTGCTGCTATGTAGTAATGCAGCAGGTGCCATTTGAACTCCACCAGGGTGACACCAATTAACCGCATCTCGATCGGTAGGACGTTCCACGTTCTGCACGCTCTTATAAAAAAGGACCGCTGAAAAGTTAGTGTTTTACATCTTCGTGGGTGGAAATGTAGAAGGTTTGCTGTCGAGGAGGTTCTTGTTAATCGTTTAGGTGTACAGGGAAGAGGTAGAGTTTCCGGGTTGATTTTCGTAAGTTTGTAGTTTTTAATCTTGTTATCTTGAAGTAGGGTCGAGGACTAGGACTTCCTAATGTGAAATAGTACAATACAAACATCACGTACATGTAGGACGTAGAATGTCCTCCCAAACAAAATTTGGTTGAAGCAACTTATGTTAACCAACTTTAAATGCAACCTCCTGCCATAGTACATCAGGGCATTGGACCATTATGACCCTGAAGATCCATGAACATGGAAAACGATTTGCCCAAAATGTAATTCTGTTCGCAGTCTAATTGGTACCTTACGCTGCTGCGTCTATAATAAATAACTCTTGAACAGGAACATTCTTAAAACTACTTAATTTTAATTTACTTTAATTTAATTCATTCTGGGACAGCAATAATTGGCATACGCTGTTGCAGCCTTTTATTATGTACATGAATATGAATTGTGTAAATGCATGTGAACATGTATATATATATATATATTCTATACAGCTGAATAATAAACTGGAGAGGACGGAGGTGCGGATGGTGCGGTGGATGTGTGGCGTATCGCTGAGGGATAGAGTGTCTAGCAAGGAGCTGAGGGAAAGAATGGGCATTGAATCGGTGTCTGACGTGGTAAAGAGGAGCCGATTAAGGTGGCTGGGGCATGTGCTGCGGAAAGATGATGGTGACTGGGTGAAGAGGTGTATGTCGCTTGAGGTTGATGGTGGAAGAGGAAGGCCAAGGATGACATGGAGCCAGGTAGTGGAGAGGGATATGAGAGAGAGTGGGCTGAAGAGGGAAGATGCTAATGATCGAGGAAAGTGGAGGAAACTGTCGTGGGGAACCACCGGCCAACCCCTGCGTAAGCGGGGAAAAGGGCCGTAAAACGTCTGTTGTTGTTGTTGCTATACAGCTGGCAAGGCCTAATAAATAAATAAATAGTCAATTGTATTAACAGGTATTTTTATTTTATCTGTCATTTTTGTCTAGATTCAGTATGAAATAACTAAGATTAATCAAAGAAGTAAGTTTTCCAAGGATGAAGGTGGAAAATGCAGCAATATCTTTCCTCTCTGTTTTCTTGTATTCATACCTATACTTTATTTGACATACTATATTTATAAAACTACTCATTAGTAAAACAAAATATATTTTTATTATAGTGAAAGACCTTTCTACAATGCATGATAAACATTTAAATCGACCAACGCTGGACGATAATGTCGATGAAGAACATACAATAGAAATAACAACGAAAGAAATAACACAGGTATAAGTTGAAATGGTTTCAACCTAGGAGTATCATTATAGATGTGTGAAGTATCATTAAATGTGTCAAACAAACAATGACGTAATGAACCAGACATATATATAGGCAAACCTGACGAACACACTTTACTTGACTCTGAATATGACTGCTGCTAAGGCCGTCGAAACAATAGTCACCAACAATAGTCTTTCTCAAGACTACAACAACCTGGACAATCAACTTCACACATCTATACATTTTATCTATTTTCTATTCTTCATACCCAACTGTTCAACATTATTTGTCAGCATGAGTAAGCTTTTCATCTTGAGTTTTCATTTCCATTAGATGTTTCATCAATGTCAAACAGCAATTCAAAAAATCAGTGCAAAAGCCAGATCAGCTAATCCAGAAGAAAAGCGCTTGGTTAAAAATGTGGTTTCCTCGTTGGCCACTAGGCTTCAAGAGTTATCAGGAAACTTTCGCAAGAGCCAATCAACTTATTTAAAAAGTAAGCATAAAATAAGTCTTTCATTCATCCAAATGTTGGGGAAAATTTCAAACTTTTCAGGAAACTTAATTCTGTGAATACAATTCATGAGAAGTTTGTTTTACCATTAAGTTTCTCATAATTATAAACCTCTTTTTCTTAGAAATGAAAAATCGAGAAGAAAGGGAAAAACATTATTTTGACAGTGGCACTGCAGTAGGAGGGAATAGTTCATTGATGGAAGAAGATATTGATGATACTGAGTTATATGATCGGGTAAGGATTTTCTCTATTCATATTTTATATACTATTTATGACTTTTATATAATAATAATAATATTTATTTGGGATACCCACATTCAGGGATCCTATAACATAAAATAATATACAATAAAATAAAAACAATTGGTTCAATTAATACCATGCATACATACAATATAATACAACACAATACAATACAATTGGCCTCCACCTAAAAGAGTGGAAGACCTGCAGGCACAAAGTGGGTGCACAAGTACACGTGGGACCGTTTGGAGGATATTCATATTGTGTTTGTCCTTTCATGTATGATATTTGTCCAGCCAAATGATTCCAAGAACCCGCGCGCCAAACCTGCACCCAGCCCCCACTCCCCTAGGAAAAGCCAAATACATATAGATGGTTATACGGTTAGTTTCTTGAGTAACTTTTTGAATTTATGTAGAGAGTCAATGTTTCTTGTTTTGATATCCAGGTTATTGAATAAGTTTAGTACTATTTATCAGATTTATCACTCTTTTACGTGGAATACCCCAACAGGCTAGAAGCCCAATTGATAGGGTACCAAGGGCCTACGATTTAAGGTTGTTATCCGAGAAGACCCGAAAGTCTTACCATTTGCTGATATTATTGCAAAGGCACCAATTTCTCCTCAATTATTTGTAAGACCCTGAGTGGTGGTCCAACCCAGGATTTGAACTTGTGTCTACCACCATGTCCCACCATGTCCCATATGTCTCCCAGCATGCCCTATACTATACCACAACAGCAATAATAATATCTTAAGTTTTATCTGTTTAGGGTTTTACATCAAATCAAATGAAACTTGTTGAAGACAATACTGCTTTAGTTGAACAAAGAGAGAAAGAAATTCAACATATTGTGCATTCCATTGTTGATTTAAACCAAATATTTCAAGACCTATCAGCTCTCATTGTTGAACAGGTAAAAATAAAATACATGTCTGCTGATTATCAGCATTTCTCTGACAATACAGATTTTTTCCTCATATTGTGCCAGCCATTCACTTTTGGCCACCAGATACAGTTCCTAAATTTTGCTGATCAAACATGTTGTAGTAATTGTCTGGCTATAGAATAATCATTAAAATTATCAGCATCTAAATTTTAAAACTTTATATGTTTAAAAATTGTGATGTTGATGCTTTGGTGGTGCCCGCATGATTGCTGTTAGGATATCACAACACACTCATGTTTTATGATTTATTTTCAAAAAAGGATAATTCTGCTTTGTCTCATCCTGCACGCATACATAACCAATCATGAGATTGCGTGGGAAAATTGCAAAATTATTACCACTAATCCGCGGTACCATCAGAGACGTTGTCTGGAGGCTTGGCATATCAATAGCGCCCACGCCCCATTGAATCGCGATGACGGTGGTTTATTACCAGAAGCTTATTTGCATCTTGTTAATAGATAACGTCATCATCGGTTCTATGAGGGTATAAATAGGGATCCTAACTTTACAACGATCATCCCTGATGAAGATACTAGATTGGAGTGTCGAAATGTTGGGTTATGGACAGTAACATTTAAAGTTACGTTCAAAGAACTTTTTAAAGCCAGAGTAGCATCAAACTATGTCTGATATAAATGATCATATGTTGTTATCTTGTATTTTTAGGGAACAATTTTAGATAGAATTGATTATAATGTTGAACAAGCTTCTATTAAAATCGAAGAAGGTATGGAGCAACTGAAAAAGGTGAGTGAAGGGTGTACTTTTTGATTTCCTGGTAACATAAAACAATTCAGGGCAATATTCTTGACACCAAAGAAGGCTATCTGTATTTCTGTGGTATTTCTCAATTATTGGATATTTGTTTAAAAATATTTCCTTGACATTTCCTTTTTCGCAGCCAAGAAAGCCTTATTTAAACCATAGTCAATCGAGATATGGTCTGGAAACTCGGCAAACTTCAAAGCGACTATAATGAGCTACGTTTTGATGTTGAACCGTACCTTACACCAGCACATCCTTTGTTTTAGGTTTATTAATATTTAAACAACACGGTTGAGCGATTAAACTCAAACGATTCTATTGGATGATTGCTTCATTATACTAAAATACAATAGGTTCAGTGACCGTGCACCATGCACAAAATTGCATAAAGGCGAACAAAAAGATAGAACAAAGACTTTAGCTGAGTTTCCAGACCATATCTTGATTGACTATGTTTAAACTCATAATAATGTTATAATGCAGGAATGAGATGAAAGTGGTTTTATAGTTACCAAAATATTTGGACTTGTGTGTCTGGAATGTTTCTGACATTATAATAAACATGAAAGCTGCTAAGTTCTCAAAAGAACTGGATATAATATGAAAAGGAGAAATAAGAGAACTTCAATGTGTCGAAAAATACTTAAAGTGTCCCTAACCTCAAAATGTTTTATTGTCTTATTTGGAAGAACTTTTAAAATGATAAAGTAACTTCTTTTGAAGATTTTCGTTTCTTTGCTTTCTTTTTGAGATATATCAGTTTGTTTGATATGCAAATGTCTGGAATTTCGTCACACATGCATAATGACTTATTGGAGAAATGTGTATATCTCTTCATTCTCGAACGAAATCCTTTAAAATCAAGAAGTTTGGTGTTGTGGGAGAAATGCACACACGTGTTATTCACACTTTAGTGTTTTTATTTCATGAACGCAAAGATATATAACATTCTCTGATAACTCATTATGCATGTGTGACGAAATTCCAGATATTTGCATATCAAACAAACTGATTTATCTCAAAAAGAAAGCGAATAAACGAAAATCTTCAAAAGAAGTTACTTTATCATTTTAAAAGTTCTTCCAAATAAGACAATAAAACATTTTAATGTCAGGTGCACTTTAAGTAAGAGTACTTACTAGGTATATATGCATGGACGACGTTTCGGACGATGTGTCCTTCTTTAGGTCAGAAGAATGACATTGAAAACAATGCACGCGATATATATAAAAAAGAACACTATAACATTATTATGAGTTTTTGAAATAATCACTGATAATATTTAAAATATTCACTTTTGATACCAACAAATTCCTTTTTTTTTATCCTTATTTTTTTTATTCCGTATTTTTTTTATTCCTTTTTTTTTTTATTCCTTATTTTTTTTATTCCTTTTTTTTTTTTTTAAAATTTTACACCAAAGCTCTTTCTTAACTACACTTATTTGCCAAACTTCCTAGGGTGAAAAATACCAAAAACAATCAAGAAAAATGCTTATCATAATTCTGCTGGCAGTTATTGTAATTATTTTACTAATATCACTTGTTGTGACAAAAACTAAATAGTTGCAATAGTGTGTGTGTGTGTTCAATGCCACAAACAATAAACATATACCATCATGCCCCAGAAAGTTGTGAAGGAAAATTATCAGTTTCTGGGTGAGATAAATGTTTGAAACAGAGCTGAGACAGTCTTGCAAGACAATAGATGCAATGAATACTTTGAATTGAAATTAAAACTAATGCCTTAGGTGTAAATGTAGCAAGGGTGACAGTCCATAGACAAGAGATTGTATGAAAGTTACCCCAACTCTCATTGCTCCCAGTCACACACAAAGTTGAGAGTTCACAATAGTCTTACACAATTGTCCTTTATAAATAAAATATTTTAAAAGTTGTGACATAGTCCAGGATGTACAAATGAAAATAAACATAACAATCACAAACTAAAGATGTTTCTTTGACTTTTGTTTGATTAAAGGATATATTAGCAACAAAAAATAAATATAGAAGGAATATACAGTAACTAGAGTGAGAGAGTTGTAACTACAGGTATCATCTTAGTTTTACTTTCTGTTTACTTTCTAAAGAATCAATCGGGTTTCTACCTATATCTTGTAATTTGTTCCAAAGAATTTTAAAATGTATAAAATGTTTCAATTACTTGAAAATGTAGCAGTGTAGAAAGTTTGTATATGTTAAGATCCGCGTGTACCATACTACTAATAATAAAAGACGTTTTAGGAGCATTCTGCAATAGTCTCAACTCTCAATGCTCTCGGTTTCCATATGATCGCAAAGATCGCAATGAAACGTCGAGTAGGCCTGTATCCGATAAACAGGCTTGGCGCGAATCTTTGGTGCGAATGTTTCGAACATGGCGGCTATAAATCAAAGGCATGCTCTCTTGAAGCGTGCTATCTTTTGATTATTGCTATTATACAGCGTAGAAGACAACAGAAAAGGAAGAAGAAGAGAAAACACTGCTTTTGGGTGCGAAAAATCTTCGAAAAAAAGAGAGGAACTCGTAGCTTTCCATACTTTGGTGTGCAATGCTTTCTGGGACATTTTTGGATCGCAACGATCGCAAGAGTGGTTTCCATATAAAACGTCTCGATCGCAGAGATAGAAATTTTTCTATCACCGGGATCGCAACGATCGCCATGTTTATGGTTTCCATATGATCGCAGAACTCTTTATTTCTACGATCGTTGCGATCATGGAAACCGGGCTTTACACTGCCACCGCAGTAGCAGAATAACAAGTAACCTAATACAGTTTTTGAATGTCAACTATCACATAACCTACTATGTAGTATGGCGTGATGGGAGGGCTACTAACTATCTTTTAGGCAGCAAAAGATAAAAGATGCTAACAGCCTAACACTGAAGGTGCGTGGTCTATATATATTCATGCACCTCGCTTCCTGCCCCCTCAGTGTGAGAAACCATTTTCTCGCTTGTTTCATTCTTAAGCCAGCCAGAAACGTTTCAAAAATCTATTGTTGAGGTACACCAATATGTCCAGCACATGTTCTTCAAGAACAATTTTACCCCGCCCTGCACTCTGCTACTCATCAGTTTGATTGGTTAAAAAATATTCACACTTTTGGCATGGTAGAGATCGAACATGTTTTTTCGACATGTGTTTATGGAGAAATACAATCAACGGTATCAATAACATGACATTTCCGCGACGTTGTGTCTTCTTAAGATTTTAAAACGCTTTCCACAATGCGTTTGCAGGCAACCGCGCGCCATGTGGATATAATGATGATGGTATAGTAAGCCGCAAACTTCTGATCTCCGGTTAGGCTCTCAACCATTGATCTACCAGAACCTTCAGGTGGCAGAGCGAAGGTTACTGCTAGATCAGCAGTCTCGATATATCGTAGCCTTCGTTCTGGCGCTTTCTCGATATATGAACAAACCGAAATTCAAATAATCGCTAATCCTAACCCAAATCCTAACCCAAATCCTAACCCTAAAACTGACTTGGGTTGATGTTATAATAATTTTACATTTCGGTTGCTCATATATCGAGAAAGGGCCCGAGTTCTGGTGGCTCAAAGAACGTCAAACCAGAGATCAGAAGGTTGCAGGTTCGACCTCGATTCCCGTCTGGCGCTCAAAGACAGTTTTCTGAGTTTGCGTTAAAGCTTGAGTGAGAAACAATTTTACTATATTGAAATAACCAAACTGCAAGTCACATTTAATATTTAGATATAACTAGGAGTTCTTATCAGAAGTGAAATGCTGCCTCGGAACATACACAGGAGCAGTGGGTATATTAGAAGGGTATTCCCGTTCGTTTGTTTGATTTGAAATATGACCGCTTGACAGCCATATAAGTCGTTCAATTGAGAAATATTACAAACGTGAAGTTCCATTTGGCAAAAGTGTCGCTTGAATGGAAAATTTATAACTTCGCGAGGCTTGCTCGTTTCGAGTAAATGTTGTGGTTTAGATTGTTATCAAGTGGAACACGGCAACAAACGACAGCGTCTGAATTCAAGGAGACATTATAACCTCAATGTTTTTGACAACGGTGACATCCCGCATGATTTCCGCTTGAATGGAAAATTTATAACTTCGCGAATAATGACGATGTTTGTACAAAGCTGGATAAGTCACTGTACTATACATTTTCGTTATTCGATCGGCATTGCCAGCTATGCCGTCCCTCTTTATTTCACGGTCATGTTATATCTCATTTCTTGCAACTTGATCAGCCCTCGTCTTTGCCAATTGCCGGCACATAGAGGTTGCAATGAACATCTGCAGCTTCGTGTCACTAGTGTTTCCAATTAGCGCACCGTCACGCTCTCCTTTGCTTTTAACCTTGGTTATTTCATAACCTCATATAACTCGCTAACCTGCGGATGAATTGGATCTTCCCAAGATCTGCCCCATGGCTATAGTTTTGATAGTGAATTTATCAGTATTAAATAAGGCTAATTATTGACCGGATAACTTATCACGAGCATGAAAACGGGGGCGGGTGTGGAAAACTCTAGAATCTTGGAGGTCTAATAAAAAATTCGAGTCGTTGATTTGCATTTGTAATTGTGGTATTTACTTCTATTTAAACGGCAATCGACACATTCCAAGTGTGCTTCAACGGTCATGACTGTTACGGCGTGACAAATTAATTGATGTTGGATAAGACAACAGTAACATCATTTTCTATTATGTTTCGAGGGCAATGAGCATTTTCAGAAAGCATCTATTTAAGTTGCGTATATGTCGTTTAAATTAGGGTCCTTGACGACAAAATAGTCAATAATCCACTGAGCCGGCGAATAGGTATTGAGCATCCAATATCTCCTTCAATGACAACTCAAGGACATTTAAGGACACAGATTATTCTTGACAGCTATCAGGATTAATCACCTGCTGCGCCAAAGCATTGGAGACCAACAGCGAAGTCCATAAGGACGATCGTGTTCACAGGATAACTTATCCAGTGAATATAAGTTTTATTCAATGCATAAATTTGCTATGGAAAGTAATGGAAAGATATGATTTATCCGACGGATAGCAAGTTGTGCACCGGATAGTGTCTAGACGCTATTTTACATTTTTAGTCTTCCGGGCAACGACAAAACAACAAGCTTTTTATATATCGGCACGGAAATCGTAGCGCGCATACTTGGATTGACCTCTTTTGTTTATAAAACGCGCCATTTCTTGGTGCGATGGCAATCTCCTTCATAGTTGGTTTAAAACGTTGAAAGGGGCATTGCGTTCCACGTCCTGCTGTTCCCTCAGACTAGAGTCTAAAGCTTAGAGCCCATTTTTAATCGCGCAAATCTGTCGATATTGTCGTCACATGAAATACGCAATATGATATACGAGGAGCATTACTATATCGATCCCAAATTTGGTTGTATTTTTTATTTCTGTTTGTTTAACAAGGGTATTTGGGATGATTTGGGTTATCCTGTTGATCTTGTTTGATTATGCTGATATGCAAATCAATGTTGATTGCGTTTCACTCCTGTCAGTAATCTCTGTTTCTGTGCGTTTTATTCTTGTATTATATTCCAATGATATTTATTTTTTGGGGCCACTTTCTGATTTTCAATATTTCAAGTGACAAATACATTTGTGAAAGTGAAAGTAAAGCTGTTAGTAAATTTAATGAATGGATTGCATCACCCACGAGGGCGTTGATTGGCTTGAGTAGTTACCGAACATAATATTTCATCACCCATTCTCTCAAAACACGTGGCCGCCTTCCTTACTTGACGACGTGTGTTTGTAACTCGAGTGAACCGCAGTCAAAGACTCGACACAAAGATGGAGGGCGAAGCTCATGAGAAAACGCCGGCTGATGGTGAAACAAGGGACAAACTGATGTCTACAGATGAAGGAGTAAAAGTTAATTTGAAGAGAGATGTTGGTCTCATTGGTGGCGTTGCAGTTATTGTTGGTACTATGATCGGCAGTGGAATATTCGCATCTCCCAAGTATGTCTTGCTTTTCAGCGGTTCAGTTGGTATGGCGCTTGTCGTTTGGGCATTATGTGGTGTTCTCGCAATGTGCGGTGCCTTATCTTACGTTGAATTGGGGACCATGATTCCAAAGTCTGGTGGAGAAAGCACATATCTTCTTGAGAGTTTTGGTGGATTGCCTTCCTTCCTGTATATCTGGACCGCGTGTATCGTGATAAAACCCTCGCAAATTGCTATCGTCTGTCTGATTTTTGGAGAATACGCTGTCGCTCCTTTCTTCCCTGACTGTGCTCAAAGAGCTGATATTCAAGTTATCATAAAGCTTTTGGCCGCGTTCGCAATAGGTAAGTTCGAAATTATATTTGTTACATTTCGCCGCCACATCATGTTTGATAATTGCTACATTTGTGTTCGTATTATTATTCCCTAGGGTGTTATTAAATTCCTAATAATAATATCGTTTATCGAAATACCAACAACATTGCAGCTAAAAGCGGAATACCTTGGATACTAAAATAGTAAAAGAATATTTATATGCAGTAGATAAAAATTTGAAAAATAACTATAATATTACATGCACTACAATATCGGCCAGCAAATGGTGAATGAAGATTGGTTTCATGCTGTAACGAATTATGAAAATAAACAATACTTCCCAGTAATATTTCTCCGAAAACGACGTATATTTTAAGAAACATGTCTGTCTAATTATTCACTAAATGATGAAAGACCGCGCAAAATGTGTTCACGTGTCATGTTTTATTGTGCATGTGACTAGAGGTCAAAAGTACAGCTTGTTCTTTCATCTAAAACACGAGGGCCCTCTTTGTGAGCACACCAACGTAAAAGACAAAGTCCAAACACCGTCGCAAACACATGTTTCTACTCCGTGTTTTTTTTGTATTCAGAACGACTGCGTTCCGTGATTCCTAGCATCATTTTAAAAATTCAGAGTTTAATTACCCATACCCATGTGGGTGGTTGCGCGCTTAGTTACCCCCGAGATCAAAATACATAAAAACGTGTTCTTTTGCGATTTTTGTTGCAATAAACAAACAAACATACACCCTTCATTTCAAACCATGTTCAAACTTAGGGACCTAAGTCTTGAGAGAGGTTTTCATTTTGGTAATTGGAGCCGCTGTGTAAACAAAAAAATACAGCTTGTATTAATTACGATCTTTGTTGTGTGAAAACCACATGGCTTATGGCACATGAGGTAAATGGAATGAATGGCGGTGGCATTGTATTGACCATGAGTTTTGTTTGAGTGCTTTCTATAACAATAATAGAATATTTAAATACAGGCTCAATAGGTAATTTATGTTCCCCTGCTGATTTATTAAATTGTTATTTCTAAGATTTTCAACCAATTACATGCATATTTTCAAGAAATAGATTGACCTATGCAGCACAACACTTTTATTTAAATAACAATAGTTTGCTGCAGCCCTATAGTTTGATTCAAACCTAAGTTATCTAATAAAAACGAGAAGTGAAGGGAGAAGGATGAGCTACAGTGTCGAGTGTTATTAATTAGTGCAAATTCTCACAGCTGCATAGACTAGAGAAATGTATTGTTATATGAAAACATCGATCACAGACATTCGATTAATATACAATTTCAAATACTTCTACTTTCAAATTCAATTTTTTTGCTGCAATTTTTTCCAAACTCAATTATTTTGGGAGGTGGAGAGGAAGGTATTCCAGCCTCCCTTTATATAATATTGGGGGGTGCAGCTCCCCTGCTTCCTACGCCCTTGACTCATTTCATCTTTTACCCTTGATGTGAAGGTTTTAAGATTTTGTTGCTTGATTTGTATTCCTCCCCCCCCCCCCCCCCAAGCGAACATCCAATGTCTATTGCTACCTTTCATTAATGCTTCACTTGTGTCTGGGAGAAATAAATTTGTCTCTAAAATTATGGTAGATTTTTATATTTTCATGACCTTTCATTAAATTTACCTTTTATTTTATTTTACTACTTGTAGCTGTGATTACAATTGTCAATTGTGTAAGTGTTAAGTTGGCTACACGAGTCATGGTGTTCTTCACTGCAGCAAAATTAATTGCTTTAGTCATGATAATTATTACTGGTATGGTTCGTTTAGGGCAAGGTAAGTCATTGAAACATTGGCTCTTTCTTGGTATATGCGCAACCCAATTACGATCGCTTAGAAATTTCAATTTGATCAGTTTCTATCCAACCGAAATTTTTATTGAAATTACTATATAATACAGGTAACATATCCCTTTAAAAAACCACGGTTTTGTGTTTCCTTTTTGAAAACCAGGGAGAATGTTATGAACGATGGCAAATATAGGATGTCTTAGTAATTCGGTTGTGTATTTACTAGCGTTTACTGTTAAACTTTTGTCTCAGCTAAGCAATTGTTACTCCAACTTTTCATTTATTAGGCTATGATTATGAGGTGGAAGGGTCAAGATCATTTGTTGGTACAGTGACGATTAGTTCTATCGGTTCTATTGGCGAGGCATTTTACAATGGATTATGGGCTTATGATGGATGGTATGTTTATTTATCATGAACTATAGAGATGAGCCGATTCATCGGTTTAGCCGATTAATCGGCCAATAATCGACTGTTTTTCAATAATCGGTAATCAGCTGATTATTTTAACGTTTAATCGGCTGTTTACCGATTATGTAGAGTTCTTATAAAATTACTTGAAAATCTGCATCATCTTGTTTTTGCCGCTTCTCAATTGCAATGATGCGCACAGAAACCACCATACTAAAAGCTATAGATGTCCAAGACACCATTTTTCTGCACCTGACCTGGAAACGAGTCATTTTCATTTTTTTTTTTCATTCGAGTCCTTTTCAAACCATGCAAGTTTTGTCCTGGACAAAATATAACAGCCAAAATTTAAAATCAATAAAAGCATTAGCAACATTTCTTTTTAGGCTATAAATAAGACAGATGTATTAAATAACATATTGTTGTGTAAATGACTGGTCATTTTTAACGTGGAAATCGGCCTTTGCCGATTAATTGGCTTTGGCCGATTAATCAGCCGATTATAGGTGTCATGATCGACCACTGATTAATCAAATTGGCTAATCAGTAATTTTTGGTGATTAGCTCATCTCTAATGAACAGTTGCTAAGGTTGAAAATTCAATATATTAAGTCTCTTAAAGCAACAATTCTAAACTCACCATATTTTCCCATTCATTATCATAGGAACAATCTCAATTATATAACTGAGGAAATTAAGAAACCAAACAGGTAAGGTTATTGGTGACAAATCCAGTTAATTATATTACAAGGGACTGGTTATATACACTATATTTTTGCTCTTTTTGCTACTAGTTAGATAGATAGATAGATAGATAGAAAAACTTTATTTAAACACGTTGACCCTGTCAACAGGGTGTTAGCCAGAAACGAAAAGTTTTGTCCGTAACGTTAAACGTAAATTGGGAAAGTTTTTTTGACCAATCAAAGTCCTGAGAACTGTAAACGAATTTGTTTGAAAAGACGATTTAAAACTCATGGAGACTTTAGTTCGTTCAAATCCAAGCATATCACATCGTTTGCATCTAGGGAAAAACCCTTAACTTTGTATAAAAACATTATCATCGCTTTTCTTAGTGCTAATTAAGTTGATGACGTGTTTCTCCTTAGATGTAAACAACGCGTACAGTAGCTTCGTTTTGTACATTTCATTTCCGGTGAATGAACATGGAATGCACATCGATTACACTTTGTTTTGTACATTTCATTTAAGTGAATACACACCGAATATGAATTGAAACTCGATACATTTTGAGCACTCAAGTATTTTCAATACTCAAGTATTCTGTAAATAATACGTTCTTTGAATGATATAATAGTATTAAATCAAACGCAATACACTTTCTCATCAGAAAAAATGAAAATCTTCCAGCAGACCAGTTGGGAAAGCCCCTTAGCTACTTCAATTGGGAATAGTCCGTCAAACGGACGCTATATGGGCTAGCTAACACCCTGGTCAACCTAAGCTGATTTCCACGGGGGACGTGTGTAAAATATCTTTACATAACTATATAAAAGTAGGTTTAACGAGAACACAATCTAACTATTTACAATGAACTAAAAAAAAAGGTAATTAAGCTATTTACAGGAAATCCTCTATATACATGCATGTACTTTATTGTACTTTTGTCTTTTCTAATGTCCTGTATTCCCAATGACTATAAATGTTTGCAACATAATTTTACCATTATTAAAATGAAGACTTGTATTTTTTTCTCTAGAAACTTGCCCTTAGCTATAATTATTGGGATCCCATTGGTGGCGGTTGTTTATTTATTGACAAATATTTCATATTTCACTGTGCTAAGCAAACTTGAAGTGGAAGAATCAAGTGCAGTAGCTGTGGTAAGTATGTAATACTGGAGTTAATAACAAAAAGAAAGTTAATTAAGGTTTCATTTACATGTATCCTAGGGTGACCCTGGGGGTAGGGTTACCCTATCTGCTTGCTGAGCCACCACTGTTCTGTTCTACAAGGAATCCACCAGAATTGACGACGACGACGAACAGCTCTGCTCTCCTTCGAACGACTGTCTCATCCGAGCTAAAGGAGCATTGTACTGGTTTGCTTTATAAATTGCTAACTGTTATTTATGACATTTTTGAAGCAACAAAAAGCCGAGTATTATAGACCACAGCATTTAAATGCGGCAACCAAAGGACCAAGAGACAAAAGAATAAAACTTGCCACCAAAACTCTTCGTTTGTCCACCATTTTCAATTTGTTTAGTGGCCTGATGCAAAGGGAGGGTGACCCTCTTTTGACCCTTTTGGAAGGGTCACCCTACTAGGAGGGTAACCCTACCTCCATGTAAACAATGCCTAAGATATCAAATGATAACTTGTCAATAATAATAAAAAGTTTGACTTGGGAAGTAAATTAAAAATGATTTTTATTGTAGGTGTTTGCAAGACGAATGTTTGGAGTTATGTACTGGATTATTCCTGTCTTTGTTGCCTGTTCAACATTTGGGGCAGCCAATGGTGCTGCTTTGGCTAGTGGAAGGTAATAATTATTCCTTAAAACATACATAGTAGGCAAAAAAGCAAGGTAGTCTTTAGAGTGACTGTGAGTGGCAAAATACATCAAAAAGACAAACTCTTTCTTTTTAAGGCTTCTGTATTCTGCTGCAAGACATGGCCATCTTCCAAAGCTACTTGCTATGATTCACAACACCCGTGGAGTACCAATTCCAGGATTAGTATTGCAGGTTAGTTAGCCTTTGATATTAACTAATACGTAGGTTTGACATAAGGTAACTTGCCATTGTGAAATATAAATGATACATAATTATATTCTCAAGGTTTTTTCCAATTATGGTTTATTCTCCTATCTTTAGAGCCTCATTGCATGGGCCATGTTGATTCCTGAGTCTAGCAGTTTCAGCACGTTAATTGGGTATTTCACTTTTGCCGCCTGGGTCTTTTATGGTGCAACTATCGCTGGTCTGCTTTATATGAAAGTGAAGCAAAGTACAAGGTCGAGGCCATTCAAGGTGACAATGTTGTACTACAGACTAGAACCTGGGTTTTTTTGCCAAATAATATTTACAAAATATTTAATGAATATTGAAATTCTTTTGTCTGTTTTTTTTTCTCAGGTGTTTATTTTATTTCCTATCATTGTCTTACTTGCTGCCATCTATCTCGTCATTGCTCCATTTGCAAAGAATCCTTTACCCTCTCTTTTCTGTCTGTTGTTCATCTTATGCGGTATTCCAGTCTATTTTCTTTTCATCCACACTAACAGAAGCCCAGAATGTTTCAAGAGAGGTTTAGGTAAGCTATTATCTCTACTTGTTCCATATAAAAACAACTAAAGTGTAAAGTAAATTGAAATTATTGATGTGAATTTTTTGCTGCTTTGTTTTGCTAACTTTTGTTGTTTGTATTCATGGCTTGTAGTTAATTTCAATATTGTTAACATTGTTTTAGATCGTTTCACATACTGGGTACAAAAGTTTGCCGATGTTTCATATCCAGAAACAGAAGATGCCATTGCAGGCTAGATTACACACACTTTATTTATGATGATAGATATGAAATTCTCCACCTAAGTTAAACCATGAGATTACCAGTAATACAATAATTAAAATATTGATAATGTAGATGATGGAGAATCCCCACATGCAACTGATTTGTGTTGAATTTTAATTATAATTTCTTTTGTGATATAAAATTAAATAATTGAATGTTGGTAGATGTGTGATTATGAGAAAAGATTGACTATGTTTTGATGGACACTGTTGCCCAACTTGGCCAATTCTTTAAGGCTCTTGTTCAGTTTAGTGTATGAAAATGTTGCCTTGTACTATTGAAAAATCGAGAGAGTTCAGTGGTTAGGGTAGCTGAAGGGCAAAGGATTTCAAATTAAGGCCCTTCGAGCGGGCCTTATTAAAGGGCCTTCGCTCGAAACGTTAGACAACTTACACGCTATTTTTGTTTGTAAATAGAGTAAAAACAAGTCAAATAATTTACATCTAAATTGAGGTCCAGAAAAGTGACAATGTTTGTTCTTTCAGATGAGGCTAAAGATTTCCTGAATCTCTTAAGGTTTATTTGACAAATTTCAACAGATATTGTATTTAGTGTGGCTTAATTTGTAAACATCAGTGAGCAAGCCACAACTGGATCTCAGCATTTCAATAGGTTCATTTATAAGGCCAAGAGAAAAACAACCTGGGTGTCCTATTTCATGCTGAAAAAAATTAGGTAGGGTAGGTCTAGCCTCCTCCGCAGGCAACTTAACCAGATCGCAGCCAAAACATTATTGAAAAGCCGCCGTTTGGGAAGACACAGAGTAGTTGACTGCGGAGGAGGCTAGGGTAGGTCAGTTTTTCTTTCTTTTTTTTTTACTCTTTTCCCAAACATTGCATGGACGAACAATAGGTTTTACCAAACCATGCTGATCTTGAGGATGCTGCCTGGATAGACAGCCATGTTTACTATCCCAGGATGCAAATTAAGCTGCAACTCATACCAAAGCTTTTCAAAATTTCAATAAAAATATTAGGGTCGGTATTTTACTGGCCAAAAACTAGGTAAGGTCGGGAAACCAAGGTATTTTTTATTTTGGCCTAAGAATTGTCTTGTCGTATTTCCTCATTCTAATGCTGAAAATAGTTGTGAATTATTTGGTGGTTAATGCACCTGCACATTACCGTATATCAATAATCTAATTTACCATTGTTAGAGTAATTGGGAGAATAAATTTCATGTTGTGTTGTGTTGTGAGGAAAATGGAAATAAAATTAGCCTAAATCAGTTTTTGTTGAATGTTTCCTGGTGGAGGAGCCAAAGGGGGGGGGGGCGGGCGGGCGGGCTTAGGGGTGCCTGGGGCCCGCATCTACACATTTGGCCCTCCCAGTGTTGCTAATCTTGATGCTGATACACACTTGACCAGCGTCAGCTCCTTGACGCCTGTCAAAACGACCAATCTTGATCCATGTTTACTTATCTTGTTGTCAGACTTTAACAGGTTGGTCCAGGACTCCAGGTATGTATGAATTAATCTTGTTATCAATTTTATTTAAATTTTTTCGTGAAAATTCCTCAGAATTCACGGGAAATGTCCAAAAATTCAAAATTTTCTGTCGGGATGCGCCCATCCCCCCCCCCCTACATTGGTCGTGGCTAAAGCCACATCTCTACACCATATAATTCTAATCTAACTGCACCCCCAAATTTTCCATCATTCCCCCAAAATTTTGATCCTAGCTATGCCACTGTTTCAATGGTTCAAATTGTGTTTCTTTAAATTCTCCTAATGGTTAACCAAGCATACAGGTAATGAGAATACAGGAAATGATCAACAAAGATAAACTGACATGTTTTAAAACAACTCCCGACTAGTACTATAAGAAATGGTTGGAGACCACTAAGGAGAATTTGTATGTTGATATTTTGTAATTTAAGAACCTTTTGTTGTCTTAAATTTCTAATTTGAAACCATTAATTTATTGAGCTAAAAATCGTGGGAAATCCTAAGCCTGAGTTGCCCAATTTTGGATATATAATAAGCCTTGATCTGAAGGAGAGTGAACCAGCCATATGGTATTATTTAATTATCTAATTATAATAGGTAATAAATAAATAGGTAATATTTAATATATGAATGATACTGAAAAATGAACCATAAAAAAACAAATAATGTATTTGAAAATGCTGTACAATAATAAAAATCCCCATTACAGGTGGAATATTGCCCCTACTTGAGCTCGTTAAGAGTTACGATTTCGAATGTTCCAATCTTGAGTCGGCACGAGATTTGCATATTTCGTATTCCCAGACACTAGATATCAATTTAATACATTCCACGATTATTTTTGTTATGGTGGACTTTGTACTTCCGCCTTAAGGACTTTTCTGCTTTTGTCTGGTGTTTATTTTTGATAGTGTTAGGTTTAAGGTTAGGATCAAGGTTGTGGTTAATATTAAGGTTGTGGTTAGGATTAGAATTAGACAAGTTCTTGAAAATGAGAAGCTGCTTTTGAATCATTGCCTTTTAGCCTTGTCGGAACCTGTCGGTTCGCATGCGGTATACACGATGCGACAAAAACATGTTTCGACGTGCAACAAAAGCACGCAATTGTATATTAAATGTCGTAAATGTTTACAAAATACGCACGAGCAAAGCAGACCACAAGTTATTTTCTCGTGTCTAAAACAAGAACAATAATGCAACTGTAGTATTTTTCGGTTGATTTGGCCCGCTTCGTATATTAATTGTTTCAAAATATCGATGGCAACCTTGCCGGTTGCTGCTTGCCGGGCCAACTCGGTTAAGCAAGTTGAAAATCTCGCCTTTTCCCCATGTAATCGGCTTTTTAATGCATGTTTCTATAAATATTTCGCAACTTTGATTACAACCACGTATTATTTATAAAAAAAACCCGCTATAAAACCCCGCCAAAATGTGGCACGTGATCTCTTCCGACTCTCTTATTGTGTAACACGCTAATATACACAAACGGAAAGAATAACAACACGTGTAGTTTTCACGGGAAGGCCACTCTCATCTTGCTGTGTTATCTCCCACTAGAAGGTTCATTGAAACGCGATTTTCTCAACAGAATATCCGTTTAAAAAATGTCTGGCCTCGTACAGAACGAAGAACGACCGCCGAAATCATCGCCAAATGCCTCCGAGAATCTGTTGAACGGGCAAGTTGAAAAAGGTATCTCTCTGAAAAGAGATATCGGTCTTATTGGCGGCGTTGCTGTCATTGTAGGGACGATGATAGGCAGTGGGATCTTTGCTTCGCCAAAATATGTCCTCCTGTCTTCTGGGTCTGTCGGAATGGCCCTGATAGTGTGGGGTTTATGTGGTCTTTTGGCGGTCTGTGGTGCCTTATCGTACGCCGAGTTAGGTACTATGATTCCAGTATCTGGTGGCGAATATACCTACATGCGTGAAGCATTTGGACCACTACCAGGCTTTCTTTATGCATGGACTGCCTGTACCGTTATAAAACCATCTCAACTTGCTATCGTTTGTCTTATATTTGGCCAATACATCATCACACCTTTCTTCCCCGATTGCTCAGAGCGTATGGATATACAACAGATCATAAAATTCTTGGCTGCCTTCGCTATTGGTAAGATACTAAATAATAGTTTAGTTTTACGAGTTATATAGACTATAGTTATGATAACAGTTTAACACGTTAACTGTTAAAACCTCATTTTAATTTTATTTAGTGAACATTACCGCCAGAATTGTAAATGTCTATATTTTAAAGTCACATGTATGGCTTGGCAACAGACACACTGTATAAATTATCACGAAATATTTCTCGCCTGGCTATCAAAATACTCTTTAACCTAGACTACATTGTAGTCTTTTCTTTTGGGCCTAAATATTACGATTCAGAAACATTGTTTGGCGCCGTGGTCGTCGTCCAAAAAAATTGTTAGCTCGTCAGTCGTCCTTGTCTAACAAGGCTGATGAAATATATTTTCCACGCGGCTGATGAAATATATTTTCCACGGGCATGTGTCTTTCACATGCTAGTACAAAAACATGCCAATCCACATGAAGTGTAGCCCGTTGAAAAATATATTTACTCAAACCTGTTATAATAATATTGTCCATACACTAAAACCTGTTAATAATTGTATACGTTAATAATACTATTAGCGTATTGCGAAACATGAAACAACACAGGAATATCAAGACGGATTTGTTCACATTGAAATGTGTGAGATAAGGGATTTTCTTATAGTATTTGTATGAAATATCTATTATTGTTTAAGATATTACTTTGTTTTAAACTTTATCTGAGCAGTTGCTACGCAGTCATCAGATTGCAATGGCATCTTCATTAGCCTCGTGCGTCCCCACGCACTTGTTTTATGCCGCCGCGTGACGCGCGCGTGGTGATACTTATAGTCGTATTCCATATAAGGTCATATCGGACGGGACTGCAACATTGCCCTAACGAGCATATACGTTGACAAGCAAATACATTGCCCTCGTACCAGCCTCCAAGTTAATTGGATTGTAACCAACCCCAAAACAACAAAGGTCCTAACCCTCCCACAAAGCTATAGAATATATTCTTTTAAAGTTAAATGATCTATTTACCGTATATCACGGCGTATTAGTCGACCTGGCGTATAAGTCGACCCCCTAATTTTTGGGCAAAAAATTGTGATTTTTAGGATACCCTAAAAGTCGAGCCCCAAACTAAATAGTTACTAGTAGCAGACACAGAATAATATTCACGGCAATTTTAATAGCGTAATACAACGAATCTTTAATTTTACGGAAACAAATAAATACGCTTTTAATCGAACCTACAGTGTTTACAACTTTAACTTATTCTATAATAGTATGCTAGTCTTATAAAGAAATGGATATTACAAACAAAGATTAAATAATATATACATGGTATCCACTTGGCTAGCTGTTCTTCGAGTTTCGGCCAGTGGCAATTCGACCATGATCAGCGCATTTTGTCCTTGATAACTTCTGAATTTTCTCTTGTTGTTTCCGCCATTCTCGAACGAGATTTTCGTTAACGCCAAACTTACGTCAAGCAGCAGAGTTATTTGAGTTTTTGGCAAAGTCTATAACCTTTATTTGAAACTTGTTTCGTACTTTCTTCGTTTTAACAGCATGTTGATGTTGTATTTACTATTTACGCTAGCAGGAGTTAGCATAAAACGCGTGCTATTTACATGTGTCGATTTTACCCCATTTCCTGACGCATCGAGAGGACTGGGTACTAGTTTATCTGTTCTATGATTTCATGACCCTTCGTATAAGTCGAGGTCGGGTTTTTGACATCAATTTTTGGTCCTAGGAAATCGACTTATACACCGTGATATACTACGGTACAACATACATACAGCTTATCCTGGTAGCTAACTTAGTTCTCTTTGAAAGCTGATAATCAAACATGCCCAAAAATTTAATTTTCGTATTATGGATACCATCTTGTAAACGAACTTTCGGCTGTCTTCAACGAACGTTTTCTTGAGAAATAATCAACTCCCAAAGCTATAATATATATTAAAATAAAGGTAAATTATCTGTTTACAATACCGACTAGCGAACGTAGTTTTCTTAAAAAGAGTGGATTATCGAACATATCGTAACGTGTTAACTATCTGTATCCAGTGGGCTGGTACGAGGGCAATGTATTTGCTCGTCAGGGCAACGTATATACCCTCGTTAGGGCAACGTATATGCTCGTTAGAGCAACGCATTTGCTCTTCCCAGTCCCGTCCGATATGACTTGATATGGAATACGTACTATAAGTCCATATGCCCCGGTGGGAAATGAAACGATTCTCCCACGCGCCTTCACGCAAATAACGCACGCAAATTTAAGCAAAACAAGCGCCTGGGTACGAGACCATGTTTGACCGTGTCACGGTCTCAGTTAGTCTCAGATTTCCCCTTAGGGTTTGTTGTTTTGGGGTCGGTTACAATAATTTACTGCTTACAATTCCTTAAACAAGTCCAGTAATTTGTGGCTTGCAACGTGAGAGACGGCTGACTCATTCTTCCGCCATCCTCTCCACCCCCGGGAGGGGGGAGCGGAGGTAAGACCCTGGGTATGAGGTTGCAAATTAACCCCGTTCCCACACCTATGTTGATTGAAATTTGAAAAATGACTTTTTTACCATATGCTAACATCATGTAGCCAACATTGATGGGAGGGGGTAGACGTAGTGTGAACCAAACCTGTATTTTTAATTGATATGTTTGGGAATATTACAATTTCTTAAGAAAAAACACCAAGTGTATCAACACTTGCTCCCGATTGTAGACTTAAAGGCACCGTCAATTATCCGTTCTGCGCATGTGTGATATTTCCAACGTGGGGGACTCCATGTGTCAACAAACTTTAACAGAATAGATTTGCAACAGTTCGAAAGTGAGTATTCGTCAAAGGTGGCGAAGGTGCGAGTGGTAGTTTGATATATTATCCACATTTAGGAACAGAACAGCTTCTTATAACGCTTTTTAGGTGGAAAAGCTCAAGCGTGGAAAACAAATCCGCAATACTTCATGTTCAATGTTTATATAATGCAATGTAAACAAACAATGTAAACAGAAACGTGGACATGGGCAGAACGGACTTGATGGCACTTTTAATTAGTTTATGAACTCAGCATGCAACCTATGATTATGTTACATGTTCTGTTTTATTCCCAAGGTGAAAGCTAAAATGGATGTCTCAAAAAGACCTTCACATTTTCTAGAATTACTAACCCTAAATCTAATCTCAATACGCCCCAACCCGCAGAGAGCCTGGCTAATCTCAATCCTAACCTTGATCCTAACCCTAAACAAAGCTAACCCTAATCTAACGAAAGATAAAAGACCAGGAGGCAAAAACAGAAAGGTCCTTTTGAGTCATCCCTTTTAGTCATCCCCTATGCCCAACCTTAATTTCACGTTGTGCAACATTACAGCTAATTTAGGAAATATCTAATAATTAATTTAATGTTTTCTTTAGCTGTTATTACTGTTGTAAACTGTATAAGTGTGAAATTAGCAACCAGAGTACAAGTTTTCTTTACTGGTGCTAAACTTATTGCCCTCGCCTTGATCATCATTACTGGTTTAATTCGTGTTATTCAAGGTAAAGTTCTTTGATTTCTCACTGACTATTATCTTGCTGTACGATCTTGAAAGTGTATTTCCATAATACTTTTGCGATCTTTAAAGGGATATGGCAATATAAATGAACTTTGTCTCATTTGAAAGAACTCCTGAAATGGTTTAACAAGACCTTTTACAATTTTCCCTTATCTTTTTTGGTTTTCGAAATAATTTGACGAAAGACAGTGTGCTGTCCGCCATCTTGGAATTATTTTCGATATGCATGTGACGTCATAAGTAGGGTAAAGTGAAATTTTTATCTTGCCAACCTTGCAACGACATTATGATCCAGAAACTCGATTATGTTGCACTATTTCCATTTTCAATTGGCCCACAACATTTTAAAAAGCCTTCAGCGGAAATTTGGTCACCTATGGAGTAGTTTCATCAGGTTTACCCTGCTTGTGACGTCACCAATTTCCTAGTTAATTAGGTCAAATATTACAACAAGATGGCGGATTGTAGACTGTCTTTTGTCATAATTATCTGAAATATTTCAAAAACCAAGAAAGATACAGAAAAATTGTAAAAGGTCTTCTTATACCATTTTACAAGTTCTTTCAAATGAGACAAAGTTAATTTATATTGCCATATCCCTTTAAGTAATTGGTAATTTTTTAAACAAAGGTTTTTTCTTTTTAGGTCATACATATGAATTTGATTCTTCGCATTCATTTTCTGGTACGACTGGCTCAATTGGATTGATTGGTATTGCTATGTATAATGGTCTCTGGGCGTATGATGGATGGTAAAATATTTCAAGATTTTTGAAAAGCAATTTTGTGTTTGAATCTATCATTTAATGCATGTTTTGTTTGCATTTAGGAACAACCTCAATTATATTGCAGAAGAAGTTGAAAATCCTAACAAGTACAACACAATTAGATTGGTTTTAATTTTAAATAATGTACAATTGTTAATAATCTGCTCTTACTGTACATCAGAGGCGTAGGAACAGATTTAAAGTTGGGAGGCTGAAGTCGACAGGCAGATAATCAGTGACTGTATTTTCAGGGATGTTGGGGGGTCCTGCACTGGAAAATTTTGAAATCTAGAAGCTCGGAAAGACAATTTGCAGCAATTTGAGCAAACTTTTTCATCTAATTCTACAGCGAGCATAGTTCAAATGAATCCAAGCTTACCTGCTGCCTCTTACCATGATGTGATGCCATTTTTTGCACCTAGTACTGACAGAAGGGTCTGGGAACCAATATAACACTCGCATGGCAAGGGTTTAGGTGTTGGCTAACACTTCAGGCATATTTTCAGGCTACACCCATTTGTAAAATCACGTGTAGATGAAGCCTGTAGGTAGCTTGTCTCTTAGCCTCTATAGTCGTACTAATCTATCTATCTATATTTCGATTCTAAATCGAACACATAATCAATCAGTCATAGGTATGTCTTCCAAATTTCTCGATTCTCCATGACATTTTGTATCTCGTCAGTTGTTTTCAGACCAGTGTCGTCCCTAATGACGTCAATATTAGGGTGAGGCGGTTTTTACAAAAAAACGAAAACCGACCGAAAAAACCCGAGTGAATCGGTTTTTTAAAACGCGCTCGAAACTACAGTTAAAAAACATGCATGACGCAGCTACGCGCGCAAGACTTCAGTTTGAAAAACAATTGTATTAATTAATTATAAATATCCTGACTACGAAGTACAAAGAAATCAGATAAAATTTACAATAAGATTTATAAATATCATGTACAAATATCACAATTATATTTACAAATAACACACAAACGACTATAAGTTCTCTGCCATGAACACAAGCTTATCCACTCTCTCAGGTTTCAGCTCATGTGCTCGTGCCGCTGTAGTAACTTGCCCTGCTTTACTAAAAAGTCTCTCTGATGTGGAACTGCTCGCTTGGATGGCAAGATATCTTCTCGATAGTTGGCACAGCAACGGTAGTTCTTTCGTGTTTAACTTCCACCATTGCAGAGGATCGTCGTCTCCGTCAATAATAGGAAATGCAGAGAGCATTCGATCTCTTTGGAGAGACGATCACGCGGGGATGCAGCTGACGACGTCTTCTCTGATTTCTTGAGGCTCGTCAACGCTCCAAGACTGCTTTGATCCGCTTATCCGTTCAAGCTCGAATAGATCAAGCCGTTCCGTTCTTATATCGGAGATCATACCTGGCAAGAAACTTAACGTACGGTGTTTCGAAGACGTTATCAAATTTCAAACAAAATCTCTTCAGATTTTCCGTGTGTAAGCGCAAACACTTGATTCTTTGCAACAAATACCGATTTTTTTCAGTTTTCCGGTTTTTCTCCAAAAGCAACATCGGTTAAATCGGTTTTCAAAAAACATCGGTTTTTTTCGGTATATCGATTAACCGCCTCACCCTAGTCAATATAGTTCTTCATTGGTCTTCCTCTGTTTGCGATTCCCCTCTTCGGTTCCCACAGAACGAAAAGAGATCCTATCTCCTCTTGAGCCCGCACCATGTGGCCTGCAAATTGTAGCCGTCGTACTAATACAATTGGAAAAAAACATTAAATTTAGCGACACTTGTCCTTATTTTTGGAGAGGCTCAGCCCCCCATTTAAAATGTTATGCCTATGCTGTACATGTTTGCTTGCTTGAAGTTTCTTTTTCCTCTCCTTGCTGTATTGATAGTCGACCATTATTTCAGTTAATTTCCTTTTACTTTTTTGTTGTAGAAACATTCCTAGGGCCATTGGTATTGGCATTCCTTTGGTTACTATTATTTACTTGTTGACGAACATGGCATATTTTACAGTATTGACTGAACAAGAAATTTTAGATGGTGGAGCTGTGGCTGTTGTAAGTACTGTGGAAATTGTTTAGACATTCCTACTACTTGGTCAACATCACTTCTATGAATAGTAAACCAACTTTACCAAGCAGGAATGGCATGAGTGTGAAACTTTAGCTTATGACCTTTATACATTGATTTTAGCTTTTCGCCAACCGTATGTTTGGTGTAATGAGTTGGATAATCCCGGTTTTTGTTGCCTGTTCAACATTTGGTGCTGCAAATGGCTCAGCTCTTGCAAGTGGAAGGTAGGTTGCTGTGCAAGTTGCAGATGTTTTCAAGGGTCAAATCAATACCTATATTTACTAATTTATATGATAATTAATTGTAATATGTATATACATTGGTTATTCTCTTTTATCTTAAGAGTCCTTTATTGTGCATCAAGGAATGGGGAACTACCAAAATTTTTAGGAATGATCCACAATACTCGTTTTACCCCATTACCAGGACTTGTATTACAGGTAATTAATGAAATAATTGATAAGATGAAGGATGTATCATATCCTATTCACTACTTTAACTGTATAGCAATGATAATTTTAGTGGTTTTTGTTTTTACGTATTCAGCCATGTTCAAGTTTAATGTCCTCTAATGTTTTTGTCCTTTTATTCCAATCATAAAAAGTTTTTTCCCCCATGAATTTGCCATTTAAAGCCATAATTCTTACGCCATTGCATGATCAATTGTTTGCCTTTCAGAGTATGATTGCATTAATTATGTTAATCCCGGAGTCGAGCAGTTTTTCGACACTTATTGATTACTTCACCTTTGCTTCATGGATCTTTTATGGTGCCACCATAACTGGGCTTCTATTCATGAGGTATTCCAAATCAAATCTTGAACGACCTTTTAAGGTAAGTTCTTACTTTATTGCTCAATATTCTTATCTAAAATACATTGTGGACAAATTCTAGGGTTGAAGTGCCCCTGCGAAGAAATATCACATTATGTTTCCTGGCATTTTTTGTTACAGAACATCATTTTAGGTTAATAAATGTTCGCATTTGCCAAAAGAATGAACAACACACATTCTATCAATTTATTCTATCTATTTAACCGCCAAAGTCGCCCAAATTTTGTCCGCCATTGCTCAAATTTGTTCCAGAGGAGCCCGCGGCCCCGTGATTCCACAGCAGAGTATGTGATTGTGACGTCAGAGACAAGTTACAATAGAATGTTTTCCCCAAGTAGCTTTATATTCACACACAAGTGACCACGTGTTGAGTCTTTGACGTCACTTCCTCTAATCGCAACCTAAGCGTCCAGAACATGTTCGAGTAATAGCGGCCGTACAATCTCGTATAAAAACAGTCTGAAAAGGCTACTTCCCATGCTTGCAATTGCTTGAAATTTGGCAAGTTAAGTAAGAACACCATGCTCTTTAAAATTCAGGAATCCAAAAATGTGATCACAGGGGCACTTTAAATATAGCAATATTGTGACATGAAAATAGTGATTTTATTCCTGAAACATACAAGTACTGACCTGTCATTTGCCATACAATTGCCTTTTCAGGTATTTATCTTTTTCCCAATCGTGGTTGCCTTGGCTGCTATATACCTGATAATAGCTCCATTTTCTGATAACCCTCTACCATCATTCTTCTGTCTTTTGTTCATTCTGGCTGGCATTCCTGTTTATTTTATTTTTATTTATTACAAAATGTCTCCAAAGTGGCTTTGTAGAGGATTAGGTAAGAAAATAAAGTACTGGTATAATATGATATATTATATCTTTTTTACTATTTTAAACTTTCTTCTTGCAAAAGCAAATTGAGTAGAGGGCCTTGGGAAGAATATTCTAGTTTTAAAAAACTTAACTTGTGTCCAGTCTTCTGTATTATTAGTGCTAGCCCTTTCATTTTAAAATTCCTGCTGCCATAATTATTATTAGTTCAAGCAAATTTCACTAGGTGAGATACAGCACTTTTCAGCCTGACATTTCACTAGCAAACCTATACTTGGCATTCAATATTTGGCATTTAGACTCAGACAACACTTGGCAGTTATGTATTCTGCAAAACCAGGCTTTCAAGTTTGAACAACACAGGCTACACTAGGTGCTTGAGTTTTCAACAGGTTTCAGCAGTGAAGCCACCTTGTCGATCCTTTGGCAGCTTCTGCAGCCAACTCAACTCCTAACATATTGCATGTTTTGGCCCCTAAGACTTTGTAAATAATAATTTGTAAATGATTTAGTATCCATTAGCAATATTGATGTGGTGTTTGTTGTTTTAAATATCTATTAATATTTTTATAACAATTATTTGTAAAGCTATAAGACAAAATGAAAATTTCTCTTGTAGATAAGTTCACGTTTTGGCTCCAGAAATTTGCTGACATCTCGTACCCGGTATCCGAGGATGCCATTGCAACTGGTTAAACTCAAGGTGGCACAAACATTTCAACAAAAATCTTTCTGTTTTATGAAGAAGTGTTGTTTGTTGTTACATGACTGTAATGTACTATCAGTGCATGTATTGTATAATAATAAGCATGATTTTAAAGTTATTTTGTTTTTTGTTGAGAATGAGTTGTACTAAATTGTATTTTAGTTTCTTTTGTCTTGTTAAAACTGCTGTAGTTGTTTCTCATTGTTATTGATCTTACTGTAACTATTCACAAAAATAAAACATTTGATTATTCAACCAGCAATGATCAATAAGTATATAAATACAAATTGAATACTGCTTTATAAAACGTACTAACCATGGTGAATGGTAATAAGTTCAGAACGTTCTGAAAACTAAACTGCTTATTTATAAACACATTTACGAAAATCTAATAATGACGTAATGTTGGAGCAAAGGATGAGAAAAAGAAACGATTTTGAGAAATAAATAGTTTTAAAATAAAAGAACACGATGCATTTCGGCAGAAAACTTATCAAGTGCTACGTTTTGCTGATAAACTGAAACTTTAGAGCTCATTTCTAAGAACTCGTTTCTTTTTCTCACCCTTTGCTCCAACATTACGCCATTATTAGATTTTCGTAAATGTGTTTATAAAGAAGCAGTTTAGTTTTCAGACAATGACAATCCTAATGCTTTGTAATTTTGTCTTTAAATACTGGAAGGAAAGCAAGTGATTTTTAACACTGGTAATGTTCTCTAAACGTTAAGGGGGAAATACCTGGGATAAAGTTAAATGATAAAAACACTTGGATGCGTTAATATACACAATGTTGTAGTAACTGTGGGAGAGCTCGGAGTAGACAGACGAGCTATCCTCAGAACAATGATTCTGAGTCCCGTACAGGAATCGAACCTGTGTCTTATGTGGGAGTTTTTTCTGTGGGAGTTTGTGAGGAATTGAGACCTTGTTTTTTGGTCGTCATCAGCATTTCTAGTCAATGGACAAAAAAGGAAAGTCTGCTTTTACCTTCGTCAAAGGAAATTGAGAGTTAAGTTACTTTTCCGATAAAAAACACGCATATATATATCTTTCAATATGTTCAATCTTATTTGAGTTCATTTTCAAATGTTTTTAGAATATTTTACGGTTAAACTGAAATTATGTCGAGCGGATACGGACAGCTCGTTAGCCAATCAGAACTGAGTAGGATTTGGTAAGATACGGACCTTGCCTTATTAAAATAGCAGTTCTATATATCACTCCTGCATACACAGGATCGGTTTTATGGAACACTGTGACCCCAAAGATCTCGAACACAAACTTGGTTTATTAGACACTTTAGAGTTTAGTCAAGCTGAAAGCTTTCACAACTATCGTATTCAAACGAAGGCAATCTATCTATCAACCTCGTGCCCAGGCTCTTACCTCCGCTACCCCCCGGCGCGCGATTTTCCTCGACCGCGCGCTTCCCACGAGTCAGTCTCGGAGGAGAGGGCAATTATACACAACTATCTTCAGATCAGTGGTCACTATAGATACCTCTGATTACCCGTCAAAACGCCTCCAAAAATAACTCCATGGTAACCCCAATGACGTGACAATGTTAAAAATAAATGGAATAATAAAATAATTGTCGAGGTATCGTTGAATGATTGATGTCTCGCAACTCACACAAATTGCGCGATATTTTGCAATAAGGCCAAGTAAAAAAATAAAGAAGTTTATCGTCCCCGCCCGCCGCATCAAATTTTTTTTTTTTATTTGCATCGAAAATCTGTTTTGTTTTTGGGGCCTTTTGCGCAACCTTTAGGCCATTTTCTAGAGAAATCCCAGTCAATTCTTGTTTGTGCTTGTAATACCACGTTAAATGGATTTAATATGTGTTAAAAATAGGTTTTGGTAGGTGATGGCCATTTCGGGAGGCCATCTTGAAAAAAAAAAGGACCCGCATTCTTTTTTTTCAAAGTTAGGACGATAAACTTAATCGGCAAATAACCGCAATGGGGAATTTCTGAGTTAATTTGAATCAAAATAAAAGAGCTGGGAAAAATAAATAACTAGCACGGAAAATAAATGGCTAACTGATGTAAAATTAAGCGAAACATACTAGTTGTGGAGATATATATAGGTAAACGGCAGCATCTGAAGAAATTGAAGACGAAATCAGCGTAAAACAGATGAAAATTGACCAAAGCCATACAGTATAATAGTATAATTGATCTCGTCTTACTCTGATGAAGGGCTCCGCTCGAAACATCAGTATCTCGTCACTAAATTCTTGGCAGTTTACCACCTTTTCACTTTGCTATAAATATAATATATTCAAAACACTGTCTACGAGCACTCTACTTTTTTACTACTCCAGTATGATAAAGGCTGGCTATTCGTTCGGTTACCGTATACGCCAACAATTTATTTGCTATTCGTACGGAGTCTCTTAGAATTCAACGAAATGCTAACCCAAATATCACTAAAATACTAACCAAAAAAATATGCAGAAAAGGCAATTTTATTTTTATCGAACTCGACCGGAAATCGTGGGTGTTGTTATGACACTTAATAATCTATTGTTGCTTTGTCTCTCTGAAAACTTTTGATTTCTGTTTTATCGCCCAAACCTCGCTCCTTCGTCGCTCAAAACCTCAGGCAAATATTTCCCGTAGAGACCTCGCACTCTTTATTATTGTCTTTTGAAACAATTTATTTTTGAAAGCCAGTACTCAAAATATAAATTCTGGCAATTCTCCATAACTGTTGATGTTGATATTAAACACGGCTATTATCCAATGAGAAGGCTCCGTGACACCTCCGTATTATGTTAATTTTATATATTAATAAAGCTTCTTCGAAACGATTTTCAACAAAACACGGAATTGGAAGAGAGCGAAAGTTTGTATTTATCAGCGGTCTACAGTCTTTTAAATGGAAAAGCCTTTGAATTCATATTTATTCCCAGAGTCAGATGAGTTACTTAACAAGAAAATAACCGACGACTCGAGCGATAAAGAACCGAAGCTATACCGAAGAAGATGGATAATGCTCCTCATTCTTACTTTGCTCACAGCTGAAAACTTAACGCAGTGGTTGTTTTACAGTGCAATTGAAAACATCGTGAAATTTCACTTCAGTGTCTCATCCTTACTAGCTCAACTGTTGTCGTTGAACAACCTGGCGATTATTCTATTTTTTGGTCTGCCTTGCGTCGGCATTGTCAACAAAACAGACTTAAAGATTGGTTGTTTAATCAGTGGCTTCCTTAGTTTGATCGCGTTGTGGATTAAGTTTTTCGGTGCTAGTTCTGGTGGCTTTTACTTGACGAGCTGTGGACAAATTCTAGCCTCGTTGGGAACTTGTTTTGTACTGTCTTTGCCTGCCCAACTTGCCTCAACATGGTTCGGTATCTTCGAACGATCGCTCGCCACTTCTATTGCCGCCAGTGGATTATCGTTCGGAATGGGAGCAGCATATCTGTTCTCTGTTCAATTTGTCCCAGATACAAAAGACCACAAAGCTATACAGTATGGTCTCCAACAAAGTATTCTCATTCAAGCAATAATATGTGCCGTCACGATCTTGGCTACTGTCTTTATTTTTGAAAAGAAACCCGCAGTTCCCCCAAGCAAATCTCAAGCCGCTGTCCCTCGCACTCATGGCCATAGAATGACATTTTTCGAATCTGTAAAGCTTTTATTAGAAAACAGATCCTATGTTTGCGTTTCTTTGGCATTTGGGATTACTTCCGGCGTCCTTTATTCTTTCTTTAGCCTTCTCAACGAGATTGTACTTTCCAAGTTTCATGGCAACGAGAACTTAATGGGTTGGATGGGATTTTTGGGCGCTATGATTGGAATCCCTGGCATGGCTTTGTCCGGCTTTTGGTTGGACAAAACTAAAACTTACAAGATATCATTCCTGGTCTGTTCAGGATTACTTGCCTTAACTATGCTGTCCTTTACCTTTGCTATCAAATTCACAGCCCCTTCGTGGGTTGTATTTATTTTAATTGGGCTATTTGGTTTCCTTACTTCAGCTCTAACCACAATGGGGTTTGTCCTTGGTGGAGAACTAACGTACCCAGTGCCTGAAATATTTTCAACAGGGATGTTGCTTATGGCTGGGCAATTCTTCGGAGTTATCCTGTTGGGTATATCTTCTTATACCATCACTGTTGTCAGTGTTGAGTTTGTTAACTGGTTACTCACTGCAGCATGTTTCATAGCTTTCTCCTTCACACCATTTGTGAAATCGGAATTTAGACGTCTCGCCAAAGAACTAACTGAATATTGATAGCTGAATATTTAATTTAGTAAAAGTTAAAAACATTTTTCTTGACCAGTCAATTTTCTTTGCCAAAATCGATCCAGTTCTGCTATTTATATGATCAATAAGCCAAATCAAAATAAATATGTGGTCCATTTCCTAACCTATTTTTTCCACCTCACTAAAACACCTGAGACATGCATTTCACAAGAAGGCTAGACAGACAAAATGTCGATCAACACTTTGCTGTTTTCCATCTGGTAAAGTTAACTCTTGCCCAGTTGTGGCATGCCATAGACAACTTTGTTTTTGACTTGGCAACTCAAAATAGCACGTTCGACATAAGTAGCTCCTTACCAAATGCCAACTTATGTCACTCAAAATATGTCACTCGGTTACGGTAGCTATAGTAGCGCATTTACAACAATATGCTATTTGACGGCTAATTTGTCCAAAATGTTTCTAAACAAAAATATCAATGGAAGCACACAATTTTTTTTATTTGGCAAATAAGATTAATTTAATTGATTATATAAGAACTGAAATGCAACCAAAGAGATGTATTTATTTGTATTATAATACTAAATATATATTTGTTAATTATGCTGTGCAGGAAATAAATAAAATAGTTTTCATGAATCAATAGAAGAAATAAATATGTCAATGTGTTGATTACAATCTGATATGGAAGTACAGTATATATATATAAGTTGCCTGAAGATCGTCAATCTGCATGAAACTCAGAGTAGCAGCGAATTTATCTTAAATCTATTAAATTGCTCTATCTTTCAAGATATAGAGCACTCTTGGAACTTTGCCAGTTATTAAATACTCCCTATATTATATATGTATATATATAAAATACTGCTTATATATATATATATATATATATATATATATATATATATATATATATATATATATATATATATATAATATATATATATATATATATATATAATATATATATATATATATAAAATATATATATATATATAAAATATATATGTATATATATGTATACATATGCATGTATGTAATATGTATGTATATATATATATATATATATATATATATATATATATATATATATATATTTAACAATTATACCATGAGCTTGAGTCGTACATGAGCTGATAGCTATTAATTAATATACGACTAGATCGAATAGTATAATTGTTTTATTATATAGCCAAATACTTAGTCAGTTCGGGAAAAAATTGATTTCAGCTTTTTTCGGCCTAATATGCCACTGCATGTATCTTGTTTTTTCTCTATTGCTAGGAGATAGCTTGTATCATAGTAGCTATGTAATAATCATTATTTATTTAAAATATTTCGTGATCGCCGATTGGCTAACAGCCAACGGTCAAATCGTCATATCAACTCATTCCGAGTTGTGACATCAATGGCGCAATATGACGAAAGATTATTGCACGATTGACGTTAATATTGCACGCTATCACGTTTTTCCAACGATGCAGTTGTTAAATAGTTGATAAAGTTAATCTTTTAAATAAATAATAAAACAATTATTGAATTTGGTTTTCGCATGATATCAGCCTTCGGCTTCGGCAGATAACACAAACTTCGCATTCAATAATTGCTGCCGTAGGCAGCACACTAATCTTGACATGGGTTATCTATGTCTCGTGCCCAGACCTCTTTCCGCACCTATGTATAGTCAACGAGATCTCGATATATGTGAAAATTTCCTGGATGTTCAGTTTTATGACGTTTTGTGACGTAGTTTAGTTTGCTCGGGAACGTTTACATACTCCAGAGGGTTATTCGTTTACACGGAAGTTGTACGGAATTAATGTTCGGAACTTGTCAACGCCACCACGAACATGGTATTTTCTGATCACGCGCCTTTGGTGCTGTTGGGAATTTCAATTCATTTCAGTGAGGAGATATTCTGTTTTCAAGGTAAGACGACTAAGATAGTTCTGTGTACTTAGTTTTTCTTGTTTGTCTCGTGTGTACACGCAACTCAAATCAAACGAAGTAATTGTGCTCGTTAAAATCAAACCTATCGAAGCCGGTGACATTTGACAGTTCTCGCCAAAGACAATACATTACTCAATATTTACAAACGAAGGTTTGTGCCTATTGCTCAACAAACTTACATCTGTGCAGAGAAAAACCTTGTCATTACTTTACCTGAAATGGGAGTGACAATCGATCAATATCGTGCCCGAATTGGTGGACACAACAACGTAAGAATCAAACAGGATTCAAGACCACTCGAAGTCAAGACCACTCGAAGAATAGATATAATCTTTTCTGGAACAACATTGATGTTAATTCAGTTGGTTGTAACAACCAGTATGCAAATTTTTAAACGATTTACATATTCAGTCATAACATGACCAGTTGCTACGGCCAGTTTCGCTACTGCTAACAACTATGGTATTACTAATATTGATGCAAATATTTTCCTTCAGTGTATATTTATATTTTCCAACAGCAAGTGTGTTATTGTTGCTCTGTTGTTGAGAATGGCAAATGATGTCGAAGAAAATCCTGGTACCCAGGGCATTTTGCCTCCACGGTGGAAGGTCGGCGAAAATGTCCCTGGGATCGGCTGGTCCATTCTATAATGCGATTGGCTTGTCATAAAACTCCAATTAATTCAGCCGAGTATAATTTATTCATCTAAATCTGAATGCTGTCTTTAAATTGTACAGCAAATTAGAAGTGATAACTTTCACTAAATTGGATATATGCTTCTTCATACCTTTTGTAAGAGATAACCATGGATGTATGGTAAATTATTAATCTTGTTAGCTGCTTTTATGCCAACAAATGCTGACATGAACAACTCTGATTATTTTTCAATTGTTCAGGTCAATAAAGTAGACAAAGGCAATAGAACAAAGACCACAAAAATTATCATATCTAAACACCCAGAAATTCTGGGTGTCATGTGACCAGCCGATCCCAGGGCCATTTTCGCAGACCTTCCACCGTGGAAGCAAAATGCCCTGGGTACGAGGTTGGATGTTGTTGACCCAAGTAAAATGATTTGTGCTGATTTTAGACAAGGCAATACAAAACAATTTAAACAAAATGTGCAATAATACATATCAAATAACAAACATTAATGCATGGGATTCATCATTCCTAAATGTCACATTGTGTGTTGGAAATAACCTTTATACTTGTATAAGAAATTATGTTAATAAAACCTTTTTGCTCTGATAAAATGTATTCTTTGCAATATAGTGACCCATTTGCCGGTGATTGGTTTTTGGCAACTAACAATCCACCTTATTTTTTTGAAAATGCACTCAATATTCTATTTTTGGAGTCTCGGTTAAACTATCAACATTGCTTGCTAACTGTTGATTGCAACACTGTTGCAATTTTTAAGACATCTGAAGGGAACATCTGAAGGGATGTGTGTTAATAACCGTCGAAGGTAATAAATAACCTGGTATTTCTCGATTTTGTTTTTTGGTTTATCAAGCTTTGGTAATTAATTATTGATGATTGAAAAAAATTTGTGACCATAAATGCGATAACAAAGCAGTTTCCCCTACGGTTCTACCCGCGCCTCTTTACGTCGCCAATCTGTCTTGTAAAATATTGGAATTTCTTTGAAATGAGGCAGCACTTCACTTGCGATAGTAATTTCTAGTTGTAATTGTTATTCTGGTGGATGGTTTTGAATTGATTATCGCCTGCGCAACATAATTCAGCGGAATTTTTTGACGCAGATGAAATATTTCATGTAATAATAATTGAAAGTAATTTGTAATGGCTTCTCAATGGACGCAAATAACGAAAAGTCAAGTTTTAGTGGTGAGTTTTCCTGTTGTATTTGAGTGAGTTGTGTTCTACAGAATAGAAAGACAAAGAGATTAGATAGTGAACTTGTGTTTTTCTTATTGAAAACTCGCTCCATACTTGCTCAAAATATGAAACTTATCAGAGTTTGTTAATTTTTAGGAATGTGGTATCAAATTTTCCTGTATGATTTAGCCACTTCAGTCGTCATACACTGTATTGTAGCTTTGTTGTCATTCATCACATTAAGGAGGCATAAATATGGGAGATTATTTCCAGTTCTTGTGATAATTGTTGGTTTTCTATATCCAGTAACAGGTGGAGTTATAACAAGTAAGATCAAGTCAATACTATTGACCATTAATTTGTAAATTTGATCTAGGAGCAGGCCGGCAGAAGTTATATTTTAAACAAGTAGAATCAACCTCGTACCCAGGGTCTTACCTCCGCTCGCCATGCCTGCTGCGTACGACCAGGGTCAACATAAATTTATTAAAATGTCATCATGTTTTCATTTCGTATTGAGAGTGTGTTATTAACATAGGACTAATTAACCATTTCACCAGCTGACCAGGGTCATTTTAGTAGGCACCCAACGAAAAGACAATATTTTGACAAGCTTCGATCGATAGGATGTAGTCGGTACAAGCTTGTGCATCAGTCGGTTGAAGTGAGCTTACACCCCCCTGTAAAATTTTCTGAGTACGGCGATTTATATTGTGACGTTGAGTGGTTCATTTATTCTATTTCAGGTGCAGCTATCTCTCTAGTGTATCAGAGAGCACAGATTTCAATGCCTAACTATGCTGCATTTCTCTGGGGTGGTGGGCAAGCGTTTATCTTATTCATTATATCTTACACAAGAATCCTAGCAACGTTATAACACATGGTTCATGGTTTCCCTAGAGGAAAGATATCTTTATCACACTAAGGTACATTGGTATAAATTAGAGGATTATAATAAATTACAATGAAAATGCCATTTAAGGAATATTTTGAAGGAAGACAACATAAGTTGTTTTAATATCACTTGCTTCATGCTGACTTGTGGCAAAAAAACAATGGGTCAAAATCAGTGAGAAAAAATATTTTAATAAATGACAAAATATGGTAGTCCGTATGTTATAGGTATAGTCCATAATGATACAAAAGTAAAGTTTTCAGACCTATTCATATGTGACTATCCATATGTATATATCTCAATTCTTATCTATTAGTGTACATAAAGTTATATTGTATTTATTGTTACCAGAAAAAATATTCAGAATTATATAAGATGTATATTTTAGGTACAGTCAGGTACATTACAGTAATATATTCTTGACTCTCTTACTGTAAATGCTAAATTTAGCACATGTGTGGTTAAATTTAGCACTTATTACATTTTGCAATGTTTTAGAGTGGCATTTATTACAATAAAAGTAAGACCCAGCACAACTTTATATTCACACAAAAACCCAAAAAAGAATGTCAATCTCATCGTCATTATTGCCTTCCTGATAGTGTGGTGAACTGGTGGTGAACTGCCGAGATTTTTAATAACAATGTGATGTACAATGTTGACGTCTTGCTCTGATGAAGGCTCCATGCGAAATGTCAGTACTTCATTGCTAAAAATCTCAACAGTTCACCACGTTTTCACTTTGCTATAAATACATAGGTGCTGGTCCAATAAGTTGTCTGGCTAAATGCATCATGCTTTTCTAAAATAAAAAAACTCCACTTCCGCTATTCTACTCTGTTTTTTAACAGATCTTTTCAGAACCTTTTAGTATTACCAATCACCATGGTAAATATGTTTCTCAAAAATATATTTAAGTTTGTTACTATGACAAGTTTGTCCAAGTTTGACCAATTAGGAGAATCTGTGTATTGGGACTTAAAAGATTTACTAAATATTTAGCAAATAGATTCCATTTTGCCATTGTCTGTTCACAGTAAGAACAAAAAAGTGGCCCACATGACGATAGTCAAGTGGGGTCACTGATATTGTTCCGTCATCTATGTATCTATAACTGAACAGACAATGGCAAAATGGAATCTATTTGTTTTATACAATAAAAATTGAAGACAAATTGTTCAAAATGTTTATTGAAGCACTTGGGGATTTCTGGGGCATGAAAAAAAAAAGCAGTTGCCTGGCGTGAGCTGACGTGAGCCGTGCGGCTGTCCTCTAATAGATCATGGCTAACAACCAATGAGAATGCGCATAGTAAACAGGTTATTCTATAAACATAAATATATGATGTATAATAATATATATATATATATATATATAGGTAATATTTGGCATTTCACTCGAACAAACTACATGTTGAAAGGATTTATGGTGAAGGAAAATTTCGAGTGTTGGAATACATACATTTTAAGACCAAACCGGGACCAGTTGCGAAAAATGCAACTTCAAGGCCTTTCGGCTGGAAAGGCCTTGAAGTTGCATATATATATAAATATATATATATAATTATTAATAGACAAACATGAATATTATGTGCCATTGTCACACTGTATTAGTAGGTGTAAAGCTTTTTGATATTTACAGATACAAAACGAAATAACAGAAACATTTTTTAGTGTTTTGCCCATGAGGTTAAGTGATAGCTGATATTAGTTGTTATCTGTTACTGGTGCCAGACAACTTTGCAACCCAGAACCTACTTAACAATTTTTAACATGTTTTAAAATTCCTTTTTGTTTTTGACAAAATACTGGGTGATTTTGTTGATGATAAATTTGTAATCAATCTACGGTGTTGTTCAAGTTATCTTTAGCAAACCGTTTAAAGTTGAATTTCACAAACGATATCAAAACTGCTGCTAAAAATGTCACTCCTGTTAACATTCCACTTGAAACAACCACATGATGTCTGGTTGAATAAATGAATGAGACAACGCTAGTTAAAATAATGGCAAAGATTTGTGATGACATAAGGAGTAGTCCAGAAGAGAACATTTCAGGTATTGGATAGGTTATCTCACTGCCAAACACAAGGCCCATAGACATGAATGAGGAAATAAGAATCCCATATACCCCAGAGATGATGTATATTCCTAAGATTGATAACTGGAGCTGTAGTGTGATGGCTAAGGCTGTTAGCACGGTGAGAAATGAGACCAACACCATAGAGGATTTGTAGGATTTACTTCTGTCAAGCCAAAAACCACTGATCAATATACTAGGTACAGCTACGATTCCTGCAATAGCCTTAACTAATTCTGCTTCTTCAGGGATAGCTTGTTGGGCGATGAGCCAGAATGCAAACATTGCTCCATAAATGACACCATAAGCGATGAGAAACAAAGCATAATGCATGTTCTTCACCAAAATACTTAGGGATTCTTTGTAGGTTGCATCCACCATAGCTTGAGATTTACTTGGATGAATTGGTGGTTTTGATTTGAAAAGAATGTACACTGCCAATGTTAATAGCAAAGACAGCGAGCCTTGACACAGTTGGCTGTATTCTAAACCCCTTGAAATTTCACTACTGTTACTGGCACTCTCAACCAAAATGACAGAAAGAAGGCAACTGCAGGAGACACCAATAACATGGCCACTGGCTACCATAGAGGTAGCGAAGGATCTTTCATCTTGGCCAAACCATATTGCTGCATGTTCTGATGGCATGGGCAGGATAAAACATATAGCTATAGAAGATATTATTTGACCAGTTAAAGTCAATGAATATGCTGAAGTACTTGGAACAGAACATGCAAAATATTTTATCACAGCAGCTATGGTATTCAGACAGCCATTGATCAAGCAACCTGTGCGAAGACTTGTTTTTTGAACTATCCATACACATGGGACAACAAAGATGATAAAAATAACCATGCCACTTGTAGTGAGAAACTGAACTGCGTACAAAGGAACATTGAAATGAAGTTTAATGGTGTGGGTTATAGAGCTAAAGAATATCCATTGAGCAATACTGTTTACTGTGAGCAGTGTAAGAAGACATAACATCAACCATCTTGATTTAAATAATACTCTTCCCTGTTGCTTCAATAGAATATTATTATCTTTGAGGCTCTTGGATAACAGCGGATATACATCTCCCATCTTGGTGACTTGGTATCTGTCTCAGACTTTTGACTATGGTGAAAGTTACTTATAAATAGCAAAAAGCACGTCAGCAGTATGTAGTTATGTAATCCCTTATTATTCTGTTAACCGGTGTTCACCTTCACAGTCAGTTAAATCTTCAATAGGAAAAGTAATGTTTATGTAATTGTCCCTTGTCTTTTACACAATATTTGGTCTGATGTCTGGTCATTCAAATCATCTATGATTCAAATACGTTTGCCTTTGGTCACGAAAACGTTATCGAAACCCGAGTGACGTAATAAAAACACAATTCTTTCCCAACTTCTCGAGTGTTTTTTATTACTTCACGAGGGTTTCGATCAAGTTATAGAGACACAAGCAAACATATTCTATTATTTTTATAAAATAATTCAGAAACAATTGCTTATACTTTGGATAATTACAATATATAACGCTTTTGATTTTGATTTAATGCAAATTCTCATTTGTTATTGACGTCATTCCGGTCTCCGTGCGTGATCGAGAGCGTCAAGCTGACCAATCACAGCGTGATTGATCATCAAGGCAAAATTCAAAAGAAATGCCGTCGAAGGCCCCCGTTGCTTTCGGACAGTATTTCCACTTTCAATTGACACACAAAAACGAAGAATTCAAAAATTTAAAAGTCAAATTTTTGTATTTTTTGTAATTGTCTGTGAAAACTCGCACGATAGCTTGTCGACCCCCGCTGAGCTACTCAGATCTGAGTAGTAGATTTTGAGTGGTTTAATACTCATATGATTCATAATTGTTTATTTGATTGGATTATTTGATCTCACAAGAATTCCCAGAGAACCAATTGTAACTGGAATAAGTCTACCGCTCAGATCTGAGTAGCTCAGCGGGGGATCGACAAGCTATCGTGCGACTTTTCACTTACAGGTGTATATTCAGGTGTATATTCAGGCTGTACACAGGCTACTACTTTCGGGGCTTGTTGCTTTCGAGATTATTTTTTCCTCGTGCCATTGCAACTTTGACAGTTTTACACTTTCACTTTTGGCGCGTTTAAAATTGGAAACTTAACACTTTCCATTTAATCAAGCGATGACTGAAACAATTAACACTGTCAACTCTCTCTTCCCAGAGGCTTCTCTTTTTTTTACTAATTCCGTGGAAGCGAGGGAGGCGCGACAGGGAAGGCGCGGGCTGTAACACTGTCAACGTTTTTTTGAGCAAAACGTTACCAGAGTGAAGTCTCCAAGTTTACGGTATACTCAAAATCTATTTATTTCAGACATAGTTTGACGCTACTCTGGCTATACATATTCACACATGCATGAGTAGGAAAAAGTAGTTAACTAAAAATATTTTAATACAAAGATAGGTAGCAACTTCAGATATGGTTATTCAGAAGTCTGGTGTGCGTGGCTGAAATTGTAAGAAAGTACTTTCAGAGCAATATGAAGAGCTTCCTTGAATAAATAAGGAAGAATCTTAGGTAATTTAAGATCTATGCTAGTGACGTTCTTCAAACAAATTCTCCAGAACCAATCAACCATGGTGGCTGCTACCACAGAATATTATATCATTGAAAGATTTAGTTTAAAAATAGGGTTAGTATTCATTTATTTCAGGGTCAGGACTAGAGTTTTTGTTTTTGTAAAGCTTCTAAATCCCGAGAAAATAACCTTGATGTGTCTATGACGTTTTGTGTGTGTGTGTGTGGTAAAAAAGTTTTTTGAACGTAACTTTAAAAGTTACTGTCCATGATCCAACGTTTAGACACTCCAATCTAGTGTCTTTATCAGGGGTGATCGTTGTAAAGTTAGGATCCCTATTTATACCCTCATAGAACCGATGATGACGTTGGCTCGACCGTATCAGTGATGTTCAAAGTCAAATTCTATTAGTCCATGATACATTTAACGATAAAGATACATCCGATTAGTTTTCAACTACGACAAGAGATGATTCACTTGATGAAATGCCTTATGAGGCGTTGCGATGCGTAAATTGTTTCTTCCTTCCTGAAGAATTTGTTATTTTAAGTCATTTTGTAATTTTGCTATAGTTCTGATTCACTGCTTCCGGTCCAATCTGGGATCGGATTGGTCCAAGAAAGTTGGTTTTGTCTATGAATGACAGATTAGATTTGGAAGCACGGGTGGGGTTAGTACTTGGATGGCTGACCATAACCTTGTGTTGATTCGCGAGCTTGGAACTCATGTGAGTAGAGTTATTAGGTGATCTAGCTCTCCCGTGCTTCGAGGGTTTTCCTCCGGGGTCTCCGGTTTTCCTCCGGGGTCTCCGGTTTTCCTCCCTCAGTAAAATCAACACTTAGATCTTAGCTGTGCTCCGGCGGTTCCTTTGACATACCTTCGACTCGGCCACGTTCGAGCATCAGCTAAACAATTTGTAAAGTCACACATATGACGTCTGTACGTTGTGTCTGTTATAAGACCATTAAGATTAACTCTGGGTTTAGTCCTATTAACACCTTTTGAAGAAAAGTGACGTTCTGGTTCATGCTAATACTGTCTTTCATTCAAAGCGCACTGCTCTCTTTGTGCACTGCCTCGATATATTTTTATCTGCTTCTGGAGATATGGATTATGCCATCACATCCTTCGCAGGAAACCAATGACTCACTTTTAATACTTGTGCAGTCTAGTGGTTACCACACATGTCTATGAGCTCTGGGAGACACAGGTTCAAATCCTGGGCCGGATCTCCACTCAAGGTCTTAAAAATAATTGAGGAGAAAGTGCTGCCTTTGCAACAATATCAGCAAATGGTAATGGTTCGGTAATGGTAATGGTAATGGTGGTTCGGGTCTTCTCGGATAACGATTGTAGGCCCTCGGAACCCCTATCAATTAAGGTACGTTTACACACTACGATTTGTCGGGCCGACACTGACGAATATATACGTGATTCGCGGTAAATTTCGCTAATTCGTCATCCCCGACAAATCGCAGTGTGTAAACGTACCTTAAAGAGAACGATTTTTACTCCCGATTTTTACTAAATTTTATAAAATCACTATAGGCAACATACAATTACTTGCAAATGGCATGAACAAAAACAAATGTCGGAAACTGAAAGAGACGCATCTTTGGCTTCGATGGTTTTGATTATGGCGGCAATAAAAACAAGGAAAAAAAGAAAAGGTCAATTTGGGTGAAGAAACGACAGGGCCTACGTTGATAGCAAATATGTATTTATTATTATTATTATTATTATTATTGTTATAATTAGTTCCCCAGTTAGATATATATACAAGGAAACTGAAAGTGACTCGTAGTTTACGGTCGACATATTTTATTTTTTTTGTTTTAATTTATTTTTTAATTTTATACGTGCGTTTATTTGGTAGTCATAGTTAGTCAAAAATCGCTACGACTCTGGAAAAATCTGTGACTTTTCTACAGATTTTTCTCCCGATTTTCAGTGTCGGGACTTGCTGACATCAACGCTAACGCCATCAATCGGATGCCCATATTTGGAAAATCGGCCCGACAAATCGTAGTGTGTAAACGTACCTTTAGGCTTCTAGCCTATATTAGGGTATTCCGTTCACCTAAAAGAGTGATAAATCTAATAAACTAAACTAAATAACTGCTATCGACAGACAACTCCCGTCTAAATTAGGAGTTCTTCTCCAACCTATACGTAATGGAAGACTTGGTTCTAATATTTCCATGCTGGTAACTGTCCACTGGCTTTCAAGGATAAGACTTACTGTATAAGTTATCCAAGCTTTGAACACCGACTGATATAATCACATTTAGTCTATTCTACAGTGAATTATTCTCGTCTTTGTTATTGTTTTAATCATTATCGATATTATCACTGTCGTTATTATCATTATTACCATATTTATGGTAACAAATTGTTTGTTGGAGGTGTCGGGTTAGCTATTGTTGTAAGAGCATATTATGCTCCTAAAATTTTATTATCAATAATATTATTATTATCAAACCGTACCCTCATGTTGTCCGGAGACAGTATATTCCTTTTGTTATCTTGTTATCTCCAGGATACAAAGTTAAATTTCCCATCAAACTTATCACAAGATTGCATGGCTTATCACTTTACAATCTTTGTCCAAAAATGAGTACCAGTTATATAATACTATATTTCTAATACTTAAACTAAACTAAACTTTATTTATACTGGATAATCCTATCAGTTATTAAACTGTTCTCGCTAGAGGTCCGGTAAGGGCCATCCTCATTGGTCCAGTGTTATTACATGGGGCAACCGGAGTACCCGCGGAGAAAACCTGCGGTGTTTGGTAGAGTCAAACTGGAAGCACTCTTCTCACTTGCGGCCAAGGCGAAATATTTAATCTGATAACTGCACTGAGCAGGAATCGAACCCAGGTTGCAGAGGTGAAAAACACACTGTGCCACCAACACCCCTAAAAACATGATTATCTCTAAAATTACAGAATTTTCAAATACTCCGAGGCCTTGGCACCGAGTTTCTTGTAAAAACATTTGAATTAGGATTAAACTAGAGAGAAACAACACAAAATTGCGTGGCGTGCTTGGCCAGAGTGGCGCCTGTCGGAGCCAAAATAACAGAGTGAGATACGCCGAGGATTTTAAAATATTAATAATTCATGACGGTCGGCGCGTAACATTGTTTATTTTTGATACTTAAAGAGGTGTTAACGTGTGAAATATACAAAAATGTTGAATCTGTAGATAATAATAGTTCATTGGAATATTTTTGGAACTTCCTGAGGCGAAATAAAGTCGGGGGTGTGTAATCATTCGCTGAATATTCTCTAAGATTCTGTCAAAATCTCTCTCAATGCCAATTTCATCCTAAATGCTATATGTTGCAGTGAATACCCCAATGAATAGAACTTTTAAAAGTAACATTAGATACAGCTTGCTAGAGGATGTGAAAATGCATTCCCTTAGGACGACTTGGTCAGTTGTTTCCGTAATGCCGACCACACATACACATGCACTATAGAGGGCAACATGAAAGCAATAACCACTTGGGAAAATAATATTAACAATTCTTGGTCAAGTGGACTCTAAAAGACACTTTTTTGGTTTCAAGTGGATTTTAAAAGTCGCCTTATACTTTTTACATGTAAAATTCCAAGACCTAATCATATACAGCACTTCTTTATGAGTTTATGACAATAATAACTAGTATATCGTATATACATGTTAGGCTTATCGTGTTTATATATTTTTAAATGTATTCTTGTTGTATTATGTTCTTGTTATATTATCCGCTAGACACAACAGCAGGTTGGGTCAATGCTACGAAAAACCCAAGCTGTGTTTAGTACAGTTGTTAGCTAAAATCACGATATTACTGTAAATAAGATTCCTCCGAAGACAAACCAGTTTGGAATTGAAACTCTACAGGTCTTCGAAAAAGCGGATTCATTTGGTATAACTGCAAGATATTTTTAATATATATAGGCTCCAAAAAAGACCTAGTCATTTGTTAACCAAATTTGTGTTCAATTATATTATCATGAGTGATATTAATAATATACACAACAGATGGTGGAGAGATTAGGCAGTGATATTAACATGTTATTTAGAAAGAAATCATCGGTTTATTACATTTTCTACCATAACACGAATTCTTTATATGTATACACAGGATTTTACGTAGGTGGCTGACGTCGTGTCGTTGACTTCGTTATTTATTCACCGTTGTTGCTTGATACCAAACCTCTTTAACATACGCGTCATTAAAGTCACTCGTTTCAAAGTCAACGGGGTTCTTTATATTTCGAAATTGTATTTCTATGTTGCGTGTTCTGTGGTTCATGTTCATGTTTCTGTTGACTTTCTGTTTTCCTCTGGCGTTAAAAAGTCGGTATTTCGTGAGCGTGGAGTGATAACGAGAAACACAAACTAAGCTTATAGAGGTGAGTGAAGCCACATGCTTTGAATTATGGTATATGATACGAAAACAGTAACCTGATGCTTAGTTATTTTCTCATGGCTTAACGATTTTCGTTCATGATATTGTTGCCGTGACGAAACCTCACTTGTATACCATAAATATCACCTCAAACCGTCTTATCTAACAGCTATCGTTCTGGTTGATTTTTAGCGATATTTTGTGATATCTACTAAACGTTGTCTGGCTGTGCTGTATACCGTTGGCTGTCTACGTCTCATAATGACTCGTTAATTGTATATGTTGGAAGCGGCGACTACAGATACGACTGGAATATTCGGGAGATTTCCATCCCAAAAGGCGAGCCAAAGGGAGGTGTCGTCACCATTAAAAGCATCATGACTTCGGTAAGTTCAGTGTAGAACTTCCTTGACGTGACAGGAGCCTGTCGCTTGTCTTTGTGTGTCACCCTACCTTTTCCGACTGAGATTATTGTGAAGTGTAAAAAACACATTGGGGAAGTATTGAATCATTCTGTGCTTTGGGACTCGATGAATTGATCGTTAATAGCTGATGGTGTTGTAAATTTACAAGCGAATATGCCAAGTTGTGCGGTAAGATGCTTGTTATATGTTAAATACAGGGGATAGGTCAAGCTTCGCCAGGGATAATAATCATAATGGTTAATTATCATATACTTCATATATTCAACTAAAACCAAATGCTCATCGTAATATAGTTAAATCAATCAAGAGAAAGCAAGTTCTAGACACGTATCCATTGTTTCAATGTGTTATTTGGTAAGACAGGCTGACAATGACACTATGTTTATCAACAACCATTCTATGTTGGCTAACAGCTTTCCGTTTAATACAGTGTCGAAATTCAATTTCAAATTACACATTGTTTTGTTTATATGTCGAACACCCTTTTAAGATTCTCAGGGGAAATGGCACATGCTGAGTTTTTTGATAACCTGCACTGTGAAGTCTCTCGTAATTTGCATATTCCTGACATTGCTTTCGTTTCAAACATAGTAATACTACAAGTATATACATATAAATAATGACTCATGACTCTCCGTATAATGCCATTTACCTTGGCAAATATGTGTCTACGAAGGGAGACAAGTGCACTATACAAGGCAATCCCGATTGGGTTTTCTTGACGCGTCAGCAATCTTGCCAACGGCTTGTATTTGATGAAATTATTTCTTTGTTTAGCTGTAATTGCAATAATTTAAATAATAATTTTCAGCAGTACACATCCCAAGTTTTTTAGAGTCTTCGTTTGTATATTAATGCAGTATAACATATTTCTATAATAGTGATATCGCATAGGAATTTTCCTCAGATAATAACACATAGTCGATATTAACGTCTCGTTATTATACACCATCATTTTACAGTTTTATATTTGTATTATTATACTGCCTGCACAGCATTGCACGTTTATACCATTCATAGTAGCTTTTCTCCGAAGACATTCGTCGAAACCACTGCAGACAAATAGGAAGGTCACAAGTGCTTGTTACTACCGAAGTGAAAAGATGGTAAACTGCCAAGATTTTTAGTAACGAAATACTGACGTTTCGAGCGGAGACCTTCATCGTCTTACTCTGATGAAGGGCTCCGCTCGAAACGTCAGTATTTCGTTACTAAAAATCTCATCAGTTTAGTAAGTTTACCACCTTTTCACTTTGCTATATATCCAAAACACTGTCTACGCAGCACTCAACTACTCTCGATTATTCTTACTAACGTTACATTGCCACTTCCGAAATTTGTCACATTCTTTCTAATCGCGATTCCATGTGAATCGTAATTGGTTAAGGTCTTCGATTCGCTGTTGTTGTTTTCAAGATTAGCGATCTTGGTGTTAAGATTCTTCGGGATTGCAAACGGATGTCGTGGAATTTGAGAAATGGTCAGAATATTTGAGTTATAGAAAATTAAAAGTACTGTTTAGTTTGACGCTTTAGTCAATATTACCCATGTGTTTGACGATAGACGGTGTTGGCGCAACTGACGTACCATTTATGGCCGCGTGAAGTGAAAATAATGGTTTTAAAATGTTTTTATAACAGATTCAGAATCAATTTTACTTTTCTTGCCCATTTAAGACTTTAGAAACGATTTCGTTAGACACTATTAGACTTACTTGAAGGCGTTTATATTTTCTTGGCTTGACCACATCCGGAAAGCAATCAATTTCCTTTGTAATTATCGCGCAGCTCTGCGCGGAAATTCTGATATTTGTATGTTTGGCATTGTTTAGCGAGTTTATGTAAACAACATTAATTGGAACAATGCTACTGGAATTTAACAAGTCTGTTTTGAAAAGAGTTTGTGCTAACCCAAGATCTTAATTCTGCTTAATCACTTAATTTTGTGTATTCATTAGCAGCGCATTGGTCACCGCGCCAATTTGTTGTGGGGGAACATTTCCGTTAGTAATATTGTCATGTATGTAGCGCAGTCACAGACACAACATGATGCGCAAAGTGTGAAATAGACTTCACATTATAAGTGTGAACTGATTTGGGTGTTAAAAGACAAACAGACAACTAAAAGGTTTCTTAGCAGAAAAACTGTTCACTTTATTGCCAGTTAATGAATCTTTTGGCTTTTCCATTCATACTGAACTTAGTCCGGTGGAGGGATCAATTTATGGTTTAGATGCATGGTAAGTAAGCGCGTTGCAATGGCAACGACAAAAGCAGTGCATTGTGGACTACCATTCGATCACGATCGCTGGCGATTATATGGAAACTAGGCCGTAAGGACGTCTGTGTCCGGTGCCACCTCTACGACAGTACGATATCATTGATTTCCGAAGGCCTGTGGAAGGCCCCACAGTGAGGCCCTATCAAATTTTTCCTTTTGTCTCCCTCGCCCTCTTTGTAGGTGTGAAAATTAATTTCCCCTTCACCTCTCCCTCACATCATGCTTTTCAATATTTCGAAATTGCGCTTGAGGCCTGGTGATAACGAGGTTCACATTGCATTGCATCATGGAACTGTTTGCCTGCTTGCGCATGACATAAAAACCGTTCGCCTAAGCATCCCACAAGCTTCAGCCCAGCTTTCCGCTTCTGCTATAAATACAATTCAAACACTTATTATATCATGAGCGTGGCAGGTTGGCGTTGATAGTGCACTAGGCGCGGCTCTCACCCACGAGTTAATGCGGGTAGGTAGGGATTATGCGTCAGACTGGGTGGACACAAATAAGAGTCATGCCAATAATATAAGAATAATGTCTTTATATTCCATTGATAAAAATACATATCAATAGTTATCAACTTTGCCATATACATTACAAACATAAATACAGACATTAAGACAATAGGCTGGGTCCCAAAACAAGTACGATATAACAGTCACTTTAAAGATACATAGCGATATACAACACACATTAAATACAACAAATTCACTACGATATATACTAAAAACAACACGATGGTGGGTACGTTACAAGGCTTCGAGCGGTATTACATTTTAAGCATATGCTTTTCCATGTTCGTGAGTCGTCTATGTCATATGTGTTGTTAAGTGCGTTAATGTAGTAGTTCAATACTAATTACTAAAGCATATCCCGAAGTATTTCAGAGCTGCTTACTAACTTGCTTTTCTTGTATGTTCTTTAGGTTGTCGTAGCCAAAGCTCTGTACAATAATGACTCCGAAGCAGATGATGAGTTATCATTTAAGAAAGGTGACGTTGTTTCAGTACTTGAGACTGATTACGAAGGCATGGAAGGTTGGTGGCTTTGTTCCCTTGGTGATAAACAAGGTGTAGCACCAGGCAATCGCTTACAGCTCATGTCTTATGGTGAGGTAGAAACTGCAGATCCAAACGAGATCTATGATAGTCCAGGTAGCGCATTTAAAGAGAAATATGGAGACTACGATGTGCCGAAACCACACAAAGATTTATCACCGTCAGAGTTTCAAGATTACGCTATCCCAAAAAGCCCGTATGGGGGTATTCCCCTACCGGAATCACAACGCCACGCCTTTGTCATGTCTAGCCCTCATCTGTTAACTTCGTCTAATTTGAGGGACAGTAATTCATCTGATGGACTCATCTCCAATGAAGTCTACGATGCGCCGTCAAGGTGGAGCTCAGAGAGGTCGAGTGGTGAATACCGTTCTTCAGGCGAGGTATACCAGGGGAGTGGGCCCGAGGAAATCTATGACGTACCATCACGGAATTCGATCGAATCCGACGACGGATCCCAACAAGGAAACATAGCCCTCCGTGTCCCAGATGTCCCACCCAAGGCATCGAACATCGGTTACCATGACAACAATAGCGACTTGCAAGATGGACAAGAGATCTACGATTCACCAGCCACTGCGTTAGGTATCACCGATTATCCAACGAGGACTTCCGAAGATCTTAGCGAAATCTACGATGAGTTACCGTTGTCGAACGATAGTAAAAAGCTCAGCGTGTTACTTCAATCACTGTCCGCGGATGATTGTAATAATATCTATCAGACTATCCCTGACGAGATATACGATGTTCCTCCGGCCATGTCCGACGATGGAAATCCGACAGTACCCGATGGAAATCCGACAGTACCCGACGATGTCTACGAAGTTCCTCCGGGAGAGTTAACCCGGACATGTTTGGTGGAGAGCAGAGATTTTGCCGACGGCAACAACAACCCCCCGTCGCCAGATTATTGTGACAATGAGAAGAGAAGTAGTCAAGCTATTCCAGACGAATGTTTCTATGACGTTCCACAAGAGGCGGGGGGAGTGTATGATAACTTTGATATGAACGAGCTAGAGGAAGAGATGAGGATGGAAGAGATGAAAAGAAAATCGGTGAATGAAAAAAGTGTCCATAAGAACAAGAAGAGTGAAAGTGAAAGTGATGACTATGTGGATTATCAAGAAATATATGGAATGGGGAAAGAAGAACCACGGGAAGTGAAGAAGGTATGAGTGAATACTTCTAAAACATACGCCACCCTCACCCCCTAAAGACTCTGAAATCGAGGTTGAAATATACATACCTGTAGGATATATAGCAAAGTGAAAAGGTGGTGAACTGCCGAAATTTGAGGAACAAAATTCTGACGTTTTGGTCTTACTCTGATGAAGAACTCTAAACGTCTTAGGTTTAGTTTTTTATTATATTTATCACTCCTTTACGTGAACGGAATACCGCAACAGGCTAGAAGCCCAATAAGCCAGTTCGTAATGTCGACAGCGCATCAAAATGACGTGTTCTGTGTCGGGATAAAACTTATTTCAATTCATAACATCAGGCTAAAACAACAATAGACATTTGCAAATTATATTTACACTTGCAAATTCGTTATACTGAATTCCCCAGCGTGATGTTATGAATTGAAATAAGTTTTACCCCGACACAGAGCGCGTCATTTCGATGCGCAGTCGAAATTACAAACTGGCTTATTGAACAACAGCTGGTCCGTTCCTAAATTCTTGGCAGTTTACCACCTTTACGCTTTGCTATGTATCCAAAAAAAATAAGAATAAATATTATATGGCTAAGAAAGATGGCGCACGCTGATTGGTTCGTGAGAGGTCCGGAAAAAAAGCGTATTGCCCTCCCGGCGCTGTGAGAGGGCAGGGACACACAAAAACATTGCACATTGATTCAGCAGTGAAATACAAATAAAGTTTGTGAATTGAGCGAAGTTTGTCTAAACAGGTGCAGTGTTTGAAGTCTAGAGGCAAACTTTCTTTGTATTTCACTGTTGAATTAGTGCAGTGCAATGACTTCGCGTGTCCCTGCTTTGATGTCATCAACTTTAATCAACTTTAGCAAGGAAAAAAGGCATGAAGATGAAATTTTCCAACGACAAGATATATTACATTTCTTCTTCGTAGAACCCAAACTTTACAAATATGTAAAATCCCAAAACCCAGGATAGGCACGTTAATTTGCACTTATCGGCTTAACCTTTCGACCTTTATACCTTATCAGTTGTCATCTTATGACTTGTCTAGCTGTCCAATTGGTGACAAAAGGTTGTATCACCTTGTTATAACTGATGATGATTTCTCGGATTATTATCTAGGTGGGTGAGCAAGTAAATAACGAGAACTCCGTGTTGGAGCGTATTAATATGGAGAAAGTACGCGAGCTTCGGATAACACGAAGTGTTGCCTTGATAAACTTGGATAAGCTTCAACAAGCGGTCGACGTTGCGGTCACAAAGTTATTGAGTTTTGTCACAGAGGACTGGAGACAACCGGATGTTCTTGCGTTGAATATTAATAGCATCCGAGATATTTCTGGAAAAGTTAAGGTAGCACTTCGACTATTAACAGAGTTTGGTCTTGGTAGTCTAGTTAATTGTCAGAAGCTAAATGACAGGGAAATTTTCAGAAAGATTAAAGTAGCCCTAGAGCCTTCGCTACATACTTACTACTCGATCAAAAGCATGATTCAGCGATTGGATGAAACGGATTGGAATTCAGCCTATCAGATGCGAGATGACGATGAGCTGAACAGTATTACTAAAATGGCTGAAGGCATCCCTTGCGACGCCTACAATCTCGGGGCAGTCATTTCCAATATATCATCCCTTTTGTTTGACAAAACCAATGAACAATCACATTCTGCCTCAAGATATGACATCAAGGAAACTAAAACTCATCCCCAGGTCCCACAGCAGAGATACTCGCCACCTGCATCCGCGCGAAAAGGAAGCCTTAAAGGACTGGAGTTGAAGAAGGTCGAGTCAGAACCTGTTGGGATTGGGATGAAAATGTTAGTGACGTCAAAACCGCCTCCGAAAATTTCGGCGAAACCCAAACGAGGCGAGAAAGCTGAGGGAAAGAGTGGTGCATCTGGTGAGCCATTTCCAAAAACAGTTTCGGAGTTAACGAATAATTTATTAAACCAAATCGAAGACATGAAGACACCATCGCCTGGTCTTCGAAGGAAGGAAAGCAAGAGACTGAGTCCGAAAACAGTGAGACGGCTGTGTTCTATTGGCCTAAAAGACGACGATAGAAATGAGAAGATATTCGAGGACGTTGCTTCGGTTCCTGCCAAACCCTCCCGACTGTGCAGTTCTTCGACGGAAAGCGAGAGTATGAACACTCCTCCAGCCATGTTGGTGGGAGAAAGTTCCTCGAAAGGCGCCGAAAAATCACTCCCTTCATCATCATCGTTAGTTTCCGTGAATAACAGAGATCTCCAAGAAACACGGAGAGAAAATGGAGATATCAAGAATGTTCAGTGTCTGGAATCGTTTGTGGAAAAAATGGACACTCAGGTGGTGATTCTTAAAGAAGGCATCAAGAATTTCAGGGAAAGTGTTCGTGAATGTGAAATACCCAAGGTGTTTGTAGCCCATAGTAAGTTCATCGTGTTGAGTGCCCACAAACTGGTGTACATTGGAGATGGTGCGTCACGTAGCCTTGTGGAGCGATACACACAGAAAAGAATCTCCGAAGTCACGAACTCTCTATCGGAAACCATCAATGATTTCGTCGAGAATATTAAGATTGCAGCGAGACAATTCCCGAATGAAAACGCTATGAATAATATGATAAAAAGTGCGGCAAAAGTAACTGAGAAGGCTTTGCAGCTATATAAAACTCTGAAAGAACACGGGGAAAGTTAACAAAATGGGGTTCTTTCTCGCAAGGGAAATTGAGATACTCTTTTGCGGTTCTTCGTTACGTCATATCCTGTTGAAGTTCTGTTCTATACACGGTGTAGTATACTACTCGTCAAACACAATAGCAGCTATTTAATTATTATTATAACACCTCTTGGAATTATTGAATAAACAATATGGCTTTTAATATAAATGTTGTTTAAACTTATCATATTTCGAAGTTCTAATTTTCTAAATAAAAACTCGTGCACGGTTTCGAATTTATTTATTTTTATTGAATACAATGGGATGTCTAACTTAGGGTATTAAATGCTTATTGTGAATCACAAAGTATATTAATTTTTACAGCAATATTAGTTTTAGAATATAAACTAGTGAAATACACATGGAACAATTGTCGGTAAAACTTGTCGTTTGTCATCTAGCCTTGATGATTATCATTTCTAGCCTAGATGATTATCATTTCGCAGAAAATTTCCGCAGTGGAAACACGCTAATTTTCTCTATCCTACATTTAAAACCAATCTAATACAATGCAGCAACGTTATAATATAAACTTTACCGTGAATTTGTTGAAATATGACATTGTGTCGATGATTTTTGCGCGACTTGATATAGATCAACAAATAATTTCCCAACGCAACCAGATGATACATTAGACATAGTTTGGCGCTACTCTGGCTTTAAAAAGTTTTTTGAACGTAACTTTAAAAGTTACTGTCCATGACCCAACATTTCGACACTCCAATCTACAGGTAGTGTCTTCATCAGGGGTGATCGTTGTAAAGTTAGGATCCCTATTTGTACCCTCATAGAACCGATACCATCAGAGACGTTGTCTGGAGGCTTGGCATATCAATAGCGTCCACGTCCCATTGAATCGTGATGACGGTGGTTTATTACCAGAAGCTTATTTGCATCTTGCTAATAGATAACATTTATGAGGGTATAAATAGGGATCCTAACTTTACAACGATCACCCTTGATGCAGACACTAGATTGGAGTATCAAAACGTTGGGTCATGGACAGTATCTTTTAAAGTTACTTTTAAAGTTACGTTCAAAAAACTTTTTAAATAGGGAAACCATCTTCTTCGTGTACCACACACACAATGGACACAGACTACGTCATAGACACATCAAGGTTATTTTCTCGGGATTTAGAAGCTTTACAAGAACAAAAACCATAACCATAACCCAAATAAAAACTCTAGTCCTAACCCTGAAATAAAGGAATACTAACCCTACTTTTAAACTAAATATTTCAATGATGTGATATTCTGTGTCCGGTACACAAAGTAGTAGCCACCATGGTTGATTGGTTCTGGAGAATTTGTTTGAAGAACGTCACTAGCATAGATTTTAAATTACCTAAGATTCTTCCTGTATGCTTATTTATTCAAGGAAGCTCTTCACATTGCTCAAGTACTTTCTTACTATTTCCGTCACGCACACCAGACTTCTGAATAACCATATCTAAAGTTGCTACCTATCTTTGTATTAAAATATTTTTAGTTAACTACTTTCCTACTCATGCATGTGTGAATATGTTCTCATGTCTCGTCATCAATGCTAACAATCTCTTTAGGTTTACCATCGCGCCCGATTCCAACTGGCTTCACAACACCTGTCTTGTTCAACTTTTCAAATAAATCCACCAGTTTCTCTGCTTCTTTCTCCTTCTCTTCTTCACTTAGTTTCTCCAGTGGATTTTCAATTGTTTTATCTGTTTGGGCACCTGCGTGCGTTAAAGAAAGAAAAATTGATAATCAAGTTGTGATTGGCATAGTTCATTGTGTTCTTCCCATGTTAGCAGCCGGTCGAATATCCCATTTCTAGAGATTTGACGGTTACAATATTAATTGTGTCTGTCGTTTTGTCTGATGCTCATTTTGTCCGAACATTAATTATACTCAACTTTTTGCTGCGTTTAGATTTCGTTTGCTAAGTTTTGAGATATTACACTTAGTTTTTAGACATTACGCTAAGTGACAGGTTCAATATGTTTTGTGTGTCTGTTACAAATTCATTTTGTGTGTCCATTACAGCGAAAATAATTATTTGCAGGCTTGGTTCTTCCCTAAATGTACTGGTGTTTCTACTTACAGCCTTGAGGAAAACTTTGTACCCCAATGCAAGGTGGATGTAGCCCTGCCGAGGGGGTTAGCCGGGGCAACTGCCCCAGGCCAAATAAGGGGCCGAGGTTACATCATGCAAATCCTACACGTAGAAAGCTTCTAGGGCATTTAGGGGCGCATGAAAGACCATAACCCCACGATCATCAGTGAAAGAAGTAATCCAAAAGTTCCATTTACCAGTCATGGGATCAATTTTATCTTTGATTCTTTCATAATCCTCAGTGTCGGAGTCTTCATCATCTGTTGAGTAGTCACCAGTTGTATCATCAGGCCTGCTTCCTGCCATTAATCCATGGTCAGCCAAGAAACCTGCGGCATTACCATAGCCTGTGTATTTCACAAGACGTGATACATTTTCCTTGCACAAAACAAATAGGAAGTCTGCCACAGATTCCTGAAAGGAAATATTGTATTATAACCATGACTACTTGCAGTATAGTTGTATGAATAACCAGTGTCGTAGCCAGGGTTGACCAATTGCCCGCTGGCACCAGGTGGGCACCCTGAGATTTTATTTACAACAAATAAAGACTTTTTAACAAAAACTAATAAATATATACTGTAGTTGATAAAGCTTAGCTGCTTTGGCTAAGTCTCTTTCAGTCTTTCATATTCACTTGACTCGACTGCTCTTCTTTGGAAAGCTTTGAGACTGGAATTAAGACCTTTTTTTGAACAGTGATTTGCTTGAACATATAAATCTTTATACTTGATTAAATTATTTATTTATTTCTATTTTTATACACATATTATTTTACATAAGAAAATTGTATAAATATTTTTAGGCCATTGGGCGAGATGGAAATGGCGCTATAGCAATGTTTCTATTATTATTATTATTATTATTATTAGGTGCAAATCATGGATGGAAACAGAACCCTTAATGTCAATTCTGTTATACGTAAAATTTCTGGATTCTCTCAAATTAATGCAAGTGTGGCAAACTCTTCCACGACTGTACAAGTGAGAGACCACTAGAGAGGTCTAATTTTGCATTGCGCTGTATATTCACAGAGATTGTCATGGCATTCTGAATAATAGCTTGAGTATATTTTAATGAGAACATAGCTTGCTGATGGTGTTGTGATGTACGATTGTCCAATTTTCCCCTGAAGCATGTTTCCAGTGCCAAAGTAGAGTGAATGCTTGTCCTGCTTTTCCACAGCTGATGGTAAAAAGGCAACACAAGTAACAGAAGACCGCATCTTTTCATAACTTGGTGATTTCTGTAGTATATGTTAACTCTAGTTGCTACATCACTGTGAATAACAGACTACAACATGGAAATTTTTATTAAAGTAATCCAGGTATCACAAGTTATTATGATAGAAAAGTTAAGTTACGGTAATTATCAAGAATAAAATGCAAAAACTAAGACACAAAAAGAACCACAAAAACCTCACCTTCAGATCATGAACAGCTGATGTAAGATGCTGAATTAATCGTCCACGTGTGGTCTTTGAATCTTCTGGTTTTTCAGTCCCCACGTAACCTAAAGGTGGCAAGACTTCATCCCGCAGGTACTTTCGGATTATCCTATTTTGTCTTGATACAGCCGTCAGGACAGAAAGTAAAGGAGTCAATGTTTCCTTCAAAGAAACATTTTCAATAAGTCTCCGATCAAGGATGCCAAGAAGAACACGGATTGCTTCCACATTGAAGAACTAAGAAATAAAAATAATAGACTCCTTTGAGACTGGTTCATCAAACACCAAATTTTCTGGACTATATTCAGCCATGACAAGAGGGGGGCAACTGCCCCAGGGTCCGATAACGATAACCATCATGCAAATCCTACACATAGAATGAAGCTTCTAGGGCATCTAGGGGCCCGTGAAAGACCATAACCACACCTTCCTCTGGGCCTATCTTGGCTCTTGGTAGCCATGACTATATTACTTATAGTTTTTGTTCTTGTAAAGCTTCTGAATCTTGAGAAAATAACCTTGATGTGTCTATGATGTAAACTGTGTCCATTGTGTGTCTGGTACACGAAGAAGATGCTGAACTTCATCGCTACTGAACATGAAATTTATTTTTATTGTTTATTTCACCATAATTTAGAAGTTTATTTCACCATTATTAATTATAAACCTAATTATTCACTACTAAACCAACCTCGTAGATGGATGGATGTTCATTTTGACTGCGGTTTGCCTCGAAAACCTTCCTCATTTCTCTTGCGTCATTCTTTGGTATCTCCCAGTATAAGAGCTCATAAGATTGATATGGTAGATTGATTAAAGTATTAATAATATTATTCTGAAGATGTTTTGGCTCCTCTGGTAGTTGCTTGCATTTTGTCAGCAAATGACGAAGAATGCAAATCAGGGTATTGCTGGAGATCTTCACGTTTTCTTCGGGATTGTCTTGGTTAATGACAATTGTAATATTAAAAATGACCCTGAGAATTTCACCAATTAACTCAATCAGGTCCTTGTCTAATGAAAGATCAGGAAGATTGCACCTTTAAGAAAAAATCTAAATATTAGCATTGTAAACCTTTACTCCCCATTGTCAACATACAGATTATCATTAAATGTGTGAAGTTGATCGTCGAGGTTGTTGTAATCTTGAGAAAGACTATTGTTGGTGACCGACATTTTGACAGCCGCAGTGGTCATCTTCAGAGTCAAGTAAAGCGTGTTTGTCAGGTTTGCCTATATGTATATCTGGTTCATTACATCATTGTTTGTTTGTGTCATAATTAGTGTGAGTGGGTGTTGCATCATGTGTGGGCCAATATTGTTCCTCATCGGTTGTTTGTCATAATCAATGTGAGTATAGTATGAATTGTAATTTTTCATCATGTGATGCATTAATTTTATATTTTGTTTCTGAATTAAAAATTTACCATTTCCATAACAGTATCCAATATTCATGCAAGGAGCATAATATTATTCCATAACAATATACATGTAGTATCTCTGTTGATGAGATGAACATCTTACTCCCTCTAACACCACATTCCTTAAGCTCTATTCCCAGCCACATGACAGTGCTTAACTCAATGTTTTCGTGGTGGAGTAAGTTCCTTTTCAAAAGAAACTGATGCTATGAAGTGTCTGTCAACAAACCATTTTCGTCCTGCATCACAGGACATGTTATGCATTGTACCCCTTACTTCACCCATCAAAAAGACTACAGTACTATTTTTTCTCTAATTCAAAACTACCTTCTCCCCCAATCACAGAACATGTACCTATGATGATACTGGAGATTGATACCTATTTGTTGATGCCCCCTAAAAATGAATTTGAATGGGATACATGTAACCAAACACAAAATGTGTGATGTTTTTTCGGCTGAATTTTGACACCCTTCTTCCAGAATTTGCACTTATGACATCATATGACACTGGACTAACTCCACCCACCCCACCCCCACTGCATCATAATATCAACAACCAATTTGGATATAGATGTTAATGAATATTAAAATGAGAAATTTTAGACGTAAAATAAAAGTTACCTAGCAGCTAAGATTGTCTCAGATTTGCTTTCTTTCAATTCTACCTCTGTGGCCATAAGAGATTGTCTTAGCCCTGCTCCTGGAATCGACTGATCAAGGGCAGCTACAAGAAGCTCCAGCGCTTTTGAATGCAATGCTGTCGTTCGTTCACTTGGCTCTAGTGCTGTCAGAACAAACAACAATCTTAAATCAAAAAAATACACCTCTCTTGGCAACTGCTCGTGAAGACACCACATAAATCGCAAACATGCTCCTTCAGTACAGTTATATTTGATAGCGTATTGACGAAATCTAGCGTCTTGATATACAAGATTACAAACGCATTTCAATGCTTCGATAACCACAACAGCTTTCTCTACAACTACGTCGATACCCATTCTCAATTCACGGCGTTCGTTATCGTCAACATCTGAGTATAGACCAGCTAATTTGAGAAATACTTGACAGGAATCTTCAGTGACCATCTCGTCTAGATTGGAACTGTCACGACTTAGAATCCGTAATGCTTCAAGACATTTGGCAATAAATGTGAATGGCTTTGTGTCTTCTTCCTCGGTGCTCAGTTCTTCCATAAGACAACGTATGAACTTCTTTCTAATCGTAGCATCGACATGGGCGAACGAGAATTGGGTGCCATTTGTTTGGCAAAATTCTTCAAGAATTGAACTTGCAGTATCATAGTCGCTTAATTCCACAGCATTCAAAAACGATTCAATTAGTTCCTCCATCTGATCTGATAATCTTACGCGAATGCTAACTGCTCAACAGAATCATTGGCGACAGCTGCGAGCTGTTCACAAAAAGTATTGTCAAGTTTTAATAAAACAATTACCAGATGTCCTATTGTTTTCGAACCCTTGGGAGTACGACAAAAAGGGCGCTTTTTCGGCGAACAGTGTTTTTTTCGTTTTGACAAAAAAAAATATATGTACTTTGTTCTGTTGTATCTAGAAATTTACACGTCTCCTCAACCGTTTATAAACGCTATGAAATAGAAAGGAACAAAAGCTTTAGTTTCTGTAATTTTTAGTCTTTTTAAATGATTGTTGAGAGTTCTTGAGATGTTTTTTAAATATTAGTAAAATTTGTCGATGTGAGCATGCGTTGAAATTTGGCAGCGGCTAACATTAAAAATGGTGGATCTGACTTTTTCCATTTTTTATATAATTCTTTACATTATTCGTCCATTCAAAATTAAAGACCATCTATCAGAAGTTCATTTTACGACTTAAACTCCTGCAAGGATATTAGATATTAGTTTTGAGGTGTTGGGCTATTTTTCTAGCAACATGTCTGAAAAGTCTGATACATGGTCAGAAGTTCAAGCTCTCAAGAAAAGACAAGACAGTTTAAGGGAAAGGATACAGAGAAGAAAGAAAGAGAGACAAGGTATAATTGTTTTGGCTGCAACTGAAGGTTTTTACATCATATTATTGACTGAATAAAAAATGCCATCCAATTTAGAAGAATATATATTAAAAAATAGCAATAAATATCATATAATAACGTGTTGTGGTGCGTAGGCAGTGTAGAAATACAAATCAAATAGCTAAAAAGGTTGGTGTACTGCCGAAATAGCATGTAAGTAGTCTAACGTTTTGAGCGAAGGCCCTTCGTCAGAGAGAGAAATAAAAAGGGAGTGAAACGTAAAATGAAATAATAAGTGAACTATAAATAACTTTACGTTTCACAATCTCTGATCAAGGGCCTTTTTTGCTCAAAAATGTTAGACAACTTACACGCATGTGATAGCATGTGATACACCTGCAGAAGGCGAGGATAACACAAACCGAGGTCTTGATAATTCTCGATATCATGCGAAAACCGAATCCAATAATTGTTTTATTATGCATAAGTTAAGTGCTATAAAGCAATGCGTTGGCAAATCTTTGCAAAATCTTTCCCATTTTCTTTCGCCATAAACAAGTTGGTAAACAGCAAGCTAGCAACAAAATATTGGAATAATGATGTCACAGCTACATTTTTGAACCATAATATTGGAACATTGACATCATATGAAGCTGATGTCACAAATTAGCTGTACGATCCACCTCCGCCCCATGATCCACGCTTCCCGATTGCTCCCATCAGTCACATGCGCCCTCAGCCGGAACAGATTTAGTTGAGAGCTTCTGAGACAAAGGAAAGCGACCGAAGAGAGCAGATCACAAGTTAAAAGTAGAGAGCAGATGGAAAGAATAATGTTTTCCAGGCACAATGGGTCTTCGGAGTCGTACTTAGAGAGAACAGCAGAGTAGTAATATTCTTTATGTTGATACTAGGGAGTAAATGGCTAATAAACTGTAAATTGAGCCACCTTAATTATTTTAGATGGTTCAAGCACAAGTGGTGATAAGCAGCCAACCACATCATTAATGACTCCAGCTTTGGAATCAAAAGTAGAAACCAGCAATACAAACAGACAAGGAACTTCAATCATTAAAACAGACCCATTGTTAGAAAAATGGATCTTGGAATATTTATGTGATAAGAATTTATCAATGCCCATTGACTCACTGCAGTTGCTGACAATTTTCTCGAAGGTATATAATTAAGCATAATTAAAGTTAATATTTAATAATATAATTAATAAATAATATTGAATAAATAATTTCCATTTAAGAAATAGAAAACATTTTCCGTGTTTCCATAGAGTAATAGAAATACGAGTGGAAGTTTGAATACGAGTGGAGAACGAGAAATGGCAATGGGAATACGAGCCCGCCCCGCAGGGTGAGTGTTCCCAGGTCAGGGTGAGTGTTCCCAGGTGAACATCTTGCCAAGATCTTGTAAGATCTTGTAAGATCTTAAAATAAATCTTGACAAGGATCTTATAATAGAAATCTTGTAAATCTTACAAGATCTTACAAGATCTTACAAGATCTTACATGATCTTACAAGATCTTACAATATCTTACATGATCTTACAAGATCTTACATGATCTTACAAGATCTTACAAGATCTTAGAAAACCTTACAAGATCTTACATGATCTTACACAATCTTACAAGATCTTATAAGATCTTATGTAAGATCTTGCAATTTCTTGCAAGATCTTGCAATTTCTTGCAAGAACTTGCAAGATCTTGTAAGATCTTACATAAGATCTTATAAGAATCTTAGATCTTATAAGATCTTATGTAAGTCACCTGGGTTTCCACGCTATTTCGAGTTCTCCCAAACTTTCACGAGTGTTTCTATAACATGGGGACACGGAAAGATGTTTTCTATTTCTTTTATAAAATAACACTGAGGAAATAAGTAATAAGACTCTTTTATTAAAATTATGAAAATATACATTCTCCTTACTCACTTTAGACAGCACCATCGGCTGCTCAAATGAACATAATTAATGCTCTTAACTATGAAGAAAAGCATTCAATCTTATCGTTTTTCTTGTTGGCCGTCACACAACATATTTATCGACATTTTAGCTGTTTGTGAGCAAAGGTTCATTTTACAGTCTATTTTATAAAAATGGCAGGAAAAATCCATGTTTTCCATCAAGTTATAGAAAGAAGGTTTCAGCCAACCAGCGCATGCGATTTTAATTTGTTATTTACAATTATTTATAATAATAAGTTATAGAAACATGGGTGAAACTAGTCTACTGGAGAACAAGAAATATCTTGTAATGTTCATATTTTTGTTTAATATTAGGATGCTGGCTCTGGTTATAAAGTTTTGCAGGAAAATGTGAATGGTTTACTTGAAAAATTAGCTGTTCAAAATTTTATTAGGTAATGTCTATTGCAGTAAAGTTTTTAAAGTGCATATAACATCTGTGGGAATTTAACATATTTGTAATCTATGGATTCTCACTGAGATAAATTGTAATATATCTTGTCAGCTGAAAATGTCATGTTCATAGACTTTTTGCTGTTAAAGTTGATGCAAGGTTATATAGCGGGCATCTGTCTACATGAAAACCTCTTCACAGATGCCCACTATGACAATCACTTCCGTCAACTTTAACAGCTAAAATTCTATGAAAATGAAATTTTTGGCTGACAAGATATAATATTACAATTTTTCTCAGGAGAATCCATGCATTTTAAGTTGTTTTTTCCCTACTTTTTTATTCAAACTTTAAGCTGATACTGTCTTGCAGGTTTGTTTGTATAAATTGTACTGTCATTTTAATTGTAGTGTTAAACCTGGTTCATCAAAAGATGGAAAATCATGCACACTTATTACTGAGGTGGAATACTCAAAAGTATGTGCACTGCTGTCTTATTTCTCACACAAAAAAACAGTCTGTGTGTACGCATAGTATGTCACTTCAGGCTTCCCTTACGAAAAAATCCTATAGGATCCTACAGGAATTCCTATAGGAAAATTGCATTTCCTATAGAAATTGGGCCAAAATCTAATAGGAATAAATTTCCTATTGGAATTCCAATAGGAAATTTCAAATCCTATAGGAATTCCTATAGGATCCTATATAATTTGGGCCAAAATCTAATAGGAATTCTATGAGCTTTTAATATTATATACTTTAATACTTTGAGTAAATTACTTAACTGAAAATATTTCCTTATTTTTTCCTACCAGTTAGAAGCAATTGTAGAGGAATTAAAGGTATCTTCAGGTTTGTATAACCAAAATAAATATTTTATTTTTACTCAAAGCTGATTTAATAATAATAATAATAATAATATCTTAATTTAGATGTGCGAAGTTCATCGTCCAGGTTGTTGTAGTCTTGAGAAAGACTATTGTTGGTGAAACGTCTGTCACCAACAATAGTCTTTCTCAAGACTACAACAACCTGGATGATCAACTTCACACATCTAATGATACTCCTAGGTTCAAACCATTTACAGTATGTGTACTTTATATTGTACCATAATGATTAATACTGTACATAATTACTTTATTAGCTTCATCAAGTGACTTCCCTGCTGCAATTAGGAAACGAAAGAGAGATATGTAAGTCTTCTGTGCAATTATTATATTTAAATAATTTTACCTCACTATAATTGTTCGATCAATTCAATCTTCATCCTCAGGGTAAATGTAGAACCTGGTATACAAGAAGATGTGTCTGTTGGTATAAATAAGAAGAAAGCACAAAGTGATGACATCCAGGTGTGTTAAAATTAGACTTCTGTACATAGTATTACCAAGTACAAAATGTTTCTACTTCGTGTACTGGACACAAAATATTACATCATTGAAATATTTAGTTTAAAAGTAGGGTTAGTATTCCTTTATTTCAGGGTTAGGACTAGAGTTTTTATTTGGGTTATGGTTAGGATTTTTGTTCTTGTAAAGCTTCTGAATCCTGCAAAAATAAACTTTGATGCAACTATGACATAATCCTGTCCATACTCCATTGTCTGTCCTGTGAAGATGTATTACAAAACACCTGACATATTAACAAACTACCAAACCACTAGCTGGGAGACACAGGTTCAAATCCTGGTTGGACCTCCACTCAGCATCTTAAAATAATTAAGAAAGTGCTGCCTTTGCAATAACACCAGCAAATGGTAAGACTTTCGGGTCTTCTCCGATAACAACCTTAAATTGTAGGCCCGCAGAACCCCTGTAGCATTAAAAACCAGTTTCAATATTTTTACAATTACAGTATTACTTGTATTTTCTAGTCCTTATTGTCTATGCGAACTACCAAAGAAAATGAGGTGAATAAACATGTTTAATAAAATAATAGAATGTACTGTACTTTATTGTGTGTAACACAATATTTTTGTTACGTAAAGCCTGGTTATCTATATTCTGATGGATATAATATGAAAAGGAGAAATAAGAGAACTTCATTGTGTTGAAAAAGACCTAAAGTCATGGCTATAACGTCTGTGGGGATATTTGTAATCTATGGATTCTCCTGAGATAAAATTTGTAATATATCTTGTCAGCTGAAAATTTCATCTTCGTGGACTTTTTTTGCTGTTAAAGTTGACGGAAATGACGTCATAGCAGGCATCTGTAAAGAGGTTTTCATGAAGACAGATACCCGCTATGACATCACTTCCTTCTATATGAAAACCTCTTTATGCCCGCTATGACGTCATTTCCGTCAACTTTAACAGCAAAAAAGTCTATGAAGATGAAATTTTCAGCTGAAAAGATATATTACAATTTATCTCAGGAGAATTCATAGATTACAAATAATGTTAAATCCCCACAGATGTTATAGCCACTTTAAGTAACAGTACTTATACATATATCCATGGATGATGTTTTGGACTTCAGGTCAAGAAGGACACATTGTCTAAAATGTCGTCCAGGATTAAGTATTTTTCAACGTATTGAAGTTCTCTTATTTCTCCTTTTCATATTATATCCAGTTCTTTTGAGAACTTAGCAGCTTTCATATTTATTATTCTTATTATCTATATTTTCATACATGTGAAATATGTGATTGTTATAATAATAATAATTAATATTATTATAAAAGTAATTTTAATATTGTCAATTCAGTCCAAAAAGGTTGGAGATGATATTTTAGATCTGTTGAACATCAAATCAGCAAAAGTAAGTTGGATTTCTCTTGATATTTATCTTTGATAAAATGAATATATTGAATTTCTTAAGTCTTATGAATTTTTATTCTCTTTGTTCTCTAGGAGCAGCTAATAGTTGAAAAGTTCAAATCACAAGGTGGAGCAAATGTTCAAGAATTTTGTGAACATGGGACGAGAGAAGAGTGCAAGAAAAACAGAAGCAGTGGGTACATTTGCAAGAAGGTGAGATTTCTATGTCTACCTCCAGTAAAGAATATACACAAAACGTTTCATGTTTCATGATTTTAAAGGACATTGGCAACATAAATCACAATTTCAAATTTTTGACTTTCTGATTAACAAACAGGCTTACAAAGGTAATTCAAGTAAACAAAACTACTCTTGTACAAAACAACAGTGCACTAATTTTGACCAAAGACAATCCTGTCATCCACCATCTTGTTGTAATACTTTGACTAAGGCCACACCAATTTAATTGTTCGGGGCACAGAACCGACCGACCCTGTTTTTGTGAAACCAAAATAAAATAAAATTTGTACCTATTGTTTACTTTGATCAAAAATTGGTTATTTTTGTGTTTTTTCAACCTGGTACAAGCTTGTACTTTTTTTTATTTTCATTTTTTCCCAACTGACCGACCCTAAAAATGTTGACCCTAAAAAATCAGTGCCCCGAAGTATTAAATTGATGAAACTTACTACTCTGTTGGTAGCAGTGCAAATAATACGTTTATGAGCATTTTTACAACCAAACTACTATATTCCTGCTATTTAAGTTATGTACGTTGATCGAAAAGTACTTATTTTTATTGCGAATGTCCTTTAAAACAGAATTTTCTGTGGGAGGGGAGGTTAGTAGAAAGGAGTCTTATTATTTTCTGCTTCCAGTAAGGGGAGCTTATTAGGCTATAATTTTACATCCTGCATTTTAGGTCCATTTTAGAAAAATTATTCAGAAACATACAGATGGTAAGTTGGATTATAATATTATATTGTACTTATTTCTACTATGATGTGCTAGTTTATCTAGTACTCAATCTTCATACACTGATGTTTTTGAGGGGTTGTAACTACCTCAACTGTAATTACCTTTTAAAACTTATTAAATGTACAAGTTTTTAAAAATTGTTTTGTTCTTAGAATCTCTTGGAGACTGCTCATTTTTGAACACCTGCTTTCACATGGACACTTGTAAAGTAAGTACCGGTATGCTTGTAGTAAGTATGTAAGTAGTAGACTTGTGTACTATAGGACTGCTATACAGCAGGACTGCTGTACAGTAGGACTGCTGTATAGTACGACTGTTGTACAGTACAACTGCTATAATTCTGTTAGCCCAAAAACATGTTTTTGTGTGTGATATTTTCAGCAAATTAGGGTGCAAAATGATGCACTTACTGTACTTATACAGTATGACATGTAAATTCCACTGACATTGTCTAAATTATATCATCTTTTAGTATGTGCACTATGAAGTTGATTACACTGATGTGGTGAAAGACAAGGAAAAGAAAAATGAAGATAAAGATAAGGTCTGTACAACAAATCAAGCAATTTCCTATTCCTTTTATTTCATGTATACATGTACTAATGTCTAATAGTTATTATATTGAATTTCATACTCAAATTCCCACTTTAACACCCAGCCATTTTAACACCCAGCCATTTTAACACCCAGCCATTTTCCATGCTTGAAATCAGGGTTTGCTGTTATTACTGAATAATAACTCAAATTCATTTGTTTTATTCAGAGTGAAATGTCAATCTCAACAATTGATGGAAATATTGCCCTTATTCCTCCACAGGTACGTTCTTTTGTAAAACATACCACCACAAACAAATATTATTGGTGCATGTTAATTATGACTAAAAATGTTCTCACCTTTACTTTGTAGTGGATTCAATGTGATTTACGATACCTGGACTTTGCAGTTATAGGAAAATTTAGTGTGGTAATGGCTGATCCACCTTGGGATATTCACATGGAGGTAATACTATTGCTGGATCTAAAGACATGTCCATATTTTTGATAATGCTTGAATTATGAACAGACTTCTTTCATAAAGGTCGTCATTTTAAATATTCTTTTGTATGCGCATATAAATTAGCCTTCACAACCTCGTTAGGAAGCAAAAAGTCTTTTGAATTGCTGACACACAAACAAGGCCTTAAAGCTAATTAAGATGCATGTGAAGGAAATTTTAAATTGGTTGCCATTATGAAAGGTCTATTATATTATTTTATACAATATGCAGGTACTTTAAACTATAAAATAATACAACAAAACAATAGGAATAATTATAACAGTCTACATGTATGTGGGTTTTAAAAACTTACATTAAAATTTCAACTTATAACTTTCACCAAGAGGTTTAGGGAGCTGAACACCAACAAGTACAGTACTCACATGTATAAAATAAATAACCTTTCTCTGCCATCTTAGTCCTACATGTAGTAACCTACAAACTTTAAAAACTTTACAAAATACATAACAAATATTAAAGTGCCTATATCTCACATTTGGGGATTTTACATATCCGTAATATTTGGGTCTTCCTGAGCAAAATCATATTATATCTTGTCAGCCGAAAATTTCATCTTCATGGAGTTTTTTGCTGTTAAAGTTATCGGATGTGATGTCACAAGAGGCATTCCAAACCAGTTTTCTTTTGTTACTTGCCTCAAAAATGCCTCTTGTGACATCACATCTGGTAACTTTGACAGCAAAAAACTCCATGAAGATGAAATTTTCGGCTGACAATATATATTATGATTTTGCTCAAGAAGACCAAAATATTACAAATATGTAAAATCCCCAAACGTGAGATAGGCATTTTAAATATACATATGAAACTTAATTACCTTGTTCTTTATTTATTTATTTCTGTAATAGCTTCCTTATGGCACAATGTCAGATGATGAAATGAGAAAATTGTCTGTCCCTAATCTTCAAGATGAAGGTTATATTTTCCTGTGGGTAACTGGAAGGTATCTAACTAAATTAATACAGTAACAATGAAACTAAGTTTCTTTGTTGAAAATAATGTTAGAATAATGTACAGAATGTGTTCACTACAAATGTTTCTTTTGGATTATTTCATTAGAGCGATGGAGCTTGGTCGTGAATGTCTAAAGCTTTGGGGGTATGTATCTTGAATGTATTCTTAGTATTTTGATTGAATAGATCTCTAGATGAATTGGGACTGATGCAAAAAAACATTTAAAGTGCATATAACGTCTGTGGGGATTTAACATATTTGTAATCTATGGATTCTCCTGAGATAAATTGTAATATATCTTGTCAGCTGAAAATTTCATCAACATAGACTTTTTGCTGTTAAAGTTGACGGAAATGATGTCATAGCGGGCATCTGTCTATATGAAAACCTCTTTACATTTCCGTCAAATTTAACAGCAAAAAAGTCTATGAAGATGAAATTTTCAGCTGACAAGATATATGGAGAATCGATAGATTAGTACATATATGTTAAATTCCCACAGAAGTTATATGCACTTTAAGTACATTAAAGAGAGTACTCTCCATTGGTATAATATGAAAGTGTTGTGAAATTTTCAGATACGAAAGGTGTGATGAATTAATTTGGGTGAAGACAAATCAACTTCAACGTTTAATAAGAACTGGCAGGACAGGTCATTGGTTGAACCACGGAAAAGAACATTGCTTGGTAAGAAATATGATGTACTGTACTACTTCAGTGGCATAGTAATTAGCTAAAAGATAAGGATAAGTAAGAGATCAGATAAGTAACATCAAGGCTAAGTGTACTAAATTATTTTTTCAGCATCCTGCTGTTTCTACTACAGTATTAAAATGACTTGTCTTCCTCTTCTTTTAATATTCATTAGGTTGGTGTTAAAGGAAAACCAAAAGACATGAATAATGGTCTAGATTGTGATGTTCTTGTAGCTGAGGTAAGGTTTGTGTAACATGCCAAGGTACAGCACACAAAGTGTGTGAACAGACAGAACAGCATACACAAATACATGTATAGTCAGAATGGAGAACAGCCCTAAGGATTTAACTGTAGAGAGGAACATGTCCTTACATTCAAATTCGATTATCCATCTGTATGTTCAGCATGCAATAATCTACACACGCTACATGTATATTAAATTAAAAAATACTGCATTCAATCTTTCATTAGAGGATTCCTTGATATTCATCAACACTTCTTTGCATGTTTATTCTTTAGGTTAGATCTACAAGTCACAAACCTGATGAAATATATGGACTAATAGAGCGTCTTGCTCCAGGCAAAAGAAAAATAGGTGAGAAAAATGTGTTGGTGGTATTTTTCCAGGGTGTTATCTTGTTGACTATAGTTTCATTTTTCAATTTTCCATGGGACCTGTAAATAGCAACCAGGTGTATGTTGCATATCTTTTTAACAACTGTGTTCTTTCTGTGTGTCATTACCATGATTCAAAACTTTATGCAAGTTTAATTTGTATTTTGCTATAGAGTTATTTGGCAGACCTCACAATGTTCAACCAAACTGGTATGTTATCTAGTTTATGTACAGTATCAAAAGAGCAATTGATATAATAATTTAATTCCTTTATTTTGCAGCTAATGTATTTAATAGAGCTTAGTGTAAGCTATTCATGTCACTATCAAACGTTTCAACCATATTTGATGCAATACAAAGCTTTTTCTTTGAATATTATTTAGGTTAACATTGGGTAATCAACTTGACGGGGTCCGACTATTGGAACCGGATGTTGTTGAACGTTTTAAAACCAAATATCCTGCAGGAATTCAGTCACTGACAGCTGCATCAAAGTGAATATCCTGGAACACAACAGGTTAGTTGAATATTGTTAAAGTTTTGTACAGTATATTATTACTTATTGGATTCCTCTGAGCCCAATATTATACAAAATATTTAAGTTGAGAATTGCAAATCGAGACTTAAAGATTTTGTAATATTAGGCAAAGATGAATCCAATACCGGTAGGTGTTTTATTATATTGAACAAAATATCTTAACATGAAGATGTTTCTTTGCACGTAAACAGTCCAAAGGTAGTAGCCCAATATGTAGCTGTCCTACATCTTAAAATATTGGGCTGCCATGTGATCCTATTAATAGAGACAGTTTATTGGTGGATTATATGCGAGGGTATAATAAACAGTAGATATGTTTAAGGTAATCCAAATTATGGGGGTCGCAGGATTTTTGCAATTTAGATTTCAAGTTTGGATATACATAACTACAGTTAAAATAAACCCACAGCGTTCTTAAGCATGCGCAGTAAGATCTGAGGATCCCAGAACTCTGTTAACCCAGTCTAACCAAAACAAACTAAATACATAACATAAAGTTTATTTACAACTATGAGATTGAATTCTTCTAAAAATTAGTAATAACAATGAATACTAAAAAGATACACACTTTGTATACAGAATAACAACCAATAGTTTTTATACACAGGTTTTGTGTGACAAACAAACACCAAATATTTTTTAAACCTAGATCGTGCAGCAGCTATTCTTAAATCTTAAAAATCCCAGATTCCATTTATTTCTCAATAATATTTTTTGCAATGCAAATAAAATAATTATGCTGCAGAGTTCATGTTGGCAATGTCATTTAAATTAGTGAATCAATCATTTAATTTAGTGAATCAAATTTGTAGTTTTGTTATGCTGAAATAGCGGTTAGTAGTAGGATGAATAAATGGAGCTAGTTGTAGTGTAGACTTTATATTTCCCCATGTTGATTTTTGCTCTGTCGTTCTCGTAGTCTGGAACTTCTTCTTACTGATGTTTGACTTTCTGGTGTAGTCTTTCTCTTGCCGCTATTTGCTTCATCATTTCCATAAACTAATTCTCGTATAAATGAAAATCTCACTAAGAACATTTTCCATATGAGAATCCAACCTGTAAGAGAATTCAAAATGCAATCTAATGTTTGCTAAAGATATCATTGAGGCTTCACTGGATAAGAAATATTCTACCCAAGTAGAATACTGTATCTTGACACTATGGGTTTATTAATCTATTAATAAAACTAGAAGTTACTATTGCAATGGAAGTGCTGCCTCGAAATCCAAGGCAGTTGTGATATTGTGCAAAATCGCAAAAATAAGTGGTGTGCTTATTGAAGTGAAAGTCGCAGCGGAGCTAGTACAGCCACCCATGCGGTTATGGTTTAGGTACTGTAATAGAGCAGTGAGTTCTGCATATATATAGAGCTCACAATGAGCTTGCTGGACCATAGGTACTCACACTCTGGGGTACGTCAAGCTCGTATACTGACCCATCTGAGTCTCGGTGGCTCAATGGTTAGACCGTCTAACTGGCAATCAGAAGGTTACAGGTTTGATTCCTGTCCGGGACTCAGAATCATTTTTCTGAGTATACGAGCTTGACGATCGTCCATGTATCGTCTGTCTACTCCAAGCTCTCCCACATTCACTACAGCAATGTGTATATATTAACATAATAGTAATATATTAGCCTTGTAACTAACTAGTAGCCCTGTAAATATTTAATTTGTCTGTCAAAGACTCAAAAAGGCCAATTATTGTTACCATCCTCAAGGCCAAATATATATTTCAACAAGAAAAATAATTAGCAGTGATGTACGACACTTAATTAAAACTTGTAACATTAGGAAATATCAAAAGGTGTGTTTATACTGACTTTTAATTTACTGTTGAATATTTACGCTAAAATTTCGATCTTTTGCAGCCAGTTTTTACAGTGTGATCAAGCTATTGTTAGAGTAGGATTTCTTTTATTTTTTGATAGCCTGGCTTTTGCAAACTAAAAGATATGCAAACTAGTTGTGACTAGTTAGGTGTTCATGAACAAAGAAACACGAGTTAGTAGCAACAAAGACATGTCCATGTGTTGGTGGAAAAATAAAGCCAAACTTACCAAATAAAATAAGCAAAATTACGATAAATAAAGCTCCAACCACTGAAAATCCTGTAGTGATCACCTCTTTAAGATCTATCCCTTTCAGATCAACCATAATACAGCGAATATATTTCACCAAAACACTGTCTGTTGCTACAGTTATTTCAAATTAATAAACATGGCGCGAGCTCTACACGATTACAAACGAGCTCACACGATTACAAACAACACGCGAGATACACGCGTGACCGACGCCAATCGTCCAAGATAACATGGAGTGAAACCTGATGCCCCTGTGAAAAAACGTTTGATTTCAGTGTGTTCTCTTTGTTTGATGTCATTGAAATTTCTTTCAAAACACAAAATTTGAAGAACTCACACTATATACAAATGATATTTCACTCTGACGAAGAGGCTTGATGTTTCGTTTTATATTAGCTTTCAAATTTGAACAAACACGTTACCAATAATTATTATTTAAAGAAATTATCAAAATATATATACATGATTGTATGACAGTAAGTTTCAATGGTTAAGGGAGCTGTCATTAATTCCACCCGGGGGCAGAAGGAAAACTGAAAATTATTGTTAAAGTTTCGTGACCCAACGTACCAAATTTCCCTGGATGGTTTCATGACCCAACTATACATTTTGTTTTAGTTTCGTGGCCCAGCTCAACACATCTTAAATTTTCATTCACACCGACAACACAGGAGTGCTGGGAACTGAGGGTAGTCTGCCATATAGAGCAAGGAAAACAATCAACTTTGTTTTCAACCGGGTTTTCGCATTCCTGAACTCTTAGTCTCGAACAACTGAAATCCAAACTATATATACATTTACATAATTTCTGAGGGCAAGGGGTTCTCAAAACAACTTTTCTTTGGATGTGATATGGACTTACATAGCGTATATCAACTCCTATGTTTTTTACTAATCAAAAAGGTTTCATGGCGCATCAAAGGTTTTCCAAATGTTTTCGTAGCCCCACCAACTTTTGATTTTCTTGGCCCAGAACTTTTCCTTCTGCCCCCCTCCCTGATGGAATTAATGACAGCTGCCTGAGCTATTCTATTTTGAATGCTTTATACTACACAGCTACATTAACACCAGTAAATGAAGTTGTTTGTTGATAAATATTGCATCTTTTTAAAACGTTTTTTTTTCACTCAACGCCCACAGTCTGTATTGAGTTTATCAGCCAAACGATTTACATAATGATGACAATTGTTTGATAAAAATCTGTATCGTCCGTATCTGGATCTGTAAAAAAAGTTCCATAACTCGATCTCTCTCTTTGTGCACTTGCTCTCTCCTTTTTTCTCTAACTGCCATTTGATGTCACAAGACGAAAGATTGCGACTTGGTTTTGGCCATGCGTGCCGTTTACTTCCCCATTCGAATATTCTACCACGAAATAATACAACGCTATGTCTCAACTTTAGTGTGCTCACGATGCTTCGCTTTTTTATACCAACATTCCAGAGACTTGTACTGCCATAAAAATAGTCGTTACGTGAATCTTAAAGAAAAATAAACACTCAGTTTTGAATATTTTGGAAGGTTGGTGTACTACCGAAATAGTGTTTAGGAGGTCTAACGTTTTGAGTGAAGGCCTTTTGTCTGAGAGGGTTTCATTCTTTAACGAAGGTCCTTAACTCAGAGAGGGTTGCACTTTCTGATGACGAAGGTCCTTCACTCAGAGAGGGTTTCATTCTTTAAGGAAGGTTCTTCACTCAGAGAGGGTTGCACTTTCTGATGACAAAGGTCCTTCACTCAGAGAGGGTTTCATTCTTTAACGAAGGTCCTTCACTAAGAGAGGGTTTCATTCTTTAACGAAGGTCCTTCACTAGAGAGGGTTTCATTCTTTAACGAAGGTCCTTCACTGAGAGACTCAGAGAGGGTTGCACTTTCTGATGACGAAGAGCCTTCGCTCGATAGTGTTAGACCCCCTACACACTATCAGTTCGGCAGTACACCAACCTTATACAGTAAACTCACTGCGAGCACTGATCTTTAAATAAAGACTGCATCGAGCAACTATTGTTTAGATACTGCGAAAAAATGAAGCCGGAAGTAGCTCGTGGTGGCCATCTTGTTGGGACCACGTTATATAGTTTTACTCTAGGCGACAGAGACTATCTGTCTCTGATCTTATAAGATGCTAAAATTAATCAGTTGTCCAAGGTTTTCCCATAATTTAGAACACAAACTACGGCTCCATAAGAGAGTAACTATGAAGCCCTTAGCCAGGAATATTTTGGCGCGGCGGCCATATCGGAGTAACTACCGTGGTCACTCCAATATGGCCGCCACGCGCTAATTCCGACTTCATTATTACTGTTATGGAGCCGTAATTTGTGTTCTAAATTATGAGAAAACCGTCGACAACTTATTCATTTTAGGATCTTAAAAGATCAGAGACAGATAGCCTCTGTCGCCTACATAATGTGGTCACTTCAAGATGGCCGCCACATTTTCTGAACAATAGTTGCTCGATCCAGTCTTTATTTAAAGATCAGTGCCTGCGAGTGAGTCAACATTAGACGCCATCCACCTAAACGAAGTCTACAGAAGCTTCTCTCAGGCCTCTCTTGATACTGCGTTCTTCAGCGATGACTAGATAAAAGCCGTATTCTTCTTGCCATATACTAACCATAGTTATTTCCTTGACTTGCACTAGGAAACACGCATCTCTTGACATTCGCAAACAACCAACAGTTAACACAAGCATCTTGAAGTTGTAGGAAAAACAGTAAAACTGGGACCATTGTTGAAAACACCATGCCGGATTACTGGTTTAATCACTGAAAAACTATTAGAAATATCTAACATGCATACATGCAGCTTCGCTCTTGTTTGGTCACAATATAGACCTGTATGGCTATATATACATATATTTTAATAAAGTTATGAATGAGTGATGATGCAATGTGATCGATGATAAAGGACAGCTGTAAGATTGATTATCATCATTATGTAACTTCCGACTTCTACATCAATTTAAGACAGAACCAAACTTTACAGTATTGCGATAAACATTTTGTGTAAAGTAGCAGATGATTTGGAAAAGGATTATACGCGGCGACATTCGTTTTTACATAGCTGTCTTTTTAGTTTTTAACTGAGAAAACTATTGAATCAATATCCGAGAGTGTACGCAAAATACCAGAGTTCTACGTGGTTGGATACAAGAAGCGAGAAAGTGGTGTTCTGCTGAGATATTTAGTAACGAAATACTGACGTTTCGATGAAAAATTCAGTTGTAAAATAACTCTTTTATTTGAAAGAACTCTTGAAACTATAAAGACTAACCATTTGCAACTTTTTCATATCTCACTTCACTCTTGAGATATTAAGATTTGTTTGATATGTAAATGATCATACTTATAACATCACACTGCATAATAACTTATTGAAAACACTTATATGTCCTTAAGATTACGTAATGAAATCACTTGAAGTGCGTGTGCATGTGCATGGATGTATCCAATGACATCAAATATGCAAATCATCAATCGATTCCATGTGACAATGGTAAAGATATGCAGAATTTTTTAATAAGTCATTATGCATTGTGATGTCATTTACATATTCACATACAAATCTTAATATCTCAAGAGCGAAGTGAGATATGAAAAAGTTGTAAATGGTTAGCCTTTATAGTTTAAAGAGTTCTTTCAAACAAAAGAGTTGGGGACAAACATAACTCAAATGTCTCTTTCTCCTTCTCAGACCCCTGCTCTATATTACGAACAAGACAGGCACGTGACCTTGGTTTGTGTGTACAAGCGTAAAACTTCTCATCAAAACCTGTCCAAAATCATTCAAATTTCGGAATGAAATTTAGGTTTTGTGGTGATCTGGATTGCCCAGACTGGGTGCTGGCTGAGATTAGCATTCTTTCAAGAATAAGCTCTGTCAAAATGAAGCTTCTTTCCTTGCAAGTTGTCAAAGGTTTACTTGGAGATGAAATTGATTATGGCAAAGTCCAAAAGTTTACCTCGGACGCGAAATATGAACTTTCTGACATCAAAGCGTCCATCGCAGCTCTTTCTTTCATTCTTTCAAGTGCAGCGAAATACAACGTCGATGGAGATTCTCTTTCTAACGAACTACAACAGCTCGGTCTCCCTCGAGAACACTCAGTTTCCCTTCAAAAAGTTTACGAAGATAATTCCAGCAAATTACAGGCAGTCCTCAAAGAGACAGGGTTTCGCCTAGACAGGTTAAAAAATCTAGAATGGAGAGTGGATTATGTGTTGGGATCAAGTGAACTTAAAGAGACAAAAGAACCTGAGATAAATTTGAGGTTTATAACTGTTGATTCAGACTCTAAAGAGAAACCTGTCTCGTTTACTGTAACGTCAGATAAATTCAGGGTATTACTACACGAGTTAAAACAGGCTTACAGTGCAATGGAGGGGTTATCTTAAGAAGACATCAGGAATGATTTGTTTAAATCTGGAATTTTGTACTACAGCTAATTATAATATCCTAATATGTAATTTAATAATAATGATTTAAATAAATGAATTAGTTGCCACAAAAGGCCAAGAGATAATTTTCCATTTCACACATATCGATTTCTGGATTCTGTCAAGCAATGTGATTGACTGACAGAGCAGCCGAGAGCCAAGACAGGCCCAGAGGAAGGGGTGGGGTTATGGTCTTTCACAGGCCCCTAAATGCCCTAGAAGCTTCTTTCTATGTGTAGGATTTCCATGATGGTTATCATTTCGGGGCCCTTCTTTGGCCCGGGGCAGTTACCACGGCTACCCCTCTCAGCAGGGGCTGTTGACTGATCAGAGGTGCCAAATCATTCACATTGTGGCATTATTCCAAAAGTACGAAGGTGCATTTTCTTACAAAATTTCAACAGAAACTTATCAAACACTAAAAGCGTAAGTCAGAGTGGTAAACTGATACTGTACTTTGATTCCATAGGCCTAAAATATTATTTGCTTTGTTTTTGCTTTGGACTTTGTTATTTTCATCCATCAACCCCTAAACCAGTGGTGTAATGCTCATTAGGTAGGGACTCTGGCCTCGTGCGAATCTGTGATTTATGGTGAAGAATCGTTAATGTCCTGGGTGAGAGATTGACCTTCAGTTAGTAAGAAAGAGATGATTTACCAACATTAACTCGAGGAGGAAGGAATATATAGATGTCTGGGTATTCTTGTTTGTTTAATATTGTACTGTATAGTGGTAATATAGAAGTTATAGTGAAGTCTTCATAGGGCCCAATACATGTATATGCCCTAAGCTTGACCATTCCTAAATATTTCATGTGGCTTAACATCCAGGGTTAGATGTTGAAAGCCTGGATAACATTCTTATAATAATAAAGACGTATTAGGAGCATTATACAACAGTCTCAATGCTCTTACAACAATATATATATATTCTTAAAGTTACTTTTAAAATTAATTACAGTTTCATTATAAGATTAGCCTACTACATGCATATATTAACACTATGAACAATATCTATTAATTTTTAAAAAGAAAAGTCTTAACTGCAGACTTAAAACTACTTAACATTTCAAAGCTTCTAATTTCCTGTGGTAATGAATTCCACAGTTTTGGTGCTGCAACCGAGAATGCTCTGTCTCCATGAGTCACCGTTTTGGATTTTGGCTCGAGTAGCAACCAATTGATTTGCTATGAAAATTATAATAAGGCAGATACAATTTATCAGCCAGATATGAAGTTATCCACCAGGTGCTAGTTATTAGAATTGCATGGATATCCATTCAATTCATTTTCTATTCATTGAAAACATGGATAGTGGGTATTCACTTGCCATTTTTCTTAGATGATAAAAACTGTTCTCACACACCGCTGGGAGCTGCTGCAGCCATCGCCGCAAGCTTGACTTTTTTAATAAAAAACTATTGCTAACTATTACAGTTTAATACTAGATAATGGGACAAAAACTCCCTTAAACTACAATCAGTGACATTATTATTGGGACACTTCACTGAAAATATTCATTACTCCCACTTGCCCCCTATTCAATGTTGGATAAAGAAAAACACATTTCTATTTCATCGCACCATTGCTTTTTGTTTCTCAACCGATTAGTACAACATTGAAAAGGGGGGGGAGGGGGTTCAAGGGTAAAGTTAAAACATTTTGGTAAAAAAATCGATTCATTTGATGTGTCCCAGGTTTTTTGTCACTGATTGTAGGTCTTTACAAAGTACACTAATCTGTAGCCCTGTGTGGGCAGGCGTTTACGTCAAGCTCTTGCGAATGCAACAACAAAATGTGCGGCTTAACCCACACCACCCGATTATACAGGCCCCCAGGGTGTGTGAGAATACATTTTCTGCTTCTTTCGTTCCTCAGCCAGCAGAAAATAACACTTCAAAAGAACTGGATTTAATATGTTGAGCTACTTAAATATTTTAGTTCTCCTATTTCTGCTTTTCATATTATATCCAATTTAATGATGGCCATTCAGTAAAATATATTCACTGGATAGGATTTATCCACTGAATAAGAACATCCAGGCTTTGACCAACTGACTCCTGATATGGACTTATCCAGTCTTTGTGCAACCAGGCCCAGATGAATTAGTTAAAAAAGATGGTAATTTCGTCATCCTTTGACCATCGAAGTTGCTTGTTGTTCACCAAAATTAAATGAGAAATGGCCATGCAAACTGAACTTGCATATATTGAGCTAGGGAATTTTTGCTTAGTATTTACATCAAGGACTGAAAGTTAAATAGCAAAGTGAAAAGGTGGTAAACTGCCAAGATTTTAGTGATTGAAATATTGACGTTTTGAGCGGAGCTCTTCGTCAGTATTTCTTCAATAAAAATCTTGGCAGTTTACCACCTTTTCACTTTGCTATATATCCAAAACACTGTCTACGCAGCACTCAACCTTTTTTGTTTACTGAAAGTTAAAGATGGACATCATATTTTGCTACCACAGTTGTATGATCCAATTTCTCATTTTGTCAATTGAAACTTGACAATAGCACATGCTTTTTATTTCCATCTCATTTTCATGCATTGACTGTGTGGTTATTTATGTTGAATAACATGTTATACTGTATGTTGATAACCAATACTTATGTGTGTCTATCTAGATAGGAATATCTGACCATTTTAATTAAATTATCTTTTTCTGACACTTTCTCTAATGTTTCTTTCAATTTCAAATTGTTTGTGATCGACTCTATTCAAGAACGCTTGCTTCTCCAAATATCTAGCAAGAAAAAATATCAAAAAGTCTGCTGTCAAATTATTAAAAGCATTAAGAATAGACCACAAAAATGTTTTAAAAAATAAATCGAGAAAGCCATTTCTTTTACACACCCATCTTTGTTGCTTGTCTTAAGGTCGTCCTCGATTCCTTCTTGTTTCTTAAACTGCTGCCAGTCGAGCTTTGATTTTTCCTGGGAAATTAAGATTGTAAATGAATTAGAAATCTTTTTGTGATAATTTAAAAAGCAAGGCAATGTGTATATATATATATATATATATATAGTACAATATCTACAGACACGTGTTTCGCTGTTCCACAGCTCATCAGTGTAGCTTGGTACAATCTAGATATGGGCATGAGAATTAATTATACACAAATGATTGCCAGTGACAACCGCTTGTGGGATAAACATAAAATATATATATATATATTGTAAAGGTGATTTATTGTTAATATAATCAACAAACTATTTTAATCATACCAAAGTGCTCAACTTTGGCTTTTTGCTAATTTTACCAAGAACACTTCCAAGACCACCCGATGCTCTCTTCATCCTGACAAAAAGACATGATATATTAAACAATTATTAGGTAAATGTGAATTTAGTATGCATATGTATATCAGGGAACAATCTTGAACCACTTACGGAAGAACAGCAGGCTTTGTCTTTGAATCACTGCCAGGGGAGTCTTTTGTTTCTTGTTCATTAGTATTTAGAGGAGATTGTAGTGATGAGGCATCTACAGACTTAACAACCCTACAGAAATTATTATTAATAGCAGGGTTTCTTTTAGGCGGGGGCGAAGGGGGGCATTTGCCCCCCCCCTTGAAAAATATTTCCCCCCTCTTGTAAATTGCAAAGGTGCTCAATCTGCCCCCCCCCAAAAAAAAATTTTTCAGTATGGGGTGTTTTGCCCCCTCTTGTTATATTTTTCTGAAAGAAATCCTGTTTTAAAATAGTTATTATTATTGATGATATGTTGACGTTACATGGATGATCGTCAAGCTCATATTCTCTGTAACCTTCCGATTGCTGGTGAGACATTCTAATATTTGAGCTACTGAGGTGGAGAGTGAAGGTTATAATGATGTACTGGTTCAATTGATATAGTTGGACAGAAATTTGCAAGACCAAATGGACCAAAAATAAAAATGTAATGCTGCTGTTTTTTTTGTCTTCTTTAACCTTCACTCTTCATCTGAGTTTTGGTAGCTCAATGGTTAGAGCATCTCACCAGCAATCGAAAGGGTAGCTCAATGGTTAGAGCATCTCACCAGCAATCGAAAGGGTAGCTCAATGGTTAGAGCATCTCACCAGCAATCGAAAGGGTAGCTCAATGGTTAGAGCATCTCACAGCAATCGAAAGATTACAGGTTCGACCTCTGTCCAGGACTCAGAAACCTTTTGTGTGGACTTGTCTGGTACACAAACTAGATATTTTTTCATTTGAATTATGACGTGTATAGATGATAATCAGATATTGACAAGTGAATCACACACTCACTTCACTTCTTCTCCAGCAAAATCATATATTTCTGTTATTTCAATCTTTTTTGGCACTGGTTTATGGTTTTTTGAACCTTGCTGAGTGCTCCCTGCCTTTAAATCTTTCACATCCTTTGTGCCAGACTCTGTTTTACTTGACACTATATTTGTAGTGCTTGATTTAACAACAGCAGCTGTATCTTTTTTAAAGCTTGCCCACAGATCATTTTCTCTTAACTTGAGTATTTCTTTTGATTTTTCCAAATCATCAGAAACATAATTTATTTCTTCATCATTACTAGATACTTCCTCAGCTGGTTCTTCATCGTCAAGTTTGATGCCACCTTTTCTTTTTCTGCAGAAAAACAAAAGTGATTACCAGTTATTACAAAAGTGATTACCAAACTTGATCAAAGCTGGGAGGTTTTGAGCAATGGCCCTTCATCAGAGAGTTTTTTTTTTTCACTCAAAACACTGTTTTGGCTTTTTATCCAGTTATATTATACACTTAAAGGTGCCGTCAAGTGCGTTCTGCGCATGTATGATATTTCAAATGTAGGGGACTCTATATTATTATGTCAACAAACTTTAACGGAATAGATTTGTGACAGTTAAAAAACGAGTATTCGTCAAAGGTGGCGAAGGCGCGAGTGGTAGTTTGATATATTATCCACATTTAGGAACAGAACAGCTTCTTATAAATGCTTTTTAGGCATTAAAGCTCAAGCGTGGAAAACAAATCCACAATGGTGTGTACTTCATGTTCAATGTTTATATAATGCAATGTAAACAAACGATGTAAACAGAAATGTGGACATGCACAGAATGGACTTGATGGCACCTTTAACTATCCATATTTTACAATATCTGAAATCACTACGAACAAAATAAAGACATATACAGTAGAAGGAAGGTTTGGCTTTAATGTGATTATGTTCAGGACAGGTGTCGTCACTTTAAGCACATGTCAATATTTAGCCCCAGGGGAGGGGGGCAGGCAACCCAAGGGCATTTGACAACTCTCATGGGTGGGGAATTTGACATTACCGACCATCCCGAGAGAGGGGATATTTGATGACGGAAGTAGACGTTACCATAAACATGTGGAGAACGAAAGCGGCCACCATTTTTTTATCTGTAAGTTGCTTATGGTGGTCACCCAGGGGACTTTTTACATTATTTGACATGGATGTTTGTCCCGTGGGTAATGAATTTGAAATGTAATCATCGAAAAATGTCAAATCCCCTGGGTTTGCCTGGTCCCCCTCCCCTGGGGCTAAACATTGACAGGTACATTATTAATACAGCAACATGAGACTATATTAAACACCGAGTGATCGCATAAAAGGGGAACCCCCCTCGAAACAATGGAGTCTTTGAAATTTTAAAAATCAATTCAAACAATGGAGTATTGAAACAATGGAGATTTTGTTGTTTTGATTACTTCTCATTTCTCTCTGTTACCTGACCAATCACAGTAATTGAACTAATTATGATTGGCACGATGAGCATCTCACCGCCATTATATGCAAGCACTCCGTGTTTAACAGCTTTATATTAACAGATAAATGATCAAAAGATAAAACATAACATATTTATATATAATCATATTGCCCTCTAAAATAATGGACCCTTTCACTCATAACTGCACCTTTTCGATGTCTGTCCTTTCTTGGTTTTCTTCGTTTTACCTTTCTCTTCATCTCCTAGTCCTATATCTTCTTCATCGCTTGTTGTCTCTTCTGAAGATAAACAAATGAAAGTTTCTTATTTGCCTGTATAATGTATTGATATTACAATAAAAACAATAATAATGAATACTTTATAAATCATTTAACCTGGCGCATAGTCTTCATCATCCTCGCTATCATATTCTGAATCCGACATTATTCAATCAAAATAGCAATAAATTCCAAAATATATTCTTTTCAATTCGTTTTCGAGTCAGCTGTTGGAGACTGAGCCCCATCCGCCGAGCGGGTGAAAAGCCTGGGTACGGCTGGTTGACTGAGCCCAAGTAGACGACCAGCGCTATTCCGCTAACATTTCTAAGTACGTAATGTTAGGAAACATATAGTGGTTGCGTGTCTGAACTATTTACTTAATTTTCAATTTTTTTCCCTTTGCTTCCCCATACCCCTGATATTCCATTTTCCCTCTGTGATCCCCTCCCTAATTATCACATTTCCCCCTAAATGGCCAAATTTGGCCAAAAAATAAAGGGTAACCACCTTAACTTTTTGACGATTTTCGACCGTTTTTAACCACAGGTGGCCCAAGTTCATGCGCCAATTTGTGTTTATATTGGAATTTATTCGATTTGTCAAAATTAGAGGATATTTTCATCTATTATTTTTTTTATTATTTGCATTTTATTATTATCATCTATTATTTGCAGTTTATTGTCACAATATATAAATGAAATAATGTGTATTTATATCTACCATAAGGTGTATGTGTCTTTCATATTTGCAAGTTTGCATGAGATTTAGGACAGTTGCAGTGTAGCCTGCGAGCAGGCTCTCTGCGGGTTGGGGCGGCATGGCGACATTAATGCAAATATAATCGTTTATAATCAAACATTATACCTATGAATACTTAACAAAATAAACATTTATAAACCTTGTTGTTCCACTTACATGTTTATTGTGTCGTAATATTCGTCCTTGTGAAACATGGCGCCATTCTGTTCATTATAATTCAAACCCGTTGCTCGACCCGCTTGGCGGTATACTAGTATACAGCAAACGGGTTCGAAGTATAATGCGGCAGAATGGCGCCAAGTTTCACAAGGAAGAATATTACGACACAATAAACATGTAAGTGGAACAACAAGGTTTATAAATGTTTATTTTGTTGAGTATTCATAGGTATAATGTTTGATTCATTATAAACGATTATACTTGCATTAATGTCGCCATGTCGCACTGCAACTCGCCCGCCCCAACCCGCAGAGAGCCTGCTCGCAGCTACACTGCAACTGTCCTAAATCTCATGCAAACTTGCAAATATGAAAGACACATACACCTTATGGTAGATATAAATACACATTATTTCATTTATATATTGTAACAATAAACTGCAAATAATAGATGATAATAATAAAATGCAAATAATAAAAAAAATAATAGATGAAAATATCCTCTAATTTTGACAAATCGAATAAATTCCAATATAAACACAAATTGGCGCATGAACTTGGGCCACCTGTGTTTTAACTTGTCAAAATAAGCTTAAAATATGAAAATATAGCCTAAATAATGCCTTGGGTATTAATCTGAGCAGAAACTAGCGTAAATTTAGTCATTTTTGGACATCCAAAAATTTGGCAAAAATGGCCAAAAAGTAAAGGGGTTAATCTTAACTTTTTGACGATTTTCGACCGTTTTTAACTTGTCAAAATAAGCTTAAGATATGAAAATATAGCCTAAATAATGCCTTAGGTATTAATCTGAGCAGAAACTAGCGTAAATTTAGTCATTTTTGGACATCCAAAAATTTGGCAAAAATGGCCAAATTTGACCAAAAAGTAAAGGGGTTAACCTTAACTTTTTGACGATTTTCAACCGTTTTTAACTTGTCAAAATAAGCTTAAAATATGAAAATATAGCGTAAATAATGCCTTGGGTATTAATCTGAGCAGAAACTAGCGTAAATTTAGTCATTTTTGGACATCCAAAAATTTGGCAAAAATGGCCAAATTTGACCAAAAAGTAAAGGGGTTAACCTTAACTTTTTGACGATTTTCGACCGTTTTTAACTTGTCAAAATAAGCTTAAAATATGAAAATATAGCCTAAATAATGCCTTGGGTATTAATCTGAGCAGAAACTAGCGTAAATTTAGTCATTTTTGGACATCGAAAAATTTGGCAAAAATGGCCAAATTTGGCCAAAAAGTAAAGGGGTTAATCTTAACTTTTTGACGATTTTCGACCGTTTTTAACTTGTCAAAATAAGCTTAAAATATGAAAATATAGCCTAAATAATGCCTTAGGTATTAATCTGAGTAGAAACTAGCGTAAATTTAGTCATTTTTGGACATCCAAAAATTTGGCAAAAATGGCCAAATTTAACCAAAAAGTAAAGGGGTTAACCTTAACTTTTTGACGATTTTCGACCGTTTTTAACTTGTCAAAATAAGCTTAAAATATGAAAATATAGCGTAAATAATGCCTTAGGTATTAATCTGAGTAGAAACTAGCGTAAATTTAGTCATTTTTGGACATCCAAAAATTTGGCAAAAATGGCCAAATTTTACCAAAAAGTAAAGGGGTTAACCTTAACTTTTTGACGATTTTCGACCGTTTTTAACTTGTCAAAATAAGCTTAAAATATGAAAATATAGCGTAAATAATGCCTTAGGTATTAATCTGAGTAGAAACTAGCGTAAATTTAGTCATTTTTGGACATCCAAAAATTTGGCAAAAATGGCCAAATTTGACCAAAAAGTAAAGGGGTTAACCTTAACTTTTTGACGATTTTCGACCGTTTTTAACTTGTCAAAATAAGCTTAAAATATGAAAATATAGCCTAAATAATGCCTTAGGTATTAATCTGAGTAGAAACTAGCGTAAATTTAGTCATTTTTGCACATCCAAAAATTTGGCAAAAATGGCCAAATTTGGCCAAAAAGTAAAGGGGTTAACCTTAACTTTTTGACGATTTTCGACCGTTTTTAACTTGTCAAAATAAGCTTAAAATATGAAAATATAGCCTAAATAATGCCTTAGGTATTAATCTGAGCAGAAACTAGCGTAAATTTAGTCATTTTTGGACATCGAAAAATTTGGCAAAAATGGCCAAATTTGACCAAAAAGTAAAGGGGTTAACCTTAACTTTTTGACGATTTTCAACCGTTTTTAACTTGTCAAAATAAGCTTAAAATATGAAAATATAGCGTAAATAATGCCTTAGGTATTAATCTGAGCAGAAACTAGCGTAAATTTAGTCATTTTTGGACATCCAAAAATGGCCAAATTTGGCCAAAAAGTAAAGGGGTTAACCTCAACTTTTTGACGATTTACGACCGTTTTTAACTTGTCAAAATAAGCTTAAAATATGAAAATATAGCCTAAATAATGCCTTAGGTATTAATCTGAGCAGAAACTAGCGTAAATTTAGTCATTTTTGGACATGCAAAAAATGGCCAAATTTGGCCAAAAAGTAAAGGGGTTAACCTCAACTTTTTGACGATTTACGACCGTTTTTAACTTGTCAAAATAAGCTTAAAATATGAAAATATAGCGTAAATAATGCCTTAGGTATTAATCTGAGTAGAAACTAGCGTAAATTTAGTCATTTTTGGACATCCAAAAATTTGGCAAAAATGGCCAAATTTGACCAAAAAGTAAAGGGGTTAACCTTAACTTTTTGACGATTTTCGACCGTTTTTAACTTGTCAAAATAAGCTTAAAATATGAAAATATAGCGTAAATAATGCCTTAGGTATTAATCTGAGTAGAAACTAGCGTAAATTTAGTCATTTTTGGACATCCAAAAATTTGGCAAAAATGGCCAAATTTGACCAAAAAGTAAAGGGGTTAACCTTAACTTTTTGACGATTTTCGACCATTTTTAACTTGTCAAAATAAGCTTAAAATATGAAAATATAGCCTAAATAATGCCTTAGGTATTAATCTGAGTAGAAACTAGCGTAAATTTAGTCATTTTTGGACATCCAAAAATTTGGCAAAAATGGCCAAATTTGACCAAAAAGTAAAGGGGTTAACCTTAACTTTTTGACGATTTTCGACCGTTTTTAACTTGTCAAAATAAGCTTAAAATATGAAAATATAGCCTAAATAATGCCTTAGGTATTAATCTGAGCAGAAACTAGCGTAAATTTAGTCATTTTTGGACATCCAAACATTTGGCAAAAATGGCCAAATTTGGCCAAAAGTAAAGGGGTTAACCTTAACTTTTTGACGATTTTCGACCGTTTTTAACTTGTCAAAATAAGCTTAAAATATGAAAATATAGCCTAAATAATGCCTTAGGTATTAATCTGAGCAGAAACTAGCGTAAATTTTGTCATTTTTGGACATCCAAAAATTTGGCAAAAATGGCCAAATTTGACCAAAAAGTAAAGGGGTTAACCTTAACTTTTTGACGATTTTCGACCATTTTTAACTTGTCAAAATAAGCTTAAAATATGAAAATATAGCCTAAATAATGCCTTAGGTATTAATCTGAGTAGAAACTAGCGTAAATTTAGTCATTTTTGGACATCCAAAAATTTGGCAAAAATGGCCAAATTTGACCAAAAAGTAAAGGGGTTAACCTTAACTTTTTGACGATTTTCGACCATTTTTAACTTGTCAAAATAAGCTTAAAATATGAAAATATAGCCTAAATAATGCCTTAGGTATTAATCTGAGCAGAAATTAGCGTTAATTTGGTCATTTTTGGACATCGAAAAATTTGGCAAAAATGGCCAAATTTGACCAAAAAGTAAAGGGGTTAACCTTAACTTTTTGACGATTTTCGACCGTTTTTAACTTGTCAAAATAAGCTTAAAATATGAAAATATAGCCTAAATAATGCCTTAGGTATTAATCTGAGCAGAAACTAGCGTAAATTTTGTCATTTTTGGACATCCAAAAATTTGGCAAAAATGGCCAAATTTGACCAAAAAGTAAAGGGGTTAACCTTAACTTTTTGACGATTTTCGACCATTTTTAACTTGTCAAAATAAGCTTAAAATATGAAAATATAGCCTAAATAATGCCTTAGGTATTAATCTGAGTAGAAACTAGCGTAAATTTAGTCATTTTTGGACATCCAAAAATTTGGCAAAAATGGCCAAATTTGACCAAAAAGTAAAGGGGTTAACCTTAACTTTTTGACGATTTTCGACCATTTTTAACTTGTCAAAATAAGCTTAAAATATGAAAATATAGCCTAAATAATGCCTTAGGTATTAATCTGAGCAGCAGAAACTAGCGTAAATTTTGTCATTTTTGGACATCCAAAAATTTGGCAAAAATGGCCAAATTTGACCAAAAAGTAAAGGGGTTAACCTTAACTTTTTGACGATTTTCGACCATTTTTAACTTGTCAAAATAAGCTTAAAATATGAAAATATAGCCTAAATAATGCCTTAGGTATTAATCTGAGTAGAAACTAGCGTAAATTTAGTCATTTTTGGACATCCAAAAATTTGGCAAAAATGGCCAAATTTGACCAAAAAGTAAAGGGGTTAACCTTAACTTTTTGACGATTTTCGACCATTTTTAACTTGTCAAAATAAGCTTAAAATATGAAAATATAGCCTAAATAATGCCTTAGGTATTAATCTGAGTAGAAACTAGCGTAAATTTAGTCATTTTTGGACATCCAAAAATTTGGCAAAAATGGCCAAATTTGACCAAAAAGTAAAGGGGTTAACCTTAACTTTTTGACGATTTTCGACCATTTTTAACTTGTCAAAATAAGCTTAAAATATGAAAATATAGCCTAAATAATGCCTTAGGTATTAATCTGAGCAGAAATTAGCGTTAATTTGGTCATTTTTGGACATCGAAAAATTTGGCAAAAATGGCCAAATTTGACCAAAAAGTAAAGGGGTTAACCTTAACTTTTTGACGATTTTCGACCGTTTTTAACTTGTCAAAATAAGCTTAAAATATGAAAATATAGCCTAAATAATGCCTTAGGTATTAATCTGAGCAGAAACTAGCGTAAATTTTGTCATTTTTGGACATCCAAAAATTTGGCAAAAATGGCCAAATTTGACCAAAAAGTAAAGGGGTTAACCTTAACTTTTTGACGATTTTCGACCATTTTTAACTTGTCAAAATATGCTTAAAATATGAAAATATAGCCTAAATAATGCCTTAGGTATTAATCTGAGTAGAAACTAGCGTAAATTTAGTCATTTTTGGACATCCAAAAATTTGGCAAAAATGGCCAAATTTGACCAAAAAGTAAAGGGGTTAACCTTAACTTTTTGACGATTTTCGACCATTTTTAACTTGTCAAAATAAGCTTAAAATATGAAAATATAGCCTAAATAATGCCTTAGGTATTAATCTGAGCAGAAACTAGCGTAAATTTTGTCATTTTTGGACATCCAAAAATTTGGCAAAAATGGCCAAATTTGACCAAAAAGTAAAGGGGTTAACCTTAACTTTTTGACGATTTTCGACCATTTTTAACTTGTCAAAATAAGCTTAAAATATGAAAATATAGCCTAAATAATGCCTTAGGTATTAATCTGAGTAGAAACTAGCGTAAATTTAGTCATTTTTGGACATCCAAAAATTTGGCAAAAATGGCCAAATTTGACCAAAAAGTAAAGGGGTTAACCTTAACTTTTTGACGATTTTCGACCATTTTTAACTTGTCAAAATAAGCTTAAAATATGAAAATATAGCCTAAATAATGCCTTAGGTATTAATCTGAGTAGAAAACTAGCGTAAATTTAGTCATTTTTGGACATCCAAAAATTTGGCAAAAATGGCCAAATTTGACCAAAAAGTAAAGGGGTTAACCTTAACTTTTTGACGATTTTCGACCATTTTTAACTTGTCAAAATAAGCTTAAAATATGAAAATATAGCCTAAATAATGCCTTAGGTATTAATCTGAGCAGAAACTAGCGTAAATTTAGTCATTTTTGGACATCCAAAAATTTGGCAAAAATGGCCAAATTTGACCAAAAAGTAAAGGGGTTAACCTTAACTTTTTGACGATTTTCGACCGTTTTTAACTTGTCAAAATAAGCTTAAAATATGAAAATATAGCCTAAATAATGCCTTAGGTATTAATCTGAGCAGAAACTAGCGTAAATTTTGTCATTTTTGGACATCGAAAAATTTGGCAAAAATGGCCAAATTTGACCAAAAAGTAAAGGGGTTAACCTTAACTTTTTGACGATTTTCGACCGTTTTTAACTTGTCAAAATAAGCTTAAAATATGAAAATATAGCCTAAATAATGCCTTAGGTATTAATCTGAGCAGAAACTAGCGTAAATTTGGTCATTTTTGGACATCGAAAAATTTGGCAAAAATGGCCAAATTTGACCAAAAAGTAACCTTAACTTTTTGACGATTTTCGACCGTTTTTAACTTGTCAAAATAAGCTTAAAATATGAAAATATAGCCTAAATAATGCCTTAGGTATTAATCTGAGCAGAAACTAGCGTAAATTTAGTCATTTTTGGACATGCAAAAAATGGCCAAATTTGGCCAAAAAGTAAAGGGGTTAACCTCAACTTTTTGACGATTTACGACCGTTTTTAACTTGTCAAAATAAGCTTAAAATATGAAAATATAGCCTAAATAATGCCTTAGGTATTAATCTGAGCAGAAACTAGCGTAAATTTAGTCATTTTTGGACATCCAAAAATTTGGCAAAAATGGCCAAATTTGACCAAAAAGTAAAGGGGTTAACCTTAACTTTTTGACGATTTTCGACCGTTTTTAACTTGTCAAAATAAGCTTAAAATATGAAAATATAGCCTAAATAATGCCTTAGGCATTAATCTGAGCAGAAACTAGCGTAAATTTAGTCATTTTTGGACATGCAAAAAATGGCCAAATTTGGCCAAAAAGTAAAGGGGTTAACCTCAACTTTTTGACGATTTACGACCATTTTTAACTTGTCAAAATAAGCTTAAAATATGAAAATATAGCCTAAAAATCAAAAAATTATAGGGGTTAATTAATATTAACATCGTTTTGTCAGTCTTTACAGCAACCTTATCCTTCCCTTTGTGTCTTTGCACAGAATGAAAGACCGCGAGCAAGATAATTTCATTGTAAAGACCTCTCGCTCGGTCAATACGCTTTTAATAATCTTTTTCTTTCTTGTGTGTTTTTCCAAAGAGATTATAGATCCTTCATTTCACCAACTATTGGCACAAAAGAATTTGAAGATATGATGGCTGCACAGGCACATTCTCATTCAAGCAAAGTGTTGGTTAGTAAGCCATGGAAGAAACATGGGAAGAGAAACCAAAAAGAGAAAATCAGATATTAACTATGATGCATCAAAGAGTAATAATCTCTAACTTAGTAGTCTAAGTTATTTAAAAACTCAAATGTTTTATTGAATCTTAGTAAAGAACCTTCGTATATATACTTTATTGGCATTCTTTTACAGGCCGAGTTGGTGATAAAGTGTTGAATCTTACTAAATATGAAGTGGAAAAAAGTGAAATTGCTATGTATTAAAGTGTTTTGTGTTTATCCGAATTTTGTTTTTTTTATTTTTATGCTAATTAATTGGGTAAATAGGATTTTCGTGGGAAAACATGGACGCACATGCGCGTAACGCACGCTTAAAAGTCCAGGTGTGCGTGTCGTGACGCACATGTGCGTAACGACATTCCATTCCTATTGGGCACCAATTTATATACTGAAATGCTTAAACTATATCTATAATGGACACAACACATTCATCAATAAAATAAATTGATTTTTACTTCACATTTACTTGACGATTTACTGATTGACCGACGATTATGACCGCCATTGAGGCCGTCGAAATGTCAGTCACTCTATTTAAACACGGAGTGCTTGCATATATTGGTGGTGAGATGTTCACCGTGCCAATCATAATTAGTTCAATTACTGTGATTGGTCAGGAAACAGAGTGAAATGAGAAGTAATCAAAACAACAAAATCTCCATTGTTTCAAGACTCCATTGTTTGAATTGATTTTTAAATTTCAAAGACTCCATTGTTTCGAGGGGGATGTGCTTCCACTTTTATGCGAGCACTCCGTGTTTAAGGTTAAAAATAATCTAGAACTTCACATATTTCATAACGCATTTCTTCTCTCTTGGTCTCTGGAGATTCCATATCATTTGGCTCATGCATACGTTGCTAAAATAATACATACAAAACACTAAATATACAAGTCAATTTCCTTGCTCTGTTGCCATTGAAATTCTGATATAGTTTTGAGATTTTTGCAAACCTTGGCAGGTCTACACAATTGTACCATTAACCCCATAATGTACTTCTAAACATGCCTATGTATTGCCTTTAAAGTGCACCTAACCCCAAAAATGATAATGCTTTGTTTGAAAGGGCACTTAAAATGACGAAGAATGGCACTAACAGTTCTTCGATATCTATTTTCGTTCTTGAGGTATTCAGTTATATGTGATATGTGTATGGCACAGGATGACGTCATAGCAGGCAAACAACGTTGTTGCAATTCAAAAATTTATGTATATCTTCAAAGTTATCCGACAAAATTACTTGAAACTTTGCACGTGATGTCTCTAAAACAGAATAATTTGTTTTCTCTCAAATGCAGAACATGTTGAGATTGGCAGTTCTCAATAACTTTTGCAATAACTTTTGCAATGCAATACCCAAGTTTGAAATCGAAAACGTTGCTTGCAACGACAGAAAATGAAGATTTCTGTATGGGAATGGAGATTATTAACATATCATATATAACTGAATACCTCAAGAACGAAAATAGATATTGAAGAACTGTTAGTGCCATTCTTCATCATTTTAAGTGCCCTTTCAAACATAGCATTATCATTTTTAGGGTTAGATGCACTTTAACAAACTACAAACAGCAACTACATTAGAAAGTTAGTAGAATAATACAAACAATAGACCTGCCGACAAACAATACACCCATGCTTAACGCATGACGCAACACCCACTCACATTGATTATGACACAAACAACTGATGAGGAACAATATTGGCCCATGCTTAACGCATGATGCAACACCCACTCACACTAATTATGACACAAACAAACAATGACGTAATGAACCACACATATATATATAGGCAAACCTGACAAACACGCTTTACTTGACTCTGAAGATGACCGCCGTTGAAACGTCAGTCACCAACAACAGTCTTTCTCAAGGCTACAACAACCTGGACAATCAACTTCACACATCTATATCAGGGCTCGATTTAACCGTCGGACATCGGACGTTGTCCGACGAGAAAATACAAATGTCCGATCAATGTTACGACTTGTCGGACATTTACCGAAAGAATTGCCAAGATATCCATGGTTTATAAAACAAACCGAATTTCGTGACACATAAAATGGCAGACTTGGCGCGCAAAGCATTAGCTGGACTCCTTTAAGAATTAGTAAAACTCCTTCAATTGAAGGATTCATTTCGTTCGTCATTCTGATTCACGTATTGGTAAGATCCGAACCAGCAATTTCGCCAACAACATTCAATCATCGCAACTGCCGGAACATGTTCACCAAAAATGTCCGCCGAAATAACGAAATTATCGGACATTTTGTCCGATGAACTTTTCAAAATGTCCGACAAAATTGTCGGACATTTTGTCCGATGAACTTGGAAAAATTATATCAAGCCCTGCTATATACACGCAGGTGTCACATTTTGGCTGCCTCAAGGTAAACCTTGTATAGAATAAAGATGTACTGTGCCTTGGAAGTATTAGCTCCATATATAACCATAAACAAAATGCTGTAACTCCTATGGTAACAACAAATGAAAAAAGGAAAAATGGCAATTACTCCACATGTAGAACAATTTTTATCTAATAAACCAATAGCTATTTTAATATGTACTATAGTCCTATCCAGTTCTGGAGGCATTTTCAACCAATTGGAATATAATAGCCACACAAACAATCAAATAATTATAATAGCAATTATTTTTTTATATTAAACTACAGTAATTTCTTACCTTAACTGTGAAACTGTTAATTTTAAGATAATTGTTAATGAAAAAGTTGTTAAACTACCACTCGAGTTTAATAATGTATCAGTCAAATCCAACCATCACCATGACCACCCTCCCCGATTTGATACGTTGACCAATCCCAGGGGTAGGGAATTTGAACTGGACCTTTGCTCTGAGGTCGGGCATTAGATAATACAGTAATCTGAGCCACCCAGTGAGCTCTAGATATATATATATAGAGAGAGAGAGCTCACTGGAGCCACCTTGGACTATTAAAAATGGCGCCGAGAGTGTCCTTAATTACAGCGTGTTTCCCTTCTTTATTCTTTAAAAGTACAGAATATGAAAACACAACAAGGACAAAGTGTTCATTACCTAACATTCTTTTAGTATTAACATCCTTTTGCAGTAAAAAGACATCTTTCTAGACCTTTACTTCAAAGACAAGCTACACCGTATGCAACAAAATTACGATCACACGTACACTTCATCTTCTTCCAAGTCTTTAAAAACGTCTTGTCTCATTAGTTGACAACAAACCTTTTCACTCTTGGTGTTCTTTGTACTCATTTCAAAATATTTACAAGGAATTTTTAATTCATAGTGTACCACAAGTCGTTGGAAAAGTGAAAAAACTGCACATAGAATAGGCCACCATTTTGAATTTTATTAATATCAAACTTGTTCCCAGTGCCTTCTCTCTTTTCATTTATTGCACTCCTCTCAGCCAATCAGAATACAGTAATTTTGTCATGTATATATATATGACAATTATATGACCCTGGCTAACTCCTCTAGTTATTAAAGTAGGTATTAAACCGATAAAACTATTGGCTAGTAGTGAAAGGGACCACTTTTTGCCTGAAATGCATGTTAATTCTTTTATAACCCATTTTCAGTGGCATTTTCACTAGACAGTTCAAATTCCGTTGAGTACCCCCCCTGGAATAGCCTGCGTTAGCGGCTCTCGAAGGGGGGGAGAGTGTTTTACTCTATTAACTTCGGACTGTAAACAATGGGATTTTTTGCTGATATGCTAAAGAAATTGCTTATTTGTGTTTCAATAATATTGTTATGTTGTGAATACATAATATACGATGTAGTTATCTATCAATGCACTTGGCCTCGACTTAACACTGACCGAGAAAGAAGCAGAAATGGACAAGTTATCGATATAAGACAGACGTTACGCGCTATAATACTTTCTGATCCTCATCTGCTTGGCTCCAAGCACGGACATTGGTTTGATAAACTTCGTCGAGAGTGGCAGATAAAGCGAAGTTTTCAGTCAGCAATGGCCATTTTTAAACCAGAGGCAGTTTTTATTTTGGGTGATATATTTGATGAAGGAATGATATGTAATGATGAGGTGAGAACTTGTCTCTAGGATTTGAATACTATTGCTTTTACTGGCGAGCTAGCCCAGGGGGTAATTTGCATAATGTAGAACACAGGGTTAGGATCTTTGTTGTTTTAGGGTTGCTGACAATTCAATAACTTATTGGGTACAAAGTTTATTGGTTGCAATCTGCATTCTGCAAATTTCCCCCACCATCATTTGTGTTTACATGAGGAGGACTAGCCCACCTACCCGGGGTGGTGTGTTTACCAAGCTAACTGCAATTATTTTCCCACAATGTCCAAAATCACGTTTTTACGAGTATGTTTTCAATTTTTAACTAACACATGAACAAACACAACTTGTGAAATGAAAAGTTGTCCAAAAATTAGACAAACTTTGTTGCGTGTACTGAGCATTGACTTGCTAGCCCGGGTTGGGAAATACCCACCCGGGTAATCGAGATACCAGTCACACAAAGCAAGATCTCCGCTAGGCAGGCTTGGCCTGGCTCTCATATAAACGCAAAATGAAAATTAACAAGAAATGGTAACAAACGCACAATCTCGCCAAAGCAGGCCTGGGCTCACCTCCACATAAACACCCCGTAAGAGAGGGGCCCAACAGGCTAGAAAGAACTTTTTTAGGGGTTATTAGCTAAAGCTGAAACCCATCCATACAGATAACATCTTGGACCATCTATCCTGCCATGCATACGTCATGGAAGTTTCACCCAATTCATACTATTTTCAGGAATGGGAACAGTATATGTCTCGGTTTTGGAATATCTTTGGTCATCCAGCAAATGTTCAAATACACATTGTACCAGGAAATCATGACATTGGCTTTCATTACAGGTTTGAGAGTTAATTACTCTGCAGTGTTTTTTTTGAGGTCACACTAAGCAATCACTAAACTGTTTGTACCTCACTATACAATCATGATATGTCTAACATTTTAAGCAAAGGCACAGTGGCAGCACTACGTGGATGTGGGCCCCAGTGCGAGAAGAGAATTTGGGCCCCTCCCATAAAGTGACAACATATGTAGGGGGTCAGGGGATTCTCTGCTGGAAAATCTTTGAATTTAGGGTTTCTGAAATGACATTTCCTGCATTTTGAGAGCACTTTTGAGTAAATTCTAAACACCACAAATCACTTTTTATGTAGTGTATCCAAAAGATGGGCCTATAATTATATGGGCCCCCTCGGCTCCAGTGAGGCACACCATTTGCACACCCGTAGTGCCACCACTGCAAAGGCTCTTTGTGAAGGCTCAGGTCTTAAAAATAATTGAGGAGAAAGTGTTGCCTTTGCAATAATACCAGCAAATATGGTAAGACTTTCAGGTATTCTCGGATAACATTAAATCGTAGGCCCCCTATCAAATAAACTAAACTAAATTCACTTTGCTTAATTCGTAGGTTACTTAATAAGTTGAGTTTAAGCAAGAGATTTGAGAGAAACTTCAATGTCTCTGGAGTTAGTATATTAAATCTTAAAGGAAATACGTAAGTATATACTGAAACAGCTTCTTCGTTATGTCATATCCATCACCTAGTACCTAAAGCAGTTCACTCTAATATTATACACCCTCTAATTTAGCTTTGTGCTGGTCAACTCAATGGCTTTTGAGCAGGATGGTTGTTCATTATGCAGTCAAGCAGAAACCAATCTTCAAGAGGTCACTAACAAGTTAAAATGTCTCCACAAAGATCAAATTACATTAAATTTATGGAAAAAGAGATGTGACGTTGCTCCCCTGATGTCTGACCCAATACTACTGCAGGTTAAGTTTGTGGTATTATTATTTAACTAAAAGAAGACCTTTCTTCATCATTTTGCACTAAAACAACTGTCAATACTTCATCTCCAATGTCAACGAATTGACTACCATATATACGAACAGAATATTTATAATTTAAAGTACTGTAAGTTTATTATCACAATAAAACCATATATTCAGATTAATAATAGTGTTTTTTCCCATACCTTTTTAGCATTTTCCATTGTACCGCTCCTCTGAGATAAACTGCACAGGAAAAGATTCGCCACCAGAGGGACGTCGTACCAAGAAAAACAATGCTGGTTGGGATGTACTGTCTCAAAGTGCTTCAGAATTGTTGTTGTCTTCATTACAACCCAAACTGGTTTTTAGTGGACACACTCACCATAGTTGCCACAAAATTCACAAGGGAAATATCCCTGAGTTTACTCTTCCTTCATTTAGCTGGAGAAATAGAAATGATCCAAGTTTTGTTATGGTACGTGGGGAAGGGCAAGCATTACTCTCGACACTTTCATGGCTAATTCTGTTGCCTTTTCAACTTTTAATCCAACTTGAGCCAGGGCAACTGCCCCAGGGCCCAGGCCAAATAAGGGGTCGGAAACGATAACCATCATGCAAATCCTTCAGACGTTGTATTGTATATTGTATTTTGTGGCAAATTTATTAAACTAAACTTCTCCTGGGCCTATATCTTGGCTCTCGGTGGCACTGGTATTATCATCTCAATATCAGCTACAGTGTACCTCAACTCCCAACAGATGGTGATTGCATATGAGATGGGTCTTTTTCCTTTTATTGCTCTTGCTAGCTGCCACAATACCAGTTTTGTACTTAACAAATAGATTCCATTTTGCCGCTGTCTGTTCAGTTATAGATGCACACTCAGATGACGTCAGAACGTGGTAAGAACAAAAAAGTGGCCCACAAGATGGAGTTGAGTGGGTCACTGATGTTCTTACCGGTACCACATTCTGACATCCTCTGTGTATCTTTAACTGAACAGACAACAAAGAATGGAATCTATTTGTTTTATACAATCAAAAACAACCCCAAAGGTTTATCAAAGATGTTGGGGCATGAAAAAAGAAAAACACAGCTGCTGGCATGATTTGATGCCATCCATGTATCTGTCTTTAATAAATCATAGGCAAGAACCAATGAAAATACATATATAAGTCATGTGATTATATAATTATGGTTACACTACATGTATTTTTGGAACGTTCTAGGGGAAAACAAACAAGTTTCTCACAATTATTCGGACCTGGGAGTGTATTGCAATGCTGGTGTCAACTTGGATGCAAGTTCTGATCCTTTTCCCTGACATGTCTTGTTCATTCTTGTTATTATTAAAATTCTATATAATTTTACTAGAACATTCTTTTTTATTTTTCAGGCTTCATTTAACCCAAATGCTTATTCACTTCAAAAGTGCTATTTGCCCGAGGAGAATTCTGTTATTCTAATCTATATTGTTCTTGGACTCTGCACTATATTTTACTTACTTTGGACATATCCAAGAATGTGGCGTTGTTCACGTTTATACAAAAGTAGAATATTTAATAGAAGAGAAACCTTAAAGATATGCTGAACTATTTTTGTAAAAATTATTTAGTTTGTTGGGATGATACAGGTACTGATGTTTTATCAACAATTCAAATTTATTATATTCCCATTTTTATGGAAAATTAATGTGTTAACTACTGTGTAGACATTCAAAAATCTACCTGAAATCAACTTATACTATTTGCATCTTAACATTGTTTATCTATCATTTAATTGTCTCTGTCTATTGTCTGTCCATATATTGTTTGTCTGTCTACATGCAAGACATATTTGTATAATGTGATTAACTAATCAATAATTGGGTGATATTTTTGCAAAACTGAAGGATATCGTATTGCGAAGGAACAGAGGAAAGACACTATTTATTCCATTCCGTGCAATGACTGTGATCAGGAGTACATCTGTCAGACTAAACGTCAGTTTTGTATGCTTTTAACCTACCATGAGATTTCAGTGTGGGAAATTATTACCACTAATCCGCGGTACCATCAGAGATGTTGTCTGGAGGCTTGGCATATCACTAGCACCCACGCAATCGAATTGATGGTGGTTTATTACCAGAAGCTTATTTGCATCTTGTTAATAATAGATAACGTCATCGGTTCTAAGAGGGTATAAAAATAGGGATTCTACCTTTACAACAATCTCCCCTGATGAAGACACTAGATTGGAGCGTCGAAACGTTGGGTCATGAACAGTAACTTTTAAAGTTACGTTCAAAAAACTTTTTAAAGCCAGAGTAGCGTCAAACTAATACTATGTCCAATAAGTTTATTTCAAAAATATTAAAACATTGAGTTCCTAATACAGAAAAAAGGTCATTATTATATATAGTACATTTAATACGAGGGTTAGCCATTCTGCACTTGTAGCAGTTGTGATGTACCCTATATCATTTACATGTAAAAGCCACCTTTAATTTACTAATTGAGAAAAGAGAATTCCTTTAAAAATGTATCATGTAAAAATAATAGTTAAATGAAGAGTTTCTATTTCTCTATTCAAACTAATGGGTAACTTGCAGTTGTTGCAATACCACATTGATTATCTTTGTTCCTTGACATCCAAATATATCCTTCATTACCCCAATTTGGTCCCCAACTGTTCTTTACAATCCAGTAGTCATCACCATTGTAAGTACCATAACCAACAACCAATACCCCATGGTCAAGTCGTGTAGTACTGCATGCAGTTTCATCGTAAACACCAGATGAATAAAATTGAAAGGAGGAATGACTGGCATCAATTGCAACAGAAATTGGACCAACTGTTGCAGCTGCAGATTTTAGATCATCTTCTGAACCACTCGTCACATCCACAAACCCTAAGAAGAATGATTATATAATAATTGAATGCTTTGTTGCAACAAATAATTTCCCAACGCAACCAGGTGATAAATCAGACATAGTTTGAATATAATATGCTACTCTGGTTTTAAAAAGTTTTTTGAACATAACTTAAAAGTTACTCATGTCCTAAAGACACTAGACTGGAGTGTCGAAACCTTGGGTCATGGACAGTAACTTTTAAGTTACATTCAAAAAACTTTTTAAAGCCAGAGTAGTGTCAAACTATGTCTGCTTCATTGCAAGTTACTCAAAACATCAAAATAAAATGATTTTCAGAGTTGTTTTATATTTTATCAAACAAAGTAAAATAAATGAAAACGTACCTGTATCAGTTGCCCCAATATTAGAGCTACTGTATTTACATCGTCCATTTTCAGCTGTGTAAGGGTAACTTTGCTCTGTATCGATGCCACCGTTAGCTTTGATATACCTGAAAGCATTATCCATTAAGCCACCTTCACAACCATTATTTCCATAACTGGTGGAACAGTCAACTAGATTTTGCTCACTAAGTGAAACAAGTTCTCCAGTCTTCTTAAAATGTTGTCCTTCCAGTGAGCCAGTTGTGCTAAATGCCCAACAAGATCCACACTGACCTAATAGATAACAGAAACAACATGTATCAAGAGAGCTAGAACTACGAACAGAAGCAAGAGAACATCGAGTCAAGATGGGATATATAGTATATACCTTGGCGACTGAGTTCATAGTTCTCTCATGCAAGTTATTAGAATATTGAATATGTTTTCACTAACCCATATGAGCCAAATATTCCCTAAATGAGCTCCTAAATATCTTAGTGAATATTTTATTAGAAACAATAGTATCCATTTGTATATGTACTAGAAGGAGAAATGATATCCATCTCCGCAAACCTATGTTAAGTCTTGGGAAATGTACTTTTAGTTTTAGATACTCCTGGAACATTAATTATTTAACTCTCTACCATCATCAATTATCTTTTAAGTCAGCCTTGTTAGAAAGCATGATTTTTAAGTATAATATAATCTACTCCAAGCTCTCCCACATTCACTACAGCAGTGTATATATTAACACATAAGGACCTTTATTAATTAGTTAATATATTTTTGGTTATTTTGTATGATGTTGTCCAGCTGGGCCCCTCTACAGTATATACCAGCTTTGGCTGAATGGGCTACCCTGTCAAAATAAATTTACCATACCATATTCAAAAATGGAAATACATGTATATATATTTTGCATACGGTAATCCACTAACAAACTGTCTAGAAATCATTAAAATTTCTCACCTTGATTTTTCACATTGGTTACATAGCCTTTAGTCCTCCAGTCAACAGAATCAGTCAGTTTGACATTAGATGGAGGGAGGAATGTTGAACCACCAGATTTAGGGGCAGATTTAGTACCAAGCATTATATGTTTGTACTCAATATTAGTAAAATCACCCAAATGATTCATTGCCAGTGTGAACTTATGGCCAGCTTTGTTATGCTCTTCAATTTTCTACAAATTAATCGAATACAAATTATAAGTGAATATTTAGTGAATGATGAGTTATTTATTAGAGAGTAAAGTTCATGATTTGTACATTGGTGAATGTGGTATTGTTTCGTGATGTTATGAATTCACATAACACACAACATGTCAAAACTCAGACATATACACACACATTGAACCAGTACACATTCAGGGATCTCGCCAGCAGACCCTTATATTTCTTACGTAATTCTTCGCAATGTCATGTCTAAATGCTAAATTCTCTTTGGAGGGGTTTAAATTATTTTGCAAAATAACAGTGTGGCAGCTACCTGTCCTCTATTAAACAGATTTTGTGTATTGCTGTATATGGTTTTGAAATAAAATAATAAATAAAGTAATAAAATAAATAAGTTGGCTAAATATCTCCTAGAGATTGCGTGATCTGGTCGAAGTATTTAGCTGACAGTATGGCACAATTATGCCGGGCTGACGCGTTGTTAAATACAGTTTATTATGAAATCCAAAGTGAATACACTCACCTTCAAATTATACACCCAAATAGCTCGTCTAAAAGTCTCTTCATAGTCATCATTGTAGGACTTCTTATGAAAGCTCTTCCAAGCATGCCACTGAACATTTTCGTTAAATACCGATAACGACGCACCATACACGCTTGCGGCGGTAAGGGCAACCAAAAACAGCAGAACAGACTTCATAACTCGACGCAAAAAAACACAATTAAAAGAGATGGATTGATAGAGGATATTCAACAAGAGCGTAGTCTTTGTGATGAAGGCGACTTCGTCTGTTGAAATGAGTCTCTTGTTGAATTTCCTTTCCTTTATGAGCTGGGGAAAGCCAGTCACATGCAAGTCACAAGACAAGATCACGTCTCTCACACATCTCGTGCGTCACGACGCGTTTCCTGTTGTCTTGGTAACATTTCAAAATCACCAGCAAAATCGCCACGGGAGGATGAAAATTTGTTTATATTATGCTTACAACTAGTTTACTTTTCGGACGGATTTAGAGAGATTAATAGGACCAAAAAGATTTAATTTGTTAGCATTAGTCTTGTTTGGTAACATATATCCTTAGAATTCCTTATCAAGGACTAAAACAATGTCAATAATTGACTCAATTCTCAGTCAATATTACTTATACATGTTTTGAAACTCGTGGGCTGACACGCCGGATGATGAAATCCTAGGTTTATTAAAAGCTGGTTGACTGGGCTTTACCAAATCGAGAAATAAAACGTTGAAAAGTAATAATTATATGGTGATCTTGTTACCCCCAGAAGTATAAATCGGTGTTATAGTCTGTTGGTATGTGGTAGGGTACATAACATTGTTCATTTAATAGGTTCAAAATAGTTGTTGCTACTTTTCACCGTAATAGGGATAATCGCAATATAAGGATATAAGAGCAAAGAGAAAAGGTGGTAAACTGCCAAGATTTTCAGTGACGAAATACTGACGTTTCGAGCAGAGTCCTTTTACCACCATAATTTTCACTTTGTTATATATTCAAAACACTGTCTAACACTTCATATTTTTGACTTCTCTCTTATCGTGGCATCATAGATTTACGAATTTTGTGTCTGGCTCTACTCTAGTCTTATCTTTACATTACGATTACGGCAAAATCGATTGCCAAAATAATATATATACTTGCATCATAATAATCGGAATAAAATTTGTAGCAGTTTACATGTAGGATAAAATGTTGGGTAATTACTAATATTGTTGTTTTAATGTTGTTCTAATCATTAACTGGTGAAATGTTCATGACAAATAACAATGAACCATATGATTTCGGCTTGAATATGCCTATGACGAGCTATTTTATGGAGTTGAAATAGACTATGAATATTGTTAACGTTATTAACTATTGATTGCAGTACAGCTGTAGTGTTTAATAATATTGGACATTGCTATAAAGTGTTTGATTCTCATTCAAGAGACTTGCATCGAATGCCACAGTGTTCTGGCAAACACGTAGCGCTCTTTGAAATTTGAACAAGACACTTGGTTGGTTCTTCTCCGAGTTTTATCCAATCTGGTAATGATTTTGCTCTTCATCCTACTAACAACATGATACACATCCGTTTCTAATTTAAGTTTTTTGTTGAGATTCTTCGTCACTTTTTAGGGACCTTTTTGTCACTTTATTCAGTTAATAATAACCGTTTTAACATTTTTTCTACACTGTCAATTCTTTGTTACTTTTTCGCTCCGTTTTCCTTGCCATTCATTTTTAAACAAAATTTGGATATTTCATTCGGTATTGCCTACTAATGATATCTCATGTTAATATGACTTCGTTGATCAAGCCAATACTGTCTCCAAAGAGTTTGTGACTCCTGTGGGATAACTGGCCAATGTAGCAATACCACATTGATTATCTTTGTTCCTGGTCATCATTATGTATCCATTCATGCCCCATGCTGTCCCCCAACTGTTTTTAACTAGCCAGTAGTCCTTGCCGTTGAAGGTACCGTAACCTACCACCAACATCGGGTGGTCGAGCTGTGTACTGGAGCACGCTGGTTCGTCGTAGACACCACCACTGTAGAACTGGAAACTGACCTGGCTGGCGTCAATTGTGACAGAAATGGGACCAATTGTAGCTGTTGCGAACTGCAGTTTATACTCAGACCCTCGGGGTATGTCTAGATAACCTAAAGAAACAAAAAATATCAGTTCTAAAAACATCTTGAGTAGAGAATGGCTTAGCAAACTATGAAATCATTACCTGTAAGACTTGCACCAAAAGCGGCAGCAGAGAAGTTGCAATTTGTATCGTTTTTAGAATCTATGCTGTCATAATTGTGCGCTATCATATACCTGAATGCATCATCTACCAAGTTACAACCAAAACAACATTCATAAAGTTTCTGATCATTTAGTGATACAAGTTTTCCAGTAATAATACAGTGCTGTCCTTCCAAAGACCCGAGGGCACTTAGTGACCAGCTAGACCCTTCAACTGAATGGAGAAATAAATAAATGAATATAATTCGGGAAATAATTAAGTGGATGGATGGTAAACGAACAAAGTAACTATGTGTGAAAAATAAAATGTGTTGTACTAAAGTGTTGTCCTACGCAAGCATGAAGAAATTCAAATAGAAAAGTCGAAAATGTTTGTGTATTAATTACACTACCAATTAGTAACTTATTAGTTTGTACAGAATTAAATAATAACTGAATAATATATCTTACAATGAACTATGAACTATTTCTACTGGATAATGCATGATAAATAGTATTACTTATTATTGGATTCCTCTGAGCCCAATATTACAAAATATTTAAGTATTGGGCGCGACCGAAGGCCTAGCCTAATATTGCAAATCAAGACTTAAATATTTTCTAATATTGGACGAAGATGAATCCAATAGATATTTTATTATATCGAACAAAATATCTTAACACAAAGATGTTTCTTCGCACGTAAACAGTCAAAAGATTGCTGTCCAATATGTTGCTGTCCTACATCATGAAATATTGGACTGTCACGTGATGCTAATAGCAACAATTGATTGGACGATAGTATAATGTCAGAGGGTATATAAAGATTAATATTGGTATATAAACAACTCAAACTTTCACTAACTTTGACTTTTCACTGTCGTCACACATCCTTTGGTACGCCAGTCAACCGTCTTGGGCAGCGCCATGTCATTAGGCCGCAAAGTAGACTCGTTAATCACGGCTTTTTCACCCCATATCTTTGTACCCAACATTAATCGCTGGTACTCAGCTTTAGTTAAATCTCCTAAGTTGTTCATTTCCATGGTAAAACTACTCTCAAACCGCATTCGATTTTCTTCAACCTTCTGTTAAAAAACACAAAAGATGTATCAGTGTTAAAGCATGTGCCATTCATTTTGTTTTGAAGAAAGTGTAATTATTAAGTGGCACATGAATAAGATTAGTAAAGTTGCGTAATTTGTGGTGAAGTTTCATATAAATCCTGAAATAACGTCAGAGACTATCAGTAGTAAAATTAGAAATTAAAATCAGCAGTTATTTCTAAAATAAAGCACTATTAAGGGTTAGTATTAGGTTTGAGGTAAGGTTAGCGTAATCCTTTGCGGTTGTTCCGTATATTCAAGGGATTACGGAACCAATTAAAAGAATCTTAGGTAGTTTCAACGTAAAAGTTGCTCAAAAACCTTTCTTGACGTTGGAAAGGAACCTATTTATTCTTGCATTCTGTGCAATTGACTGTGATTAATAAGTACATCGGTCAGATTAAACGTCAGTTTCGTATATTACGCGTTTAAAAGAATACCAAAAGGCTGTTTTCTTTTCAAAAAAGGAAAATTATGCTTTGTCGGAGCACGTGTGCGTAACCTCCATGAGATTGCATGGGAAAATTCCAAAATTATTACCACTAATCCGCGGTACCATCAGAGACGTTGTCTGGAGGCTTGGCATATCAATAGCGCCCACGCCCCCATTGAATCGCGATGCCGGTGGTTTATTACCAGAAGCTTATTTGCAGCTTGTTAATAGATAATGTCATTATTGGTTCTATGAGGGTATAAATATAGGGATCCTAACTTTACAACGATCACCCCTGATGAAGACACTAGATTGGAGTGTCGAAACGTTGGGTCATTCAATAACTAGTCTAATACAAATCCTAACCCAACCTCGTACCCAGGGCATTTGGTGGAAGGTCGGCGAAAATGGCCCTTGGATCGGCTGGTCACATGACACCCAGAATTTCTGGGTGTTTAGATATGATAATTTTTGTGGTCTTTGTTCCATTGTCTTTGACTACTTTGTTGACCTGAATAATTGAGAAATATTCAATGCTCTTCAGAGTTGTTCATATCAGCATTCGTCGGCATAAAAGCAGCTAACAAGCTTAACAATCCACCATACATCCATGGTTATCTCTAACGAAAGGAAATAAGGTATGAAGAAGCATATATCCAATTTAGCGAAAGCTATCACTTCTAATTTGCTGTAAAATTTGAAGACAGCATTCAGATTTAGATGAGTAAATTATATACTCGGCTGAATTAATTGAGTTTTGTGACAAGCCAATCGGATTATAGAATGGACCAGCCGACCATTTTCGCCGTCCATTTTCGCCGACCTTCCGCCGTCGAGGCAAAATGCCCTGGGAACGAGGTTGAATCCTAACCCTAACCTTGATTCTAACTCTATCGTGTGCAACTGTCGTAGCTTAATTGGTGCGGCTTTGAAAAATTAGCGCAGTTTCAAAGATTACCTTTAAATTTTCCATCCAAACTTCTCTTCTAAAACCGTCTTCATTTTCATCACTGTATGATCTCCCATGAACACTCTTCCATTCTTCCCATTGTGTGGCGTAGTTTTCACTGAAAGCCGTAGTCAACGAATAAACGTTTCCCTTTGTGGCGAGTATACACTGAAACAGTATGAACGCTACATCCCATTTGCTGGTTGCCATTTAAACAATATATATGGGTATGACTGAGCAGAAACTGAGGGTTTCTTCCACTAGCAAAGAAACACGAGAAGCCGGAAGTCATCAAGTCACACCTTTTTCTGTACACAAATTTAGTTTATTATATTTATCACTCTTAGGTGAACGGATTACCCCAACAGGCTAGAAGCCAAATTCGTTATCCGAGAAGACCAGAAAGTCTTACCATTTGATGGTATTATTGCAAAGGCAGCACTTTCTCCTCAATTATTTTTAAGACCCTGTGTCTCCCAGCTCATAGACATGTGTGGTAACCACTAGACCATAATATTTCATCAACTGTGACAGGTCAGAACGTGTCTTTGCTAAACGCAAAATATCTTGTTATTGAAATGAAATTCGAGACCTACGACTTGTAAAACTGTTTAGTTTTCATTAACTCTTTCCTGTCGGGCTGAAAAACATTCAAAATTGAACCACCTCTTTGTTCTATTGATATCTCTGGAAATAACCATAACTGTTGCGAAAGCTATACATTTTCTGAAAGCCCAATAAACTGGCTTTTACTAGTGTTTTTAAATTTCCCAAACAAGACATATTATGTTAATACAAATTAGCATAATTATCATAAACAGGTTGAAAACCTTTCATTTTTCTAGAAAAGCCCATCTTGCATGCCCGCGTAGCATGATGAAAATTCAAAATGCCACCAATCGCAGAGTTTTTTATGAAATCAAATCAAACTTGGCGTGTGAGTGGATCTCATGTGCCTGGCGCTTGTCGAGTTTCAATTTTTACTCTTGCGTTACCGTGTGCCATGTTTTTCGATTCACAACTTCATGGGTCTTATACGACCCATTTTGACTGGGCCAGACAGGAAAGATTTAATCAAAGAAATACGGTATCTATGTAAGACGGCCGTATATTTAAAAAGTCGCAAAGTCGTAAGATGTTAAATTCCATTCCCCACACGCACATGTATACGTATTTTGTCTCCCACGGAGAAAAAATGCGTTCATTTTAATCGCACAACGTTAAAATTCGGCACTGTTACTAAGAATAAACTTTAATAATAAAAATCATGGTCTACAAAACGTGAAAACCTAAATATCATTCATTTATTAACTGCCTCAATTATGATACTCGTCATGCCCAATTATTCCAGGAAAAAACTGTCAGAAAAAAAGTTCGCCGTAACGCTGTTTTACACCAATGGGTAACTAGCTTTAGTAGCGATCCCGCATTGGTTGTTTCTGTTCCTGGCCATCATGATGTATCCCTCTAGACCCCATGTTTTCGCCCAGCTGTTTTTAACTAGCCAGTAATCTTGACCACCATACGTGCCATAACCCACCACCAACACAGCGTGGTCGAGCTGTGTAGTGCTACAAGTTGGTTCGACATAAACGCCTCCGTTGTAGAACCGAAAACCGTTGTGGCTGGCGTCAATTGCGACAGAAATAGGACCAACTGTGGCGACTGCTGATTGAAGAGCGGATTCAGAACCTTTTGCGATATCGGTGAAACCTGTTGAACAAGGAAAATGCCGTTACATCATGAGTTTAAATGTAGACATGCACCATAAGATCAATATTTTGTCTGCATAATATTGATGACTTGACCCTTATAGTACCTTATGCCGTGCAAATGTCTTTAAGTGTTCTTATTTCGTTCGTGTCACTAGGCTCTGGAACTCTCTCCCATACTCTATACGTGCCATTAACACATTGTCGTTTTTTAAGAGGCTACTTTCTCAGCATTATTTCAAACTTTTTCCTGTTGCTTTTAATCCATAGTTTTTCTGTTTCGTATAATTTCGTTATGTCTTATTCTTTGATTTCATATTAATGTTATATGTTATTTGTATTTGTAAAGGGTGACCAATCCTGAGGGAATCTTGAATTCTGTTTTTGGTTTACCCTAATACATTCAATTTTTAGTTGTAATACTTTGTAATTGATATGTATTATAATTCTAATAAATAAATAAATAAATAAATAAAATCACCAAACATGATTTTTGAATACCTGTATCAGTTGCTCCAACATAGTTGCTACGAAAGTAGCAGTAAGATTGTTGTCGTGCTAAATATGGGTAGCTTTCTTCTGTATCTATACCATTATTAGCGAGAATGTACTTGAATGAGTTGTCCATCCAACCACCATTACACCCATAGTTACCATAAGGACCTGTGCAATCTACAAGATTCTGTTCGCTTAATGAAACAAGATACCCCGTTTTCTTGAAGTGTTGACCTTCCAGAGAACCTGTGCTGCTGAAAGCCCAACAAGAACCACATTGTCCTTAAAAACAAAATATATATACAAAATAAATAACTGAAAGTAAAAATAGGTAGCCCAACAAGAACCACATTGTCCTTAAAAACAAAATAAATATACAAAATAAATATCTGGTGAACGAACAAACTGGAAGTAAAGATAGGTAGCCCAACAAGAACCACATTGTTCTTAAAAACAAAATAAATATACAAAATAAATAACTGAAAGTAAAAATAGGTAGCCCAACAAGAACCACATTGTCCTTAAAAACAAAATAAATATACAAAATAAATATCTGGTGAACGAACAAACTGGAAGTAAAGATAGGTAGCCCAACAAGAACCACATTGTCCTTAAAAACAAAATAAATATACAAAATAAATATCTGGTGAACGAACGAACGAAACTGAAAGTAAAAAGAGGTACGCAATGCGTACATGTGTCTGCTAACATTGAGTTACAGAGAAATGTGAGATAAGTAAGTTCATTGACTTGTGTCCATTCTTTATGAGTATGCCCGAGGCTATAGCCTCGCACTAAGTGACGTTTCGCACTAAGTTGTCACGATTGCGAATTATAAGTTTATTTAAATCATATAGGTTGTAGGCTACAGCAATGTCTGAAATCGTATTTATTTCACTGTTATATCTACGAAAGTTTAGCGAAGGTGTAGATCATGTTTGAGTTAATTGAGACGCGTTTGTTTAGGATATAATATGACAAAGGTTCAAAAGTTTCGATATACAATTATTTTGGCTAAAATATTAGGCGATTTTGAAATTACCTGGCAGTATCACTATTAAATTTAAACCACGTGAGCCGACCACTGAACACAAAATATAGCGCCTGGCCAAAAATGTCGGTCATTGCAAACACACTGACACTGTATTCGTTCAAATTCGTATCGTACGTGAAATTTACACACAAGAACCTGACCAAAATGTTGGTCAGTGTAAACACAATGGCTCAGATAAACAACAAAAGTAGTTCAATACCTATCGTGGACCAAATAAGCGAAAGAAGAAGCCTACTTGGTGAAGCAACAAACGATCTCGGCAAACGTTCGCTGTCTTCCGGAACGTGTTCGGTTGTGACGTAAGTGTCACAACCAAACATTTCAGATAACTAAGTATTTGCTGACTACATCAGCAGACACAAAAAGTCAGCGCGAGACTGAGAAAGAACATGATACAAAAAGATCACACTCACCCTGGTCTTTGACAGGTGTAACAAACCCGTGAGTACGCCAATCAACAGTAGCTGGCAGTTCAATATTGCTGGGGGGGAAATACGTTGATCCCCCGGTTTGATTACCCGGGTACCTTGCTCCGAGCATCAAATGTTCGTATTCAATTGATGTTAAATCACCCAACTGGTTCATTGCTAAAGTGTAACTATGTTGAGCTTCATTGTGATCTACAATTTTCTGCAAGATACAAATTACACAAGTTATTAAAAACGGAAATGGATATATATTTTTAAAAATTGAAATGAACTGATTAATCTTTCTATTTCATGTTGTATAGAATTATATTTTTAAAGTGCATATAACGTCTGTGGGGATTTAACATATTTGTAATCTATGGATTCTCCTGAGATAAATTGCAATATATCTTGTCAGCTGAAAATTTCATCTTCATAGACTTTTTTGCTGTTAAAGTTGACGGAAATGATGTCATAGCGGGCATCTGTCTATATGAAAACCTCTTTACAGATTCCCGCTATGACGTCATTTCCGTCAACTTTAACAGCAAAAAAGTCTATGAAGATGAAATTTTCGTCTGACAAGATATATTACAATTTTTCTTAGGAGAATCGATAGATTACATATATGTTACATTCCCACAGACGTTATATGCACTCTAAGTAAATATATGATAACAAGCATAGACCTCTTTCATAATGGCTAACATTTTAAATATTATTTTATGTGCATATAAATTAGCCTTTACAACCTCGTTAGGAAGCAAAGATTATTTTGAATTGCTGACACACAAACGATGCCATAAAGGCTAAGTTAGACGCACATAAAGGAATGTCGAAATTGGCCTCCAGTATGAAAAAGTCTATTAAAATACACAGGTGATTATAGAAAATCGCGCACGCTGATTGCTCAAGCTACTTCGGATTATTTCACGATAATCACCATACAGCGTTTTGGCAAAATGGCTGCCAGCCGATTTGTCAGCGTGAGGGTGTGACAGATGAGGAAATCACTAATTTTACAAGAAAATGCTATTCCAAAAAGATTACCTGTGTATTTATACTAAAACAATTATTCACCTCAGTGTTGGTGAATAGTGTGGATATTATCCACTACCATGCACCTCCACTTCGGTGAGAGCCCAGCTAGACCCTTCGTCACATGCAGTAAGACTCTGTCCAAATCCAAAACACTCTACTTTTTTACAATCTTATAGAGGTTCATGGTGTGTGCCGAAGAGTCAGTTGAGGGCTTGAGAACTTAGTTTGGCGATGGGCACACTCAATTGTTTCCGCATGCCTTAGACTCCATCGTAGCTCTCGTTGGGTTTGGGAACATTGGCCTTATAAACGGTTGAAAATAGTATAATATTATTTCTTCTGTAGCTATGTAACCGAGATTTTTATTTAAAGACATCAGTTAAAAGCAATAAACGCTGCAGATACAAACCTTTAGGTTTGCCCTCCAGATAGCTTGGCGATAGTGTTCTTCGTAGGTATTCTCGTAGCGTTTGTCGTAAAATATCTTCCATGCTTCCCACTGTTCTTCGTCCCCTAGTTGTTGTTCTTCCGCCGTGACTGCAAGGACACTAGATACACTTACAGAGAAAACCAAAGCTGAAACTACGAGTAACATTGTGTTAGCCATCTTTAATCACAGGGATGTCTTGTGACTATGTCTATGGTAATGCGGAATCAAATACCACTTGCTTCCGGGTAAAGCTATTTTCATGAAAACGAAAGGACATATTTGGGAATTATATATCGCAATGTTTACTATTCAGCCATACTCGTTTCCTGTTTCACTATCGATTAAAATATTTTTCCATCTCATTTGCCCCCTCTTCAATTGAAGTGCATTGGCGGCCAATTCCTCGACTCCCCCAATCTCATTCGCAGTGTTCGCCAGTAACGAAGTAAATTTACTTCGTTACTTTATTTAAGTAAAAAAAATCAGTGTTTACTTGTAACGAAGTTTATTTTTCAACAAATACTTTTTACTTGTAACGAAGTAAAATTTTTGTTAAATAATACTATTTAACTTCGTTACCTTTTGTTTTATAGGCAAAGTAAAAAAAAATTCGGAACGCGGAGTTGCGAAATACTAGGTGTGTCCACTCTATTCATCTGTTGGAGTTCTAGAGTGGAGAAATCGCGAGAAGTTGGTTTTGCATGTGCACGTGATTGGCAACTGTTGAGTTGGCGCCGCTAAACAGCGCCCAGATTAAAGTACAGTACCAGATTATCAATTGTCATTTTGGTTAGTGGTTCGAGAATATATAGTTTGTTTCAGAAGTACTTTTCTGGAATATATTTTGCCATACATTTACTTTTACTTAAGTAAGATTTTCAGGCCATACTTTTACTTTTACTTAAGTAAGATTTTCACGCCATACTTTTACTTTTACTTAACTCTTTCCTTACGGCTGAAAAACATCAAAAATTGAACGACCACGTTGTTCTATTGATATCTCTTGAAATAACCATAACTGTTGCGAAAGCTATACATTTTCTGGAAGCCCAATAAACCGGCTTTTACTTGTTCTTTTAAATTTCCCGAACAAAACACATTATGCTAATATAAATTAGCATTAATTATCATCAATCAGGTTGAAAAATTTACATTTTTCCAGAAAAGGCCATCTTGCACGCCCGCGTAGCATCTTGAAAACTCAAAATGCCACCAATCGCAGAGTTGTTTATGAAATCAAATCAAACTTGGCGTGTGCGTGGATTTCATGTTCCTGGCGCTTGTCGAATTTCAATTTTTAATCTTGCGTTACCGTGTGCCGTGTTTTTCGATTGACGACTTTGCGGGTCTTCAGTGACCCATTTTAACTGCGCCCGTAGGGAAAGAGTTAAGTAAGATTTTCAGGCCATACTTTTACTTAAGTAAGATTTTCAGGCCATACTTTTACTTTTACTTAAGTAAGATTTTCAGGCCATATTTTTACTTTTACTTAAGTACAAAATGAGGAGTTACAAAATATCAGTACTTTGCTAAACACTGCTCATTCGCTTTTCCCTGAATCTTGCTATTCTTTCCACAGTTTCTCAGTGGGTTTATGCACAAAAATGAAACAAAAAGTCACATAAGGTTTGATAAAAAATGGAGCACTAAAACACTAAAAAATATTCATCAATTCATGACGATTGCTTTTAAAAACACGAAAACTTTCATTGACAAACCAGAACACGTCAGTAGCAACAGCAAATACAGCAAAAAATAGATAAAATAAATTTTTATTGTTTAATTTTTATTCATACAATGAAAAACTTAAAAGAACACAAAGAACACAAAAAACGACAACCTTAGCTTTAACATCACTAACTATACCAAGAAAAAGAAATAAACATAATCCATTGATCTAAAAATGAGTTTAAAAACGACCCATCTTCACACCAAGGGGTAACTGGCCGATGTAGCAATACCACACTGGTTGTTCTTGTTCCTAGACATCATGATGTATCCCTTCATGCCCCATGATGCTCCCCAACTGTTCTTCACCAACCAGTAGTCTTTACCATCCAACGTACCATAACCAACCACCAGTACACCATGGTCTAACTGAGTGGTGCTGCAAGATGGCTCGTCATACACACCGTCATGGTACAGTTGGAAACTTCCCTGGCTGGCGTCAATGGCAACGGAAATAGGGCCAACAGTGGCGGCTGCGGATTGAAGTTGTGACTCTGATCCCTGTTTAATGTCCGTATACCCTGGGAGACAAACACAAAAAAGATGTGAGTTATTCATAAGTTTACAAACGCAATTTCCACAGATATCTTTTTAAGTGCTTTCCCAACTTCAGCCATTTAAATAATAGAATACAGACATAGTTTGACGCTACTCTGGCTTTAAAAAGTTTTTTGAACGTAACTTTAAAAGTTACTGTCCATGTAGGTTACGCACGCGTGCTCCGACAAAGCAGAATTTTCCTTTTTTGAAAAGAAAACAGCCTTTTGGTGTTCTTTTAAACGCGTACGAAACTGACGTTTAGTCTGACCGATGTATACTCCTGATCACAGTCATTGCACGGAATGGAATAAATAGCGTCTTTCCTCTGTTCCTTCGCAATACGATCCTATAGGTTTTGCAAAAATATGACCCAACGTCAAGAAAGGTTTTTGAGCAACTTTTACGTTGAAACTACCTAAGATTCTTAGATATTTTAAAAGGATTGCTTCATATATATAAACACACGTTCTATTTTTTGTCTACAGTAATTTCATTAACGGAAGATCGGTTAAGTCGATTTTACTTTATCTCGTCACGGTTTTCGGTTTCGGTTTTTTAAAAAAACCGCCTTCAGAACCTATGATCTGGTGTTTCCCTGTGCAGTGGCATAACAGAGGTAGACGGGGCTCTTATACATGTCTTGGGTCTGGGGCCTCATGAAGGCTCAACTATAACTTCTATATTATCACTATACAGCACAATGTTAAACAATCGTGAATACCTAGACACCTATATATTCCTTCCTCCTCGAATTAACGTTGGAATCAGCTCTTTCTTATCAACTGAAAGTCAATCTCGCACCCTGGATATTAATGATTCTTCACCATAAGTCGCAGATAAATCGTAGATAAATCGCAGATTGTAGATAAATCGTAGATAAATCGCAGAACCATAAATCGCAGCCAGATTCTCCGGGAGAATCGATTATCGGGGGCCCGGTAAATTAGTTCTGACTAAATATAACGATGAAATATATGTCAGTAATGTCGCTGATAAGCCGTAATTTTTCATTATAATCTTCCACTTCATTTTTGACAGGGGCCCCACTGGGTCGGGGGCCCCACTGGCTCAGGGGCCCCACTGGGTCGGGCCCCTTAGTTCTTGACCTAACCCTAATAAGCGTTACTCCACTGTACCTGTGTCTGTTGCTCCAACATTAGCTTTCTTATACTTGCACTTTCCATCTTTTGCTTTATAAGGATAGCTGGCTTCTGTATCAATTCCACCATTTGCTTTAATATAACGAAACGCTTGATCCATTAAGCCACCACTACAACCCATGTTACCAAAACTATCCGAGCAGTCGACGAGATTTTGTTCACTAAGTGAGACAAGATCTCCTGTTTGTTTGAAATGTTGTCCTTCAAGAGAGCCTGTTGCACTGAAGGCCCAACAAGAACCACATTGCCCTGAAAGAAATAACAAATAATAATTCACAGCAAGCCATGTCAACACAATTAAAGACACACTCCACCACATTCAATGAATGGTAAACAAACGTTCGACGTGACCGACATTCGTCAAGCCCAAAACAAGTGTTACTTAAATAAAAGTTCTTTGTCGCCTTACATGAGAATTGGTATTAGTTTTCTTCTAATCGTTTTAGTTTTACAGAAATTTGTCTTTGTTTATATCGTATTTTTGTAAATTGAAGGCCGCCATTTTTGTTCTGATTGCGATTGAGTGATAGCAACACTACACAAAGAAACCCTTCACGATAGCATGACAATAACGTGGTCTTAGTCTATTGTGAAGGATTTCTATTCACGCTATTGTGAAGGATTTCTTTTCAAAGTGTTCCTATCACCATATGAATAACTAGACACCTATATATTCCTTCCTACTCGAGTTAACAAATCGGCAAATCAGCTCTGAAGGTCAATCTCCCTCCCAGGACATTAATGATTCTTCACCATAAATCGCAGATTCGCAGGAGGCCGCGGAGGTGGTCCGGGAGAACGAATATCAGGGGCCCCGTAAATTAGTTCCGACTAAATATGATGATGAAATATATGTCAGTATAATGTCGCTGTTAAGCCGTACTTTTTCATTATAATCTTCAACTCCATTTTTGGCAGGGGCCCCACTGACCTAATATATGAGTGTTACACCACTGGCCGCGAGAACGGAGATAAGACCCTGGGTACGAGGTTGTGCGTCACCTTGACCTAAAGGGGGCGGGGAACATTCTTCTAGTAAAACGCGATCGAAACTCTTACCTTGATTCTTTACTGCCGTCACATAACCCTTCTTACGCCAATCCACCTCTGATGGCAACTCAACATTGCTGGGCGGTAGGAATGTTGACCCAGTGGTCTCTGTGTAATTATACCGGTATCTGGTACCTAACATCAAGTACCGATATTCAATTAGAGTTAAATCTCCTAATTGGTTCATTGCCAAGGTAAAGCTACTTCCAGACTTGTTGTGTTCTTCGATTTTCTATTCCAAAAAAAAAAAAGATCCAAACGTTAGCTTTGATTTTTGACGTTAACTTGTGTCAACACATGCGTTATCTCGTTCGTGTTAGGTAGGTAAGGGGGTGCTTGGCAATTATTGGCATAGCTTCACTGCTTCCGTGACAAGAATGACCACATATTTAAACTTTAAAGGAATTTCGGTCTAGAATCGTATTGGTATAACCTGTTTTGTTTTCTGTTATTATCTCAAAGAAATAAAGAATCAATGATTAATTGACGGTACCGAAAAAGATGGCGGCTGTACATTTTACCAGAATGCTTTGCGACCTTAAATCACCTGTAATAACAGCTAAACATTGTTTACCTTGTAAATATGAACTAAATACGTAAAAGCTTCCTTTTTACCAAACTTAATCTTTTTGAAACTCTATCCTCTGCTATTTCTACGAGATTCAATGTTTACTGCGCGCAAGGAATTATGGTTAAATGTACCAGTCGCCATTTTTTTCGGTACATTATATTCCAAAATGTTGTGCAAAAAAATGAATCGCGGCTACCCGTCGACTTTCGCTATTTGTATCTGTTGACAGTTAGTAAAAGGATCAAATTACAGAAAGTTCATCATATACAATTGCTTCGTTATATTTTAAAACTCCATTTAATTTGATAACTATCAACAAGTGCACACATAATATAAACCTTCGACATTATATTTAAAGAGATTTTTCTGCCTTTAAGTGGACCGGTTTCGAAACGGACAAGAAATTGCATTTCAGCTTTCATGAGTTTCACTTTCACTTTTAGCTTTCCTATATACAATTTTGACTTCAGTATATACAAACATATATTAAGATAAATAGCTTTTATCAACCGCTGTGCTAGTTAAGTTCTTTCATATTAATATTTAGCTTTAAAGATAAGTATTTGCCTAGGAAAGTGAGGACTTTCGTTTTACTTTCACACAGCTTGGGGTGCCACATGACTGCCACATGACTGCCTTTAAACCGCGAGTCAGTCACGTGAATTATGTACAAGCCACGCTATATAGCATTAGTAAATCAACAAGTATTTCTACTAACCTTCAAGTTGGCTTGCCAGATGGCGTTACGATAGTTCTCTTCGTACTCGTTTTCGTACTTCTTCCCGTACATACTTTTCCACTCTTCCCATTGCGCTTCGTTGCCGAGTTCAATGTGGCCATGCGCGCATACAGCTGCAGCAACAACAACAGTTGCGCAAATTAAAGCCACCAATGTGTTCATTTTGATACTGAGAAACTTCTAGACTGGTAGACAACAAGGCTGAGTTTCGTGAATTTGCGTAACAAAACCAACAAAGCGGAGTTTGGTGAACAACACTGACACCTAGCTGTCGTCACGCAATACTGACACGCAAAGTCTATTTGCACTACCTTATGAATGTGAGTTCATAGCCTCCTGCTATGAGCTCATATTGTGTCTGCACGCATGTTAATTCAAAAAGGTCACGTTTCAACGCTATTTGATATGTATAAAAGTCACATGAGAGAAGCATGATTGTGTCATGAACAGAAGAAAGGTGATCACAGGACACGATAATATGGATTATTGTGCATTTTCTACTCTATCACGATTTTACAAACATTTGACGATAAGTTCACTGCTTTTATATGACTCTAGTCTTTTTGGTCTAGATCTCGCAATTTCCCTGCTTGGAAAGCAGAGAAAGGTAACCGTCCTAGACATGCCTTTGTTTGAACACCGTGATTATACAGATATGAACAGGCTGTGAACTGACAATCATACAAGGTCAAATGCGACGGGACGTCATGGCGAGGTAACCAAGGTAATCAAAATATTTTGGGTGAAGGAAAATTTCGAGTGTTGGAATATATAAATTTTAAGACCAAACCAGGACCAGTTGCGAAAAATGCAACTTCAAGGCCTTCCGGTTGGAATTGAACCCACGACCCTGCGATGCTAGTTACGGAGGCCGTTGTCGAGCCTAGTCACGAGTTCTGTATTCATAGTGGTGGTATTAAATGCCGGGATAATATAAAGATTCTGAAGACTTGGGTACATTACAAGCAATATTTGGCATTTCACTCGATACTGCATGTTAGTCTAAGAATTTATGGTGAACTGCACGTTCTAAGCATTTATGGTGAAGTAAATTTCGAGTGTTGGAATAAAACCGGGACCAGTTGACAAAAATAGGTCCGCAATGCGAACATGTGGGTACCGGGAGCAATGAGCATGGGGTGTGACCAAAAGGAGGCCCATTTTTATGAAACAAAAACACTATGTGATCTAAACTGAGGAAAGAAAAATCCAAATCTGTGATACTAACTGAAATATTAGTATTATTGTCATGGAGGCTATTTATCATTATATTCATGTGGTGCCTTTAAAGTGTCTATGAAATGAAAATTCGCCCCAGTTTTTTATTGTACTTGAAAGAACACTTATAATAATGAAAAATGGCTTTTAGATGCTTTTCATGTTATTCCATTCTTGAATTATTACGCTTTATATAATTTGAGCTGTGACGTCACAAGATGGACACAGCATTACACCAAAACAGGCATATCTTCAGACTGGTTTGACTAAAGAGATTCAAACCTAGCTGACTAACTAACTAAATCAAGAAAACTAAACATTGTCATGGTTCTAATGTGGTTACTATGGTAACAGAGTTTCCAGATTACTCTCTTCCTTTATATGAATTATTTGTTTTCGACCACATTTACAGCAACTTATTCAGTTTTAGTCAATGATTTCAATGATTTCCAATGTAACAATACTGTTTAAAACAATAAAAAAGTAACTGCAATGACGAAAAGTACAACATTTTGTTTCTTTACAAAGTGGCCTGGGAATGAATATGTTACCATGGGAACCTAATAACAACAATCTCAATGCTGAGTCTTGTTGACTCAGTAAGTCTGTATGGTTTGAGCCAGTTTAGTCAAACCAATCCAAAGATAAGCCTGTTTTTGAGTTTTGATGTAATGCTGTGTCCATCTTGTGACGTCATATCTCAAGTTACATGAAATGTAACTCAAGAACGACATAAGATACAAAAGTCACTGTCATGTAAAAGCTATTTTTCATTATTTTTCGTGTTCTTTCAAATACAATGATGGAGTATTTTCTGACACTGCGAACACTGAAACACTGTTACAATCAATTGTTAACAAGCATTATTATATACCAAGTGTCAAAGTTCCCTTTTTCGAGTGTTATTAGTCGAGAGTATATCACATGAAAATGACGAAATTTAGCTGTTTCCCCTGCATAGCTCTGAGAAGGCAATAATATGTTGTCGACCGTCAATAATGAAAAAATCATGTGAAATACCACGTGAAAATGTAATCTTTGGAATGAACTCTCCTTACGCCTTAATTGTATTTAATTTAATGTTTGAAGAATAAAATATTTCATGTCTTTACGTTTTATTTTTTCTTTGACACTTGGTATGATAATAAAGCACTTATTTACTGGGACATTGGGAAAGCAGTATGTTTTGACATACGCTTTCATCGACGGTCTTTCATACTGGGACCACATACTGTTTACCTCGGTCCCAGTAAATATTAAGTGTTAAATATTCATAGTTGGTTTCTAAACCAAAAAATAAATTTGTAAATGCAATTTCTCCAGCTAGTTATTCACTATAAGTTCATTTATTGATACCATGACAGGAACATCAGTTAACAACAAAACATCTTAATATTTACAGAACCTTTATTGACTTTAATGCAACCATACAAACAATTCCCATGTAACAAAATATTGTTCAAGCCATTCATGCAATTACCGCATAAATATGTTACCTTATGCAAAAATTATAGCGGTCAATGATTTGCTATACACTATTTAGACTGACTTCCTCACCTGAAACTGTCAGATGGATATACTGTATAACATTTGAATTTGACGAATAAATATAAAACAAAAACAGTCACATAAACAACATAGTAGCTACTCAGAGGAGCGAAGCTATTAAGCACATAATTTTATGATCAAAGAAATACCTTGTACAGTAAATAAGTGAAAACGAGAAAGATACAACTAATACCTTTAATGTATTAAACTACACAAGCCAAACGCACTCGATCCGCCACGAGGAAGAGCGAATTATTAAGCCAAAATTAAAACGCATTCGATCAGAAGACACCACGAATTAGATCACGAGCATTGCCAACTTAAACGACACGACCTTTGTACGTTGAACTTGTTAAGATTTTTCGAGATTTTCTACCGTATAGTTTGTTTCGATGAGATGGGACGACATTTTCCGATGAATTCCGAATGAGTATCTGAGTTGCGCAGTTGTAATTTCGATGTTGAACCCCTAAATACCTCCCTAATACCCTTACCGCTGACCGCGGTACCCACAAAAATGCAACATCAAGGCTTTCAAGCTGGAATTGAATCCGCGACCCAGCGGTCATGAAATGTTAGTGGAACCCATGCACGGAGTTAAGACCCATGCTGAGTACAGGAGGCGGGGACACCACAACAATTTACACCACGTGGGCCCGTTAGTAAGTTACAGAGAAAAAATTACATAAACTAGTAACAGCATGAAAAGGCGTGGATTAGACTGCGCGACGTGTTGCACTTTAGGCCAACAGTTTTCCAGGTTCGAGCATCGTCCACGTCATAACAAGATACAAGAGCGTTATGGTAGTAGTCTAATAGTGACTTCTTAGACAGTGTAAGAGTTAAGCGTCCTAGTCTTAAGTGTTCAGACTACAACGTTTCGTTGATGTTAGCTAGGCACATTAAACGTATTTTGGTAGTCTGTAAGCCAAGGCTATGGCCGACATATGTTTTGCTTCGTATTTTAACAGAATTGTTAAACCCTGGAACTTTATTTGCAAGTTAGCCCCATTACATACTTTCCATAGTGCTGCCTCTTTTAAGGGTTTTCTTTGTAACTTATATTTTTCTTTACTTAATAATACTTTTGATATAGACATGTCCTGCACATGGTCGCTTGTGCGCGACTGCCCCTGTCATCGGGCTTAAACTTTTATGTATATATGTATTATTGCCCCTTTCATGTATTTTTATGATGTATGTTTTCCTACCGTATGGCTGCGCCTCGCAATGGGACCGTGTCCCGTTCGCGCTAACCCTGTTGGGCCCGTCTTTTATTTTTTCTTGTATCTATGTATTTTTATTAGTATGTCACATAGACGTGTCCAATAAAGCTGTTAAACTAAACTAAACTAACTAAGTTTGTTGGCTATCAATTTAAATAATAACACGACACCCGCTAGGCGTCAACTCGGGCTACTTGCGCGTAATTGTGTCCTGTATAACACACAACAGAATAGACACAAATCAATGTTCGCAAATTTCGCGATTTATAACCCTAGCAACTATGGTGCAGCTAACCGCGATCGGTGTGTGCGATTGTAAGCATTGTGAGCGTGTTCATGATCAAGATACATATAAATCTTATCACAAATTTACTATATTTCTCATGGATAGTTTGAGCGAACACTCGAGCAATAGCGACCAAAGATGATGGCGCATCAAGACAAGCACAACACGTGGTTTCGCAAAGCCTATCGGGATGATGCAATAATTGCATATTTGTCGACACGAAAAATAAAAATACAGGAAAGCCACCGAAACCTAGACTCGGCTACCAAAGTAGCCCGAGTAATAATTTCCAATGATATTGACATGTTGTGTATGGAGGATTTGTATAAGCTTCACTCAGGAAACAACGGGTTACATCGTAGATGAAATATTTCGGCTTTCGAACCCTGCAGGTATAGCTTCAGTAACAAAGAGTCAGTTGCTAGGACAACATTAGTTCGTTTGCGGCTCAGGCGAGTAGCCCTCGCAGGCTAGAACACCTCGCAGGCTAAATCCACCAGTAATGTCAACCCGCTAGCGGGAGAGAAGAGCCTGGGAACGAGGTTGCAGTAATGTTAATTTAAGTTTAATTAAAGTTTAATTAAAGTTTTCAAGAAAAACAAATAAATTATTTACCAAACCCCTAACGACCACATGTGAAACGAAAAATTTCATAAATGAAAATGAAAAATTTTACATCTGAAATTAATATTTAATATCACTTTTGAGTTTTTTTGACGTGTGAAATATTGAACGTAGAATGACATATTATGGTAACTGTAGGCTGTAGCCTGGATCGGTTCCACTATAAGCGTGTGCATAAACCGCGTAGCGTTTACGGAACGATAGGCTGGATCGGCTCCAGTATGAGTATTGTTGTAGAAATGTTGCGCAACGCGTTCTCTGGATAACATCTGTTGTTTTATACGCGAGCAGCTCTCAATTACTAAAGGCGCTGTTACACTGTGCAATTTTTCATGCAACTTGTCTCGCAACACTGATCTAGAGGCATGTTAAGTACAATATATTGTTGATAAGTCCAACAGTACCAACACTACTTCCTGATTTTTATCAAGTGCGTAAAGGATGTGCTTGAAAGTGTTTATAAGCAGATTGCATTTTGGCAAGAAGGTTATTCTCAATAAGATAGTCTGTTGACTGTTTCGCTGCAATCCGCTCTAAACTTTTGACAAGAAAGCCACGTTAGTAATAGGTCTAGTCTATACTATAGTTAGGGAATTGCTCTTTATCACTAGTAGGTTTTTTAATATAGATGAGCGGATAAAATTCTTCTTGAGAGGAAATAGTCCTGAGGACAAAAATGAATTGATAATGTCAGTTATTGGGGCAGCTAACACGTCAAGACTCAAGAGATTCCTTTAGCAGATGTGTAGGTACAGTACTGTTTGATAGTGTTACAGACAAAGTTTTCAGATACAGTAGAAAATTCACTGAGTGAGCTTTCAACAAGGAGAGTCAACTGCTATAGATAGCGATGTCTGGTTACATAATTGGGGCGTGCATTTACCTTTTAATGATTCAGTGAAATATTTGAAACAAAACTCGGGTAAATAGAAGCACAGCCGTTTTAAATCTATTTTAATGGTGACGCCACGAATTAATTTGATTGAAGACAGGTTTTCTAAAATCCAAACATATGTGACAGACCTCAGACTTTACCAAATAATAAGCGATCACTAGAACGTTGCACCTGTCAGCGGGATAAATATAATTACTTTTGATTGTTTGACCAGCCTCGTCAACAGAGAAAAGGAAGCTTTTCAGGGAAATGAATACTGTATTTTATATACAGTATATAGTATATTACAAGTAATATATTTGGCATTTCACTCGATTAAACTACATGTTCTAAGGATTTAGCATGGTGGTGTTGGAATATCATATACATTTTAAGACCAAACCGTTGCGAAAAATGCAACTTCAAGGCCTTCCGGCTGGAATTGCACCCACGACCCTGCGATGCTAGTGCAGTGCTCTGACCACTGAGCCAGGATAAGATTTTGGGTATATTTTTATATATTGTATATAGTTGGATATGTTGGATAAAGCTGGACAAAGATAAAATGTTGGATAAAGCACGACAACTACTTCCAGTCGATGATGAGCATGTGTGTGTAGTCTGCAACTTTCATAGTAGATCAAAAACAGGACTTGCAACTCACTCAAGCAGTCAAGGATCCATCGAGTAGTGCTTGAAGATGAACGAAAACGCTCAACTTGCCAAGGGCCTTTCGAGTCAAAAAGAGGACTGTCGATACATCAGTCGAGGAATAGACATAGTGCTTGAGTGTTTTATTCTGCTTCTAAAAGTTCTCTATGTATCTTTGAATTGTTCTAGTAATTTTTCCTTTATTTTGTTATAGTATAACTTTGCTTTTTTATGAAACTTATTTGTTCCTAAACACTCATATACGTCGATAACGACGGGAGAGCCCATCATCATATTGTAGTATATATTTATATATATTGTAGCGAATGTTGGATCTTGGAGTAGTTTAGTTTAGTAGATTTATCACTCTTTTTAATAGGTGAACGGAATACCTCAACAGGCTATAGAAGCCCATATTGATAGGGGTTCCGAGGGCCTATGATTTAAGGTCGTTATACGAGAAGATCCGAAAGTCTTACCATTTACTGGTGTTGTTGGCAGCACTTTCTCCTCAATTATTTTTAAGACCCTGAGTGGAGGTCCGACCCAGGATTTGAACCTGTGTCTCCCAGCTCATAGACATGTGTGGTAACCACTAGACCTGCACAACAGCTGGTTAAGATAGATGATACACGAACGATCTGCAGTTATTCTGGTCTATTACATTACCATGAGTTAAAGCTACCGCGTCAACTAGAACACATCCAGCACAGTCACAGATGATCATAAGCGATAAACGTGGTAGCGCAGCGGACCAGGCCGAAGGTACGAGTTCAAACCCGCTCAAGTCAACAATTTTCCGTCGAGGTTAATCAGGTCGATTCATTTCCATGTTAACCTGAGAATAAATGCTGTAATGTTTGTGCGGAAAAAGGGAGTATTTTTTTATAAAATAAACAGAACAATACATGGAAGTTCACTTCACTCACTCGTGAGATATCCTATTGACCTATTCAACACTCGAAATAAACCATCAATGGTCATCTTTTAGTGTAAACGTTCATAACGTACTCGACATCGTCGCTCTCTCCTCCGCAGAGACTTGGCGCGCACACACACTCCCCCCCCCCCCCCTCTGCGGAGGAGAGGCGTAGTCATTCATACGATAGGCGATGTATAGCCTCCTCCGTAGGCAACTCTGTGGCTTCTTTTTTCCGAGTCAAACCGTCTGGCTCGACCAAAAATGGCCAAAACAGCGTTGGAAGCAATTTGACTCGGGAACAAGAAGCCACAGAGTTGCCTGCGGAGGAGGCTAATACGATGTATACCTCAAGATCCTATGATAACTTCCGATGATCGCGAGTGCACCGAAAATCATCTTCCATAAAAATAAAATCAGTTTGGTATATACACAACACACAGAAATCCAACACTTTCCGCCACAGAGGCTTGCTTATGGCTTATGCGTCCTGGCAAGTAAATTTGATTTTCGGTGTGTTTCGGGGACGTGGGGGAAATCCAACAAAGGAAGATTAGTGTCGCTGATTCGCAGCAATTAATTATAAAATATAATAATCTAGATTAATTTCTATGATAGTGATGTGCCACCATAGTTATTGCCCAGGAAATAATTTTCAAAGAGACCATATTAAACACGAATACATCAGGGAATATATGTAATATACATTACCAATGAGTAAATATCAGACGTTTCATGCATAAATTACACATATATAAACAATTCAGCAGACCCATAGCAAACATCTTTTAAAAACGTTGAAATGGTTCTGTTTTAAGTTCTAGTTAACGTTTTATGTTCAAGTTATTAAATCGAGATATAGATGTGTGAATAACGTTGATCGTCCAGGTTGTTGTAGTATTGAGAAAGACTATTGTTGGTGACTGACTCTCAAGATGACCACCGCTGAGGCCGTCGAAACGACAGTCACCAAGAATAGTCTTTAACAACCTGGACGATCAACTTCACACATCTAATGATACTCCTAGGTTCAAACCATTTACATTAAATCGAGCTATATACGGTTATTTATACACAAGGAATATTACAGTGCAGGGGAGGGGGAGAGAGTTCGACAAATATAATATTAAGGAGACCTTGCACAATAACATATTTTATCTCAAAACAAAGAGAATGATATATTCTTGTCTCTGAAGTATTCAAAATTCGACCATGTTTAAAAGGTTAATTTGTGCTTAACGTAAATCCGCGCATTGAAAATTCTTTAGGGTTTAAAAGAAAGAATTAAAATAACATTTGCAGTCCGTGAAATTCTAAAACAGGTATTGCTAATTGCTGGAATACTAAATTTGCCAAACTCTCTAGTGACACCATGGTAGGTTTAGCATTTGCTTAAAACAATACGGTTCCTGTCTGGACAAAGAACTCGTGGTCAGATTGTGGAGCCTGTCGATCGCTTTGAAGAGAATTCTCATTAAAACTAATGAATTTGACAATTGTTGTCCTCAAACAATCTTTCAGAACCAAATAATCTTTCGGAAGTGCACCCTCACTTTGTGATTGTATTGATTCGTGGTATAGAGCCAGTCTTATCTGACATCTCCTTCATGCTCTCCGGTCTCTCCGTTCGGTCGTAGTACATACTCCGTCGGGTACTCCTCTTTCTCATTGAAAGAGCAAGGGCACTGCGAAATGTTGGTAATCTCCATGCGTAGACAAAAGGGTTAGCGGCGAATAGAATTAAGTATATACCTTCGCTTATCATCGCGAATCGTAAGTAGTCCAGGTTTTTTGCACAATGAGGGCAAAGTCCTTTGGCGAGTTTTAGGATCATGTATATCGTGTGCGGTGTCACCGTGCACACCAAGATGATCATGGTGAGCATAATGGCGACAGCAAACTGTTTCTCTGATTTCAAGTACTGTTGTTTTCGTTCGACGTTCACCTTGCCTGTGCTGCGTAGTTTGCGGCCATGGCGGCGCAACGACCTGAAGGATAAGACGTAGAGAACTGTAACGGCAATCAATACCAGAATAATCTCAATATGCGAGATAAGATGGAGCCAGGAAGCAACGTCGCGAAATTTCTCTTTGGTTTGCACATTTAGAATATTGACAATGGCGGAGTAGGTAAACGAATACACCCATATAATCACAGTCCATATGATCAGCTTCCTTCTAGTGACGATTTTCTTGTATCTCACTGCGAACACGACTGCGATGTAGCGATCCACGGCCAATGCTAACACGGTAAGAAAGGCACATTGCCCTTTCACGTGCACAAAACTAAAGATGAATTTCATGGGAACCGCGCGACTCGCCGAAGACCGCGACAAGTTTGCTATGTACCAGATTGTGTACACAAATCCTGTCAGCAAGTCGAACGCCGCCAGACTCATGGTGAAAACACTGGACGCTCTTGTCTTGAAGCACCTCAGCGGATCTCTGAAGACGGCGAACAACAGAGCAGCATTACCAATGAACGCCGTGAGTGATATTGCCAAACAGAAACTCCAGGCAAACGTCTTGAATGTTGCCGTCACATCTGGTTGCTCACTTGCATTCATGGTACCACCAGGACTCGAAGTGAACGCCGTAGACGCCATGAAGCTGAAACTTTAACGTGGTCTTTCCTTGTGGTGTTCAATTCAGGAAACCTTCGATAGTTTCGAGACAATGCGACAGACAGGAGAATGTCTTTTATTCTATATGAAGGTGACGCAGCTTTAATTGGGGGAAGTATTCGCCCAAGCGCATCCGAGGGATCGAATGACAAACAACAGGTGAGGAGAGAACTGTTAACGGCGTTGACTCGTCTGCGCATGAATTAAAGAGGCAAAGGTATCATGGAGCGACGCCGAAAACTCACGCTGGTTTTTAGATCTACAAATTTGAAACAAAAACACTTAGCTTGTTGTTGTTGTTATTCAAATACAGCTTTGGGAGAAGATCGATAAAGCTGCTGGTCTGCATGTAAACGAAGGGAGAGGTGGTTGAATAACTTGAATTAAATTATCAATGGGTTTAGAGTTTAGAGTTTATATCAGGGCCTGTTGAAGACAATTTCAAAATAATAATAAACTCGTTACGAGATAAATATCCATCTAAGTTCGGATCTCGAAGCACAATTGCCGTAATGAAATTTAAATTATTTGCCGTAATGAAATATAATGAAGGGAAAACAATTAACGATGTGAAATATTTAATATCGTTTCTCACCGATATATTGTGCGCACGAATCATGGTAGGAAAAACATCATGAAATGTTTGTGGCTATGGTCCAGATATGGCAGCAAAAACTCGAGGAATTTGGCCGAGGAGTATTAACGATACAGATCCGGTATTAACTGCGCGTTTAAGGAGTGTTGGATGGCCGCGATAAGAGGGAGTCGACGCAGAGCGGAGTGACGTACGCAATTTATTCGAGCTGATTCTAGCAAGTACAGCCACTGCAGCGAGTGGCCCCCAATGCAACCCAAGGATGTTATTGAAAACGTGAGAAGGCCGATCCGTCTTTGTCGATTAGTAAACAATAAATAATAACCAAAGCGCAATAAATGTTGTGCGCATACATCTCCTAAATTAAAAGAAATTAATCACTTCTTGGGTATCATTGACGACATATTGTGCCTCACGTGGAGACGAGAAAACTTTCACGCCTTGATATCGACGATGACACGCAACATACAGAGAACTTATAGTCGACGACATTCACCTGACCTTGCAGGACTAAACATCCCGAGGGCTTCATTCCAAATAATTCAAATTCAAAGTTTCAAACGGCCTTAATTTGTGTGAATATATAAAAAAGTAGTAATAATTAGATATTATATAAAAAACGGAGTCGAAAAATACTTCTGTAAAACTAGGAAGTAAATCAGAAGTGAAATGCTGCCTCTGGACTGACACAGGAGCAGTGGGTACGAGCAGTGTTCAGGATCAGGCATGCCAGCAGAATGATGCTAGACATTTTCTATAGCATAGAGGGATCAAATAAATATAATGTAGAATCTAAACCACGTATCAAGCTGCTAAGGCGATCATATAGCCTTGAAATATTAAAATAACATGCGGTATCATATGGCGCGTTTATAATGTCAAAATTCAATGTGACCATTTGAAAAAATTACTCCATCGATGACATTTCGGACAGATCATCATTCTTCAGGTCAGATGGGTCATGAGAGGAACTCTACCGTGCGTTGCTCTTAATTCTCCATCTGACCATCACCTGAAGAAGGATGAAACGTCGCCACCATTGACCTAAGTACGTTTACTTTGAAGTATTTTTCGAGAGTTCTTATATTCTTATTGGGCCGTTTGCGAAAAGACACATTCAATGGAATCACTAAAATATGTTAGGATTATCAGAATAACCAAAACATGTTGAAAAATATAAATATGTTACGAAAGACAGTTTGAAGTGAGCGACGATAAACGCCGTGTTGATGAAAGACAAACAAAGCTCTCGTTCTGAAGTCCTTTGCGATTAAAGTACCAGTGTATCAGGTTTCTTTTTAGTCTGAGTTTTAAATCTCGTTTACGTTTACTAACAGGATAACACTAAGGTTTGACCATGGAAACATTTCTATTTCGTATTATAATTATTCGTATCTCGTTGGATTACGTATTAAATTCGACAACAGCTGAAATATCACAATGCATGTAGTTATAGCAATTGATGTCTGGTCCGTAATTTGAAAATAAATATCAAAGCCCAGAAGAAAAAAATATATATATATATATAGGCTATAGCAAAGCGAAAATACGGTAAACTGCCAAGATTGTTAGTACGAAATATTGACGTTTTAAGCGAAGCTCTTCATCGAGACAAAGTGCTTTTGCGCTCATTATTTATGGTGGGGGGCGAAGAGAAATAGATTTGGTGCTGAAAAAAATTACCCAACCAAATTAAGATTAGAAATTTAACCGTCCCAACCATTTATGGGTAAAGAAAATGTTTAACCCAAGCTAAAAAGAAAAAAGTTAGATAAAGCCCAATTCCAGGCATATCGTCGACACAAGTTTTAATAACAAACCCAAATAGATATACAGACAGATCCTACTGTAACATTCAGATTATTATCTCCCTATATAGAGCAGGAATCCAAGGAAAACAAGCAGAGGGATACAATAATAAAAGCTAATGTGCAATGTGACTATAAGGAGAATTGATGACGAGATTCCAATTTTAAATGATGATCTTAATTTGTTATGTATATAGTCATAAAATTTTGCTACCCAACCCTTTCTTGTAAGAACTATTTTATACCGTAGAACGGCCCCCCCGAAAGTAGCCTTCCCCCGAAAGTAACGCCCCCCCCCCCGAAAGTTAACGTTAAATTTGTAACATTTCTAAAAATTTCCAAAAGTAGCGGCCCTTCGAATATGGCGAATATTTTTGGTGTTTCAAATACATGTTTATCCAACAAAAAGTAATGTTCGTATTAAAACTTAACAATCAGCTTAAAGCTAGTAATACAAATCAAATATCTAAAAAGGTTGGTGTACTGCCGAAATAGCGTGTAAGTAGTCTAACGTTTCGAGCGGAGATCCTTAATGTTTCACTCTCTGACGAAGGGCCTTCGCTTGAAACGTTAGACAACTTACACGCTATTTCGCCAGTACACCAACCTTTTTAGATATTTGAGCTAGTGTCTTACTCTGATGAAGGGCTCCGCTCGAAACGTCAGTATTTCGTCACTAAATTCTTGGCAGTTTACCACCTTTTCACTTTGCTATGAACTTAAAATATTGTTTGCTACTCCGAGTTTCAAGCAAATGCGATCATCAGGCAATAGTGGAACTGATTCTGTAACGACTACAGAATCAGTTCCACTAATCACTATTGCCTGATCATCGCATTTGCGTGAAACTCGGAGTAGCAAACAATATTTTAAGTTCATAAGTTATACAATTCGCTCTACCATTCAAGGTATTGAGCACTCTTAGACGATTGCAAACTATTCGCCTCATTTTATCTATCTATCTATCTATCTATCTATCTATCTATCTATCTATCTATCTATCTATCTATCTATCTATCTATCTATCTATCTATCTATCTATCTATCTATCTATCTATCTATCTATCTATCTATCTATCTATCTATCTATCTATCTATCTATCTATCTATCTATCTATCTATCTATCTATATCTATATATATATATATATATATATATATATATATATATATATATATATATATATATATATATCATGTTGCATATACAACGAAACGTTAGCTAATAAAATGTTCAATTAAAATGTGGTGGCTAAGAGATATAAATATATCTCTTAGCCACCACATTTTAATTGAACATTTTATTAGCTAACGTTTCGTTGTATATGCAACATGATATATATATATATATATATATAGTAAATACTGAACTTTGGTATTTATTTTCAAATGTGTAGTCAAATCCAATTCGTTGCCAAGACAGTATGGAAATATCGACAAAAATAAATTGAGGGAAAACTACGAATCGAATAAAATGGAAATATATAGTGCGAGTGATTTCTAGTCTTTAAAAACAATGTCAGTTTATCATTTATAGAAGAAACAACGTGGTTGAATATTTGATTCACTGTATCATATTTCATACTTGAAGTTTGGTTTATCATTTCGTAAACTTACCAATGCTTCTAATGCTTCAATAGGTATGTGTTGAAGTTATACAATCTTAAGCAATAGCTTCCTAAATGCCCGCAGGTGGTTATCGTTTCTGGCCCCTTATTTCCCCGGGGGGCAGTTGCCCCCGCAACCCCCTAACGAGAACGTTGAACCTTCTATTCTTTTTGAAACTTCTTATCCTCTCATTCAGACCTACCGCACCACCCTAACTGAGGTTACAAATGCACAGTTTTGGGAGGGGAGTCGCCATTAACTGAACGAGCCTGAAAGTGGAGCTACGATTTACAAGCGTTACGTTATGGAGGAGGCAATTACGTACGCATGCGCATGAAGTGCTACGGCTTCGAGTGATGAGCCATACCATATGGCACATAGAGAAAACTTTACTTGACTTGATTCGTAACATCCACAGGCGTGAAGTACTCCAGAACAGTTCCTAATTTTCTTTCATCAAGCTTTGCCAGAGAATATAATACAATTTGAAACATATACAAAAACAAGCTAACAATAGACTCAGAAAGGCTGGGACACCACAACAGCTTTCGCCAATTACTGTGGGCCCTATTAGCTTTGTCACATGGTCAATACATATTACAAACAATTACACGTTTTACAGACAGACAACAGGCAGTAATTGGCCATTAGCAGTTGCGTCACCCTGCGGCCTAGATATACAAACGATTCTCAGATTAATATCAATCTAAACTGTTAAAGTACACGATAGATGTTAGGATACACATTATTTTAGTACACATTGTGATTAGCAACACCATGGAAGCAGGTTTGTAAGATTCCGAGCTGTATTACATTTAACACCGACTTTTCCAAATGCGTGGGTCGTCTATTTTTAGTATTTTCATTTTGCAATGCTAAGAGGAGTAGTTAAATAATAATTTGTTAAACTTTTTAAATGTTGCTTTTGTTGCAATAATAGATTTAAATAGTATATTCCAGAATATTGTTGTGTGAATTATAAATGAATTTTGGTAGGTTGATGAATTACATTTCTTTATTTGAAATTTGTAGTAATATATATATCGGTTGGATGATCTAGTTTGTCTTTGATGTTGTGGAGTTGATGTTCTCAAACTCATTAATAATTCATGATGAAAATTCAAAAGAAATCAATATTGAATGAGTATTTAGAAATAAGACGGAGGGGATCACGGCCAAATTTCGCTAACTTTAACCTCGATTTTCTCACAAAATATGGATTCGTTTGAGAAGCAAGTTCTAACACTCGTAATTGTTCATCCTCTGATGTCTAAATACAGACAAACCTGTTAAAAAAAACTCGGCTGCGCCTCGTATTTTCAACCGGCTTGTCCGCATTTAGAAATAAGAGGAAGAACGCTTACTCGTGTTAGAACTATTACTTCGGAACGTTACAAAAATAATATATCCATGCAGATATTCGTATACACAACTTACAGGAAATAATTCTCGACTTTATTTGATCCGCTTTACTTGATATTATCCGACATGTTAAAAATTAATTAATCATGAAGAGAGATATAAACAGTAAACAGATATTAGTGCCGCTAGAGATAGCCTGTACGTAGACTGTTAATGCCGAAATGAATGTCTCATCTGCAATATAATTAACAATTAGACAACGAGAACGAGTTGTCTATGAGCAGATAGTCAACGAGGGCGAAGCCCGAGTTGAATATATGCTCATAGACAACGAGGGCGAGTTGTCTAATTGTTTTAGTATCAACCATAAACAACCTTTCTAACATTGTTCCAAATTTTCAGATAGTTTTGCCTTTTTGTTTGTAGAAGTCTCCCATTCAAAATATAGAGTTGCTCGATGACACATGATAAACAATCACTCACAAAAAACGAGATTGTAATTACTTTGCTTCACATTTGGTATAGATATACTCCATAGGCATAAGCGAATTCATTTTCCTATTCGAAAATGTCAAACTGAACAATTTTCCATTACTTTCGGGCCAATGTTTTCATGATTTCATCACTCGTATATAAATTTTAGCGGGCGCCATGTTTGGACTAGATTTCAGGTTTGGCCGTGCAGCGTGAATATGTCGTGACTTCTGATTGGTCAGGATAGGAATTTTCCAGCATAAGAAGGTTTGTGATTGGGTAACGCTACTCACCGTCTATCACCAATAGACAGCGAGTAGCTCAGCCAATCACAATGCCGAATTTGTAATAGACCACTAGTTGGTTGATACTAATTGTCGATAGCTATCGAGTAGAAATAATTTTGAAGAAATAAACGAACTTAAATTTGTTTTTAATAAAACGATTATTCGCTCTCAATAAGCCAGTTCGTAATGTCGACTGCGCATCAAAATGACGTGTTCTGCGTCGGGATAAAACTTATTTCAATTCATAACATCAGGCTAAAACCACAATAGACATTTCCATTTCTATTTACACTTGCAAATTCATTATACTGAATTCCCCAGCCTGATGTTAAGGCCTGATGCCTTGAAATAAGTTTTATCCTGACGCAGAACGCGTCATTTTGATGCGCATGAGTCGACATTACAAACTGGCTTATTTGTCTCAAGCCGAAAGTAACGACCCCCCGAATGTGACGATCCACCAAAAAGTAACAATTTAAAACACAGGTGTGGCATTGAAACACCAACGTTGTTACGAAATAGTGGTGGGAAAAGGACTAAAAGACGTGCGCAGAAGAGGAAACTGGAAACTTCTTATACTCCCACCTCAGACGATACAATTTAAGACTAGTGGGCGTGCAGTCGGGGCAAAAATCATTTTACAATAAAAAAGCAATAGTCTAATTGCCATGATACGTATTTTTGCCATCCGAAAGTAACGACCCCTGAAAGTAACGAGAGAGAAGGCTGCTAAATCCCGAAGTAACGACCACCGTTGAGAACTTTACGGTATTACAGGGGGGAGGTGGGCAGCCTCCTCCGCAGGTAACTCTGTGGCTTCTTTTCCCCGAGTCAACTAATAGCTTCCAACGCTGTGCAAGCACTGTTTTAGCTGGGATTGCAACCGTATAGGGATTGATCGTGGCGCATTTCTCTGGCTCGGCCAAAAATGGCTAAAACAGCCTTGGAAGCTATTTGAGTCGGGAAAAGAAGCCACAGAGTTACCTGCGGAGGAGGCTAAAGGAAAGGTATAAAATGAGGAATTGCTGCCGCGCATTACGAAACTCGCCATGCCAAGCTGGTAAAGGTTACTTAGTATCCAGGCAACAAAACGCCAGACTAATTATGCCTCTGTTTTATTTCATAATTTGACAATGGGATAAATTGGATCTGAAACCCGATTATGAAGCCTTTGAAGTTTGAAGAACGAAAAAAAAAAACAAACCTAATTACGAAATCTTTTGAAGAACGAAAAGAACCCAATTATCAAGTCTTTGAAAAACCAAAAAAAACCACTGCAAGATAAGCAAACAAGTTGTATCACCTTATCTTCTTCAACTAAGCGTATCCTTATTTTTTTTAAACCAAGGTTGTTATCTGGCAAAGAATCTCCCACATGTATGCAAAGTGCAAACATCAAACCTCTACGTCTTATGTTTACATGCAGCGACACGCAAGTGAATGCATTCTTTGTGCAGATATAACAAAAAATGGACCAAGAGGCAAGATATCAACAAAACACCTAAAGTACTCGACAAAACGCATCCGCAAAGCCCTTCTTTAAGTCATTCAGATGTAGCCAATGATGTAAAACGCCGCGTGAAAGGCTCCTTAGTCCTTATGGAATATGAAAATTAATTTTGAAATTCCGGAGTTTAACTCTGTACAGTATATCTCCAGTTAATGCTTAAAAATATAAATACATGAACGAGTATGATTCTATGTATAGTATTTGTGAAGGCCCGTTCGAATTCTCACGAGATGTGACGAGCCTGTCATCATCATACGTGGAACCGTGGTAAGATAAAGACAGCTGTTATACAGGTGATACACACAGTACACAGTCACTATTTTCGTGAATTTCTGGCCGCACCCTATAATTTTCACCGGAAAACTAAACCTTATATTAACCCCAAATCAATACTAACCCCAATACTAACCTAATCCTAATACGAACACTATAACTATTATCCTAAAACTTGGCTTGACACAGCCAGTTTCTGATAGGAATAAGGAATTCAAAAATGTTAGTTCGCTGTGGCCGACTATAGCTGTGAACCTGTGGCTGTACCGTTCTGGTCTCGGGTAAGAGAGAAAGAAAAGGAAACCGCGATAGCTTGAGAGACAAAAACAAGACGCAACACAATGCGCGTTGTCTAGGAAGGAAACTAAATATCCACACAGCAGCAACCGCAAGACGCAAACAAACTCACCTTCACATAAACGATATGAACTGATAATTGGTTGATCTTAATAAGAAAGAAAGAATACCATCGTTCTGTAGTGTCCTGCTGTCTTTTGTCATACAATTTCATGAAAGAACGCGCACTGTTCCAGACTGTATAGTTTTTATACGTCAACATGCGTCGAAACCCGAAGTGATATAAGGAAGACGGGTTTTGAAAAATGATACTGCTAGTGTGATGAAAAAAAAAATGAGTGGGTATTTAAATAGAGGCCCTGATTGGTCGACATTTTGGGCGTAATATACCGGATGGGAAAATGTAGAAAATGTCACCGCATATCTCTCCCCGCAGATGCTTCCATTAATGCGGTAGAGGGAAAAAACTTCGCTTTGTTCGTGCGGTGTTTGACTGAGTAATGAAGTCTTATTTATTCTTTCTTGCGCACTGTCAACAAAACTGTCATGTTTCCTCGCGGGGGTATATTATACTACATAGACATAGGTCATACTTTCGTTATTCGAACGACATTGTGAGCTATGTGTCCCTCTTTATTTCACGGTCATGTTATATCTCATTTCTTGCTACTTGATCAGCCCTCGTCTTTGCCAATAATGCCGGCGCATAGAGGTCGTTGTAATGAACACACAAATTTATAATAATTTTTAATAGAGCAAATTTTACATGTATATTTTAATCTAAGAGGGCGGCGCCTCGCATGGGACTTTTAGTCCCGTACTCCCGTTCGCGCTTTCCCTTTTGGATCTCTTGTTCTTGTCTTTTTCATGGCAAGTTGTTAAAAATAAAATAAAATAAAAACACATACATCTGCAGTTTCGTGCGACCAGTGTTTCCGATTACCGCACCGTAGCGCTCTCCTTTGCTTTTAACTTTGGTTATTTCATAACCTGAGGGCTTCCCCCTCGGAAGCGTCTGTGGGAGGAGAGAGTCACCGCATCCTATACTAGCGGACAAGCACTTATCGGCTTATGCAAGCCCTTAATGCGAGCGTATCGTATAAGGATACAGCGGTAGGATGTATTTCTTTTCACTGCAGTAAGAAAAGTAGGAAGATTCAGAGGCCATGTTACTGTTAATAGTGTATAACGAGAGTGATTTTACAAGTTCATTTACAAAGAGAGTTACAAAGTCATTACAGTTAGGTAGCCAGCAGGTGATAACGTGCCTCAGTAACATATAAATATTCATGATTATTAATTGTTTATGTAATGGAGTTTTTTTTTATCAAGGTTTGAATTTCATACACATCCCAACTTATCATCAAGGCCGGCCGGCCTCGTTATCAAGTCCACTATCAGCCGACAAATTGCAGCAGCATTTATTTCCAGTAACTTGCGTATAAGTTCAACTTGATAATATAAAGCATGTGATGATACTAGCCTCCTACGCAGGCAACTCTGTGACTTCTTTTTTCATAGTCAAATAGCTTAATTTTGACTCGGAAAAAAGAAGCAACAGAGTTGCCTGCGTAGGAGGCTATGATGATCGAGAAGTTTATAAAGTTTATGTTAGCTGTCAATCTGTCAGCAGAATATATAGCAAAGTGAAAAGGTCCACTGTCTACTTTTTTGTCAGCAGAATACTTGTATTCAGGGCCGTCGCGAGCGAGAACGGGCCCCGGGGCATAATTTGCGTGCGGGCTCCCTCCGATATTTTTAGTTACAATAGCGTTATCTTGAAGTGAAGAAACCAAACGCAACCTGGCATCGCCTTCGCATTATATATTTGGTAATTTATTTACGTCTTATTTTTAGTTAATAAATAAATTACGTTAAGGTGTAGACTACCGACTACACAGCCGCTTTTTTTTTTTTTTCGCTTTTTAAATTTTTTTAAAAATTTTATATAGTTGAATCTGAAAAACTTAAAACGTATCATAAATTCAAAGAAAGTCAACAACCTAGTGATGGAACTGTTTACGGCTCCCTTGTTTCAGTTGTTTGTCTGTTTTTCGCGTGAATGCGGCAATCTTGAACCATTGAGAAGCTTAACGCTATTATCCAGTTATGATTCAACGTTCAAGTCCAACTAAAAGTTAGCTTATCACTAGGGTGGCGCGGCCCTACGTTTTACCTTGACTTGTCTACTAATTACTCTGTCCAGAAGCTGAAAGCAGCAGATTCTGTATTGACTGTGTGTTTTGGCCTGTAGAAATGAAACAGCTACAAAATATTTCCGTTGACGTAACTTTTATGGCCCCGAACATTTTGCTAGGATGGGACCCGTAACTCCGTTTTTTGACAAAATACTATATTATTATTACGAATACTAAGCCTTAGCCAGGACCAGAAAGTTTCCCAGCAATGATCAACTTACCAAGGTTTTCTGGGCCCCAATGATATCTTCATGGACCGAATTTTTTGCGGGCCCCGTGGTAATTACCCCGCCTCCCCCTCCCTCAACGCTACTGCTTGTATTGACATTAAATTTTCTCTTCTATAGTCTAATCAATGATTCATTTCATACATTATAGGATCAACTCAATGGACCAGAAGGTATCAGGTTGTCCATATTTGCATTTCGCTGTCTACGTAACTCATTAAAACATCTCACTTGTAAATTACTGTATCTGGTTATAAATTTCACTCTTTTTAGCTGTAAGTTTGAGTTGTATTTTGTTGTAGATTAAACTGATTTTAAAAGATTATCTGACATGTAAGTTGAACATACCAAAAATATAATTATGCAATCTTTAATTATTATCTCACTCCATGTAGTTCACTGTAGGCTCAATGAATAGTTCCAGCATTTCCTTTGTGATAATCTACATAATTTACTAACACTTCAAGTCTACGGCACGCCCAATTCACAACACTTTTAGTTAAATTGTGTTTTGCCAAACTTACATTATTCATACAGTACTTTTTAGCTGTAAGTTTGAGTTGCATTTTGTTGTATTTAAATGGATTATAAAAGATTGTCTGACAAAGCACTTTTTTAAACTAGTGAACTAGGATTTACAGTTGAGGATTATTATGGTAACCCTTTACTCCCAATACAAATTCACCTTATTGGGCTCCTTACAGTACTAGTTGGGGAGAACTTGTATTGATTCAGAACCTATACAGCAACAAAAACCCTAACAATACCCCACATATAAACTCTAAGGTCAAGTTCTAACCTTAAAGTAATGAAATACTAATAAAACCCAACATAGTTTCAATGGACGATACATGGGCGATCGTCAAGCTCATATCCTCAGAAAAATTATTCTGAGATCCAGACAGGAATCGAACCTGTAACCTTCTGATTGCACCGAGACTCAGATGGAGAGCGAAGGTTACAATGATGTAATAGTTCGATTGATATATGTACTGCCTATGCGGCAGTCACTATATATCGGCCCATATATCGTCTGTCTAATCCAAGCTCTCCCACATTCACTACAGCACTGTATATATTAACACATAGTTTCAATGATCCAACATTCTGTGTCCAATATGTACATGAAAGAACCACACTTTGTCTCCAAATGAAAGTACAAAAAAAGTCATGTATATATCATATATGTAACTAGGTCCCAAGAACAGTTATTATAGTATTAAATAAAACAGGCATAACGCATGACACAAGTTTAATGCTGTGCAGGATTTTAGATTGCTTGCTTATAAAGCTGCAGTATTATTGATAGTTAATACACTGTCAGTTAGAAAAACAATTATTTATCTTTATTATCAAGGTTGATAATCTTCATCAATCTTTATCAAGGTTGATGATCTTTATCAAGGTTGATGATCTTTATCAAGGTTGATGATCTTTATCAAGGTTGATGATCTTTATCAAGGTTGATAAAGTTGATAAGTTGGACAGAAGCATTATGTCAACTAAATTTTATATGGCCTGATTCTGAAATGAAAATCATTCAGACTCCCATTTCTACTCACTACATACCTATCAAATTTTATTATACAATCACGTGACTATATACGTATTTTCATTGGTTCTTGCCCATGATCTCTTAAAGGACAGATAGATTTATGGCATCAAATCATGTCAGCAGCTGTTTTTCTTTTTTCATGCCCCAGGGACAGCTTTGATAAACCTTTGGGGTTGCTTTTGATTGTATAAAACAAATAGATTCCATTTTTTGTTGTCTTTTCAGTTATAGATACACAGAGGACGTCAGAATGTGGTAAGAACATCAGTGATCCACTCGACTCTGTCTCGTGGGCCACTTTTTTGTTCTTACCACATTCTGACGTTATCTGTGCATCTATAACTGAACAGACAACGGCAAAATGGAATCTATTTGTCAAGTAGATGTTAGGTATCTAAATTATTCATTACCTGTTATCATCATTCAATACATATTTTTAATTAAAACTCCATACCTTATCAACCCTGTGCATCAGTAACCTCATGAATATTTCTTTTCATTAATTCTTGAACCTTCCGTGCCAGCTGACAGATCATTATTACTAGGTTTCTTCATGTTTTTGTTGATTAGAAAAAGTCCAAGTATAATTAACGATGCTCCCATCCACCAATGGAGGGATAATATTTCTCCAAACACTACCTTACCAAACAAAGCCTGTGGAAAAAGATAAATAATTATTTGACACTGCTTGGGGGAGGAGAGTGGGGGAGGAGAGTGGAGTGAAATGGGGGAGGGAGTGGGCTCCTAAATTAAAGGCACACTCCACCCCCAAAAACAAATGTTTCTTTAGTGAAAGTTCTTTGTCGCCTTACATGAGAATGGGTATTAGTTTTCTTCTAATCGTTTTAGTTTTAGAGAAATTTGGCTTTGTTTATCGTACTTTTGTAAATTGAAGGTCACCATTTTTGTTCCAATTGCAGGAGAATGCGGTCACTTCCATTAATTTTTGACATCATTGAGTGATAGGAACACTTTGAAAAGAAACCCTTCACAATAGCATGAATAGAAATCCTGTACAATAGACTAAGACCACGTTATTGTCATGCTATTGTGAAGGGTTTCTTTGTGAAGTGTTTCTGTCACTCAATGACATCAAAAATTAATGGGAGCGACCTCATTCACCAGCCAATCAGTACAAAAAGACAGCCTTCAATTTACCAAAAATATTATAAACAAAGCCAAATTTCTCTAACTAAAAAGATTTGAAGAAAACTGATACCCATACCCATATGTAAGGTGACAAAGAATTTTCATTTAAGAAACACTTGTTTTTGGGGGCAGAGTGTCCCTTTAAAAAACAGAAAAAGAAATTAACCAAACTTACAGTAAACATGAAATTTGATGCACTATTGGTGACCATTGCTTGAGCAGACGAGTGTGCATTTTGCATGGATTTAACAAAAAAAGTCCACATCAAGCCATTGAACAGCAACATCAAAGCAAATAAGAGGATTCGTGACACAAAAATAACCTATGAGTCAAAATACAACCATCAGACCTCTTAACACTTTACTCCACATTATCAACATATAAATTCTCCTTATTGGTCTCCAAGCATTTCTTATAGTACTAGTTGGGAGAAGTTGTTTTAAAAACATGTCAGTTTATCTTTGGTGATCATTTCCTTTATTCTCATTACCTCTATACTTGGTTAACCATTGACATTATTAGGAGAAGATAGAACCACTGGGGGCATAGATCCCAGTCTTGACAACTGTTGAGACCAGGATAAAATGGGTTAACTATGAAATATCAGACAGACACACTGACAGAGAGTGATATTTGGTAGCAGTTTGCTATGATCGCCCAGTAAAAGTTGGAATTTTGAAATCTTTGAAATGAGATTTCCAACATAATTTTGACAACACTTTTTAACATATTGATCAAAATGGTTAATTGTATATTTTACAAATTGTATTTTGGAATCTTTTTGTGTACCAGACAGACAATGAACATAGACTCTGAAATAACTAGAAATACTAATCCTACTTCTAAACCAACATTTCAATGACGTAATATCCTGTGTCCTGTACACAAAGGATTCTACTAAATAGCATTTTCAGAATATGTGGAGGTGGTTTGACAATTGAAACAATTATGGATAATATCAATTAACACAATATTTATGTCTAGACATTATGGTAAGCATCTTTATAAAAAAAAATTTAATGAAAATACCCAGTGGGTGATATTTAACAAATGGTCCGATTGGCTAAAAGCTGACAACTTTCTAGAACTGTACAAAAACATAGAAATTTCCCAACATTTTTAAAAAGTTCCCATACAATCACGGTATAGAAACACTCATGAAAGTTTGGGAGAACTAACAACCAAGGTCACCGAGAACCAAGATAGGCGTACGGGAAGGTGGTGTTGCCCCTAAATGCCCTAGAAGCTTCATTCTATGTGTAGGTATCATTTCGGGCCCCTTATTTGGCCCAAACCCTGGGGCATTTGCCCTAGGCTACCCCCTCTCTGGCAGGGATGCTAACAACCAATCAAAATTGTGTGAAAAAGGCAAAATAATTACAGGTAGCTACAGGAGAATTTCAAGCATAAACTATACCAGTTGGTCCAGTCACACTCACCCCCCCTGGAAATGTCCAAACCGTCAGAGTTTAAATATTTGGAGTGTTATATGGAGATTTTCTTTAGACAGCATGATAATTTCCTTCGTTCGCTCAATTTAGAATTTTAACATATTGGAAAAATAAACATATTGGAACTAACATTTCTTGACTTAATTCCGTAAGTTCTATCAATATTTACGAATATTGAAATTGAATGCACAAACTTCAGTACATAATCTATTTTAACATTCAAGGTTTGATTGAAACTGAAACTTCATTGTAAATTTTAATTAATTGAGGTTCAATATTTACTTTTACACTGCTGGAACACTGACCTGTTCGCAATATGGAAATATTTCTTTCTCCAAAGACCAAGAACAAAGAGCTACGTTAAACATTTCTTTGGATGAGAAAGCTAGCTTGACACAAAGTGATGCCATTGCTGCACAAAAGCCAGCAGAGAGTGCTAATCCAAGGCTCAACATTTTACCAAAGAGAATATAAAGTAAAAGTCAAACTAAATTACGAAATGCCGCCATTTTGGTTTTAGTTTCCAGGCCTCCACCATACACAGACTTTCTTGAAAATTTTGTGATGTCATGCAGGCAGCCATTTTCCTTTAAATGTATTAATACTTGCAATATACTTGCAATACAATGTCGTAACTCAGAGACTAGAGATCTTTAGCTTGTTTTCAGGTTTGTGCCAACAATCAAACTTCTCATACCGGAGCAGCTGGATGGATTGGGGAAGAACGATGGGCAGACCTGCCAGTCCCCCGGTTTTGACGAAGATCCCCCGGTGACTTGCGAACTGACATGATCAATTTTTGAAAAAAAAGGAAAGAAATTTACCAACTTCCAGAACAATTTGTATGTTATTCCATTCAGACGATTCTCTGTATAGTACAATAATAATTTCTCTCGACCTTATTGCTTAAAATTATCAGTGATTTGTATTGGTAATAGTTTCACATATTCCATCAGCACCAATCTCCCTCCATCATTCGAAAAAACAAAATATATAAGCCATAGACTCTGGTAAGTTACATTTCTTTCTTTTTTATTACATTTTTTTATTTCTTTTTTTTATACCTAATTAAAAAAAAAATTTTTAACATGAATCCCGGGGCAGTTTGTTCTGTGATCTCCAGGTTTTTGGGCCACATTTTTTCAAAATCTCCAGATTTTCAGTTCCTGGAGGTTGGCAGGTCTGGATGTTTTTATTCTAATGATCATAATTTGTACAATTTTTGGTTAAGATGATTGACGTTTATATGGGAGCGGCCATGTCAATTTCATTTCCTAATAAGAAACACTGTACTTTCTGCAATATGTTGGTATCTAAGAAAACCTAACCATAACTAATACCATCGTTAAACAAATTCATTCTGTAGCTAATTGGTTAGAGTCTTGGCAGCTCATGCAATGGTTAGAGTCTTGTGGTAGCTGAATGTTTAGTCTCGGTAGCTCAATGGTTAGAATCTTGAGCATGCAAACTATAACACTAGTTGAAATGAACACTGAACAGACATGTCTTTAACACACCTCCAACCCAAAAACAGGTTGGTAAATCTTGGCTCACTGCAATTTCGCTGCAGGTGAACCAAGTCCTGCATCTCTCCTCCCATTGTGCTTTCCCCAATCTCCATTAGCCACTCCCAAATCCCCCAACCCTTTTGAGAGATATGGACTTGATCCAAGTCTATCCATAAAATCTATTTAACTTTGTGCCTCTTGAGGTTACTCTTGAGGTAACCCTTGGGTTACCAGAACCTAAATTCCCCTAATTATATCAATGGATAACCAAGTATTGAGGTAATAAGAAAAAATGTGTTGCAGTGTTAAAAGTGTTTGATATTGAATCCTCATGCTCAAATAATATTAATATAGGAACTAGAAATTACAAACTTTAAAGTTCTTTAACATAATGAAAAAACAACACAAATTTAAACCAGTGTTATGTCTTCCAACTCTGTTTCAACATTATGGTATTCCAACTCAAAGCAGTCAGGGTTCAAAATAGCAGCCAGCAGTTTCACCACGCCAGACGGCGACTTTTAAATCGAAAAAGCCACCTTCTTTGCCTTGGTAAAAATCAACGATTCGTTATACGATGAATTTCTAACTTTCCAACAAAAATTAACTTTCCAAATTGACAAAAAATGTCACAGTAAAATAATTTTGAATTTGTTTAAAAAGACCATTGAATTTTCTATAATTGCTGTATGCTGCCAATCTTCTATCTTGTAAACCGTATTAAATGTGGAGAATCGAGCCTGCAGTCTTTGGTACACGGTAAGGTACTTTGCGAAAGTTCTGTTCTTGTCGATGTTTATGTTCAACTGATGGCCATGCAAATGAGGAAACACGCACAGTTTATACAATAATAAAACACCTTTTTTCTTTTAAAAGCTATTTTTCTGTTAGAAGTGGCATTATAAAACTAAAAAGTTCTTGGGTGGGCTTCTCCTGGCATTTCTGTGGACTCCTGTATATACAAGCATTCGCAAATAGTACGTACAAAATAGCCGGCACAAAAAATGTTCATACATAAAACAGCCTACAAAAATACCTAAATCCAAAATATTTATTTTGAACCCTGGCAGTATATATGCTATATTAAAATAGTTAATACTCACACACGTACACATGGTAATATAACCTAATTACCTACAATACTTAGTAGGTTTCAATTTAAATATTGATTTTGCTGCAACTTCTATATCTTTTATCCAAGACTGATAATATATAGATGTGTAAGCAGAACTAAAATATAATAGCTTTCTTTATACATCACAATCTAACAGACTAATTTCACCAAACAGTTCAATTATTACAATGAACCCAATGGTGTTTAAAATTGAATCGCAGGAAATTCTATAGTGGTTGCAGGTCAGTATGAGTTCCACAAAATATACCCAAGAATTAACAAGGATATAATTTATGGAAGACCTTAACTATATATAATTTGTGATTATTGTTTAGATTGTGGTGTGTTATGAAATGAAAGGTTGATGCACCAGAAACTGGTCTGATGATCAAGAAAATATCTGTTTATAGAGCTGCATTAATAGTACCAGGGATTAACAACATCCACCACCATCATTTGATCGACCACCACCCATCGGCAGGGATGGGTTTGATGGAGAGTGCTGTGGACCAAGTTTGATTCCATTTGCCTTGAAAAAGAAACAATTTAACAAAATAAGATAAACAAATTTGAATTAATGGTTAGATGTGTGAAGTTGATCGTCCAGGTTGTTGTAGTCTTGAGAAAGACTGTTGTTGGTGACTAGTGACGTTTCGACGGCCTCAGTAGCGGTCGTCTTCAGAGACAACTTGTAAAGCATGTTTGTCAGGGTTTGCCTATATACTGACATTTTGACGGCCTCAGCGGTGGTCATCTTCAGAGTCAAGTAAAGCGTGTTTGTCAGGGTTTGCCTATATATATAGGCAAACACGCTTTACTTGACTCTGAAGATGACTGCCGCTGAGGCCGTCGAAACGTCAGTCACCAACAACGTCTTTCTCAAGACTACAACATCACACATATAATGATACTCCTAGGTTCAAACCATTTACTTTGCATTAATGGCTTAATAATTAATAGTTTTAAAACCTAGTTATAACCCCTTATATCTCCCTGGTGGTGATCAGCATCTAACTTCTCCTAATAATATCAATGGTTAACCAAGTATAGAGGTAATGAGAATAAAGAAAATGATCACCAAAGATAAACTGACATGATTTTAAAACAACTTCTCCCAACTAGTACTATAAGAAATGTTTGGAGACCAATAAGGAGAATTTGTATGTTAAACAGAGGCTTATATACAGTACAGTATACTGTAAGTCTATTTAAGATTAAACAAAATGCCATCAAACCTCGTTATTTATATCAAATACACCTTCTTGAATTTTTTTGTAGATTTCCTTAGCTGTGTCAATAAATGCCTAAAAAAAGCAAAATAAAATAATTAAAACGTCAAATGCCCAAATATCTACCAATGGCACCTGGCAAACTACATTACCTCCTCAACATTTGCAGCAGTTTTTGCAGATGTCTCCATGAAAATTAACCCATGCTCTCGAGCAAACGATTCACCCTGTAATCATAAACAATGACAATCAACAAATTGTTTTTTAACAAACAAATCCATGAGATTACCATAGTGATCTTCCATTTCATCAAAAACCTTCAACAATTGTACATTAATGCAAAATGGCATACCTCTTCTCGTTTAACTTCTCGCCTTGCTTCCAGATCACTTGACAGCGAAAAAGGGAAGATATAGTAAGCAAACATCTTGCTGGCAGGGCAGCCAAGAGAGGCCCAGGGGAAGGTGGGGTTATGGTCTTTCACAGGCCCCTAAATGACCTAGAAGCTTCTATCATTTCGGGGCCCTTATTTGGTGTGGGCCCTGGGGCAGTTGCCCCGGCTAACCCTCACCCCTCGGCAGGGCTGCTTGCTGGTGCACAAAGTGATCATTGTTAGAGATCGGTTTTATCTGTGTCAGATTGGAAAACCGAAAGCCAGTTTTTGGTTTCTCAACTTTTCCATAAAAATAAGCACATACCTTTTATTTCCAATGAGCATAATAACCATATTAGAACTGGAATGTTGACGAGCATCTTCAAGCCATGTAGTTAGGTGGTTGAATGTATCCCGTCTTGTTATATCATAAACTAACAATGCACCTGCTGCGCCACGGTAATATGATCTTGTGATTGAACGGAAAGATTCTTGACCGGCCTAGGTCAGGAGAAGCCATAATATAATGACATACGTTTTTGTGTTTGCTTTAGTAAAAACCTCCACAAAATAGACAGTATTATTTCACTACAGTTAATACCAGGGGATGATCATTTAAGTGTATGTAAGCTAATTTTTAGAGCATAAGGTCACTGGCAATACATGGATAATTGTCCAGCTTAAATACTCAGAAAATGTTCATCTGAGTGTCGGTAGCTCAATGGTTAGAGCATCTCACCGGCAATCAGAAGGTTACAGGTATGATCGACCCTGTCAGACAGGGTATTAGAAACATTTTCTGAGGATTTGAGCTTGACAATCAATGTATTGTCTGTCTATTCCAAGCAGTACCCATATTCACTGCATCAGTGTATATAAATATAACTATAAATTTATTGTCCAATCAAAGAGCTAGATTTGTACCACGTGACCAGTCAATTTAAACTCAAATTCCCGCTTTAACCTCAAATTCACCGCTGACGACGTCATCAGCGGGGAATTTGAGTTCAAATTACCTTCTGATGACGTATTCAGCGGGGAATTTGAGTTTGAATTACCCGCTGATGACGTATTCAGCGGGGAATTCGAGTTCAAATTACCCGCTGATGACGTATTCAGCAGGGAATTTGAGTTTGAATTACCCGCTCGTACCCAGTACCTCACGAGCCTGTAAACAATGGAGGAACAACAAGACGTTTCAAAATGTTTCTAGACGTTTCAAGACAGCATTCAAGATTGTTTCGGTATAATATATCATTTATAGACCCTCCGCTTGGGGAATTCGTCGAAAACTCGGAAACTCGGGCTTCGCCCTCAGGATATATCATCCCTTGGGGTAATATTTCATCGAATCCCCCTCGCTCCAGGTCTATAAATGATAAATATACAACTTTAAGGTCATGCACTGATTATATTGCACCTTTCATGGCACCTTTTTTTGTGTCTACTGGATATATCCAGTAGCACACTAACTAGTTATTGGCTGGTTTGTTATAGGCAGACAAAAACACTAGCTTCTCACTTTATTCCCTTGGTTTCTCTGTCTTTTACCTCCTATTTATTAACATTCATTTGATCCACCCCTGGCTTGCTTCACTGATTGACATGTGTTCAAATTAATATACTTCTAATATTTTGACTTTTATATATAAATACATCATTAAATAAGAAAACATGGTACATATATGTAATATTATTTGCCTTACCGTATCCCAAATTTGTAGTTTTATTTGCTTGCCATCAATGGTTATCATCCTTGCTCCAAATTCAACCCCTAAAAAGTTTAAGAAGACGCAAGAATAAATACAGACTTGAAAGAGAAAACCGAACTATATGTGTCATATAATTTGTCATTGATTCATTCGAGCGTTGAGACGGCGTACATGTATAATATTATAAAAAGATATTATCCTGAGGTTACCTATCGTCAGGTCATGCACTGGTTGGAACCGTTTGTCTGTAAACTGCAGTAAGAGACATGACTTTCCAACGCCTGTATTTGAAAAGAAGGAGAAATCATAATTATAATACGAAGAACAATATTTTGTATGGCCGACGTTGTCACTCCTCAGGGTCACTTTAAACCATTTTAAATCAATTTTTCTGCCGCCTAACGAGTACAGAAATGTAGTTATCTAACAAAGTATTCTTGGTACCTGTGTCTCCAATGATAATGTATTTAAAAAGATAGGCATACGACATGTTTTAAGCTGATCTCGACAACAACTGATCAACCAAAGTTCTTTTGATAGCCAGCTTTAATTAATTTATGAGTGACGTCATCCACACGCATGTCCCATGCGCTTCATCACCAGCTCTGAAAAACGCAAACGTGTCAATAAGCGCGCGTCACGCGGCGGTGTTGTAGCAAACTATAAGCCCTGGGTTACGAGGCTGTCAATGTGGGGGTCCTTTCTGTTTCTGTCTGGTCTTTATTTTTGGTTGGTTTAAGTTGGTTAGAATCTAGTCTCCTCCGCAGGCATCTCTATCATGCGGGAGGAAAAAACTTAATTTAGCCTTGTGCGTTGGATTTACAAAATAGCTGCAAAATTTGACTTGAATAGGGAATACTGATGACTAACAGTACATACTGTATATCAATTGAACCAACATCACTGTAACCTTCGCTCTCCATCTGAGTCTCGGTAACTCAATGGTTAAGGCGTCTCACCGAGTTACAGTTTCGATTCATGTCCAGGCAGGTTAGGATTAGTGTTGTGTTCTAGGACTAGAATCCTACAATTTATAAATATTGCTAATCAAGTTCTCCTGTCTTAGATTGCCAATAATCAGCAACTGTCAAATGCTCTTGGATTACCAATAATGGGTAATTCCACAACAGTAAATTGTAGGATTCTAGAACCCAACCCCGGACACAACACCAATTCTAACCCCCGCCTTAAGTGTCTTCCTAACCCTAACCCCCCCCCCCCGGCAGTATTTATGCCATCTCTAGCCCCTGGGTTGGCGATAGATCATACCGAGCTAACATAGAGTCAGCGTCTTTGGGACGATATTTTTACTTAAGGGGGGCGGGTGGTGGATAGGGTTATTAGGCGTAGGGTTAGGATCTAAGTTGTTTTCCATGGTTAAGTAACAACGACCATTAATAGCATATGACATCAGTATCCATGTTTGTCTGCTTTTACCATAAATATTGCGGCCATAACAAAAGAAAATAGCTTATTTGCAATAATTTGCGAGTCAAATTTAGTTTGTTCGCATTTTGAGCTATTAAGTGTTACACATATGCGCTAGCAATGATTTTTTTTGGGATCACTTTTTTTGGGATGCAACGCTTGTGGGATTCTGACATTACCATTATCGATAATCTAAAATTACCTATTATTGGTGCTAATTAGTTCCAAATGGAGTAGAGCCTGGTAACTAGTTCCAGAAAGTAGTAGATTGCTCTACTCTTCAACCAACATCGTCCCCAGGATACTTTCTTTACTCTCAGAGCCCGCCAGTTTTCTAAATATGAAATCAACAACACAACGTATCCAAGTGAAATATTAATTATTAGATACAAGATTTTATCCAACATATTTTCACAAATCTCACCTAACTACAAAGACGCGCGAAGAAAAACAGCCATGATTGTTCATAAAAACCGCAAAAATCAAAAACTCCTAGAAAATTTGGTTTTGAAAGACGTTACACAGGCGAAAAATCTTGGAAGAGATTTCTAGTTTATATTTCTTGAAGAGAAAATCCTACTTTAACTCTCTTCTATAAATGAATTCAATAAAAAATCTCTTGTCAAAGAATTATAACCAGAATCTCGTTTTCAAAGATTTAACAACTACATTTTCGGGAATTCGAAGAGAAACAACTAGAACTATACATTTTGAAGAAAGATCTAGAAATTCCATCGCTAAAAAGTCCTATTATCTCCAACAAGCGAGGTATATGTCTTCATTCTTGTGAAGACAAATGTAGTGTGACGTATGGTTCACCGTACGAGAGGAAAGGCATCTAAAAACCGTTATTAACACACCTCAAATTTGCTTTAAATTCCGTAGACTGAATAGACCATATTCCAAAATGGCTGCAATTTAATATTATTGTATGTGCATGTCAATCTTTAAAGGACATTGGCAACAAAAATTAAGTTTGTCTAATATGAAAGAACTCGTAAAATGATAGAGTAACAACTTTCCCATATTTTACTTCGTTTTTGAAATATTTCAGTTTGTTTGACACGTATAAATGAGATGGTCTCTGACGTCAGGGTAGAGAGTTTTAACTCATTAGAATATTAGTTCCATCTTTAAGTTTGTTCCACAAATTTACTTGAAAATGTGCGTATAATAACTCCTCATGATAATGAACGTTGTAAACTTAGCAATCACAGAAATAAGACATTTTTTAACGGGTGAAAATTCTCTACCCAGCACCCGACGTCAGAGACCATCTCATTACGTGTCAAACAAACTGAAATATTTCAAAAACGAAGTAAAATACGGAAAAGTTGTAAAAGGTGTTACTCTATCATTTTATGAGTTCTTTCATATTAGACAAACTTAATTTTTGTAATGTCCTTTAAGCCTAGTTTTATCTGGCGACATAAGCATAACGACATACGTAAGCGCAGTTCGTACTTCATGGTCAATTTAACACTTTGTCCTTCCTAAGTACAAAGGGGTTAATTAACCTATACCTAGATAAAACTAGGCTTTACATAACAGCGAGGTGAATTTATATGCACATAAAATAATATTCAATTGGCCACCACCACACTCAATGTATAGACACTTTTATATGCATGCAAATTAGCCTTTCTGGCCTCGTTACAAAGCAAAGATTCTTTGGAATTACAGACACACGAACGAGGTCAGAAAGGCTAATTTGAATGAATATAAAAGAATATTTAATTTGAGTGCCATTATGAAAGAGGTATATACCCATGTCATCTAGACGTGGGAGTGCGCGCGCATCATTCACGCGCGAGCAATACATCCCACGCGAGTTATCTTCTTAAGACTACCTTACCGGACAAACATGCATATCTAATGACGTAATTCACAAGACATCTATTAACAGAGGTATAAAACGAAAAGCCGTGAACTTAAATATTGGGGGACAGAGCGCTGTTGAATTAAAAAAAATGATATGTTACACGCCTGGTACATTACAAATTATTTGGCGAGGCAGCCGTATAAGTCTATTAAATAGTATTTTTACATTTCCTAACTAGGACAGTTAGTGTACTATGAATTGGTAAGCTAAATCAATGACATTGGAATTCCCTGGGAATAACCAAGGTAAAAGATATTCGGTTTTTGCTAGTCACCAATAAATAAGTCGATGCCGTCACCACGCATGCCACGCGCGGGCAGAGGGATCGCAATGGGTCCCGAGGGATCACAATGGGATCCTGGGGGATAGCTTAGGATGAAATAGGATCTTGCGGGACAGCTTCATCATCACTGTCCTCGATATCCTCGCTCTGTTCGTTTTCGCTGTCACTGTTATTGATAAACTCGTTTTGTTCACCATCATCTAATCCTAGATGCTTGGCGTAGTTCATGGACGTGCCGCCAAGGCCGCTGGGAAAGCCGTTAAATCCCAGAGAATCACCAAAGTTCGTGGCTGGAGTGTTTTGAGAACTGGCGACGGAGAAGCGAGAGGAATCGTAGACAAAATTCGAAGACTTATGCGAAGTGGAGCCGGCGCTGCCTGTCGAGATGCTGGAAGTCGGGCTCGATGCTGCCGAGTCTTTTGAGGATATTCCACCAGCAGCGAAGCCTGCAGGAAAACCAGGCGACGTGCTGGTCGGTGGATGGGAATAACCTCCCATGATGATACTGCTGCTAGTGTTAGCGTAGTTCGGATAGTTCAAATATGGATTGTTGCCGAAGGGAAACTCCGTGCTGTTCGTGCTGAAAGGTGAGACACGTACGGGGGGTGTGGTAGAAGGACTTAATGCGGGAGGATTACCAATGTTCGTTGAGTCAAATGATGGTAGAGGTTTCTCTGAACGAGACGAAGACGAGCTGTGACGTCGTGAGATTTCTTCGAAATCCCTTTCAGGGTTCTCCGTGCTCTGTGAGAGAAAAAGAAAAGGTTAGGAAAAGACTTTTTGTGCTACCTTCTAAAAATCCACATCAAATGAAGATGAGAGTTGGTAGATGAGAGTTGGTAGACAAGAGTTGGAATGAGAATTGCTTAGATTTTGTAAACAAAAACGAAGACACATGGAGACAGTACACAACTTATTATTTTTAGATGAGAATGCACGAGAGTTGATGACAGTTAATGGTCAAACAACAGCGCGTATTACAACTCTCATCAACTCTCGTCCTAGCTTAGCCAGGGCCTAAGATAGACAATAGATAAACGGATTTCAAACATTGAGAGGGAAGGAGTCTTGCTACGTACCTTTAATACAGAAACTCGAAACGTGTTTTGATCCCGAGGTTCTTCTCTTGCAGTCTGAATAGGACTAACATAAGGCTGAAATACACATTCAAAAAATGTTTAAGGAGTGTCTTTATGTGTGGAAACAATTAACACCCTTGCTGTTTTTTACCATATAATTGGTTCCTAAAGATTGATTTATTAAACAATTTAATAAACAAAAGTGACACTGCAACAATATAAACCAATTACTATGCGTCCATAAATATAACACTAATCCACAAAATAACCCTAATACTAATGCTAACGGCCAACACAACCCTAATACTAACGGACAAAATAATCCTAATGTTTTTTGGTTTTGGACCACAATGATGTCCTGTATATGTAAATGTAGAAAACTATGGGGACGGGGATTGGAATAATAAGCGCATTTAGCCACTGACTATAATGTGTATCATATTGCAACGCGCGCTGGACATGCAGTGTAAACTGAATAAAAGGTATGAATAAAACACAGAAACAGAGAGTAAAGATGCGTATGATTGTATAGTGCATAGCATAACATGCGGGATAACCCTGTACGCATTTCGACCTTTTTGGTCTCTTCAGCAGGGTATCGGGTTGGCAGTTGATGTTTTTTCGTTGGAAGATAAATAATAATGCGCGGAGTAAACAAAATATGCGTGTAACTGTAAGGGCCAACATAACTCGAATTCTAACCATAAGGGCCAATAACACTAATAGTAAGCCTAATGCTAATCCTAATACTAACCTTAATACCAACACCACCCTATTTAGCCGTCATCTTTAACAAGACCTGGTTACAAAACTAAGACTAACGTATTATAATGCAGCGTGGCGTGTGCACTTGTTTTTTTTTAAATGCCCCACCTCGTCCATCGTGTTTTCAATCGAGGCTCTCCTCATGTCGACGTCATTAACAAGTGGTCTATCTCGAGAACCATTCCCAAGATCCCCTGCTGGCGCATTACTAGGAAGGAACATGTTCATGTTACTTGCTTTCGCCCAGTCCCTTCCTCCGGCAGGTTGAGCGGTCACGTGCATCACATTCCCAGCATCACCTCCTGCTGACGTCAATTTCGCGCCCTTTTGTTTTCGGCTTCGTTTTTTCTTCTCTGACGTCACCTTCGGAGGTTTGTCGGCTTTCTCCTTCCGCTGACGTTTCTTCTTTGGCTTCTCCACCGGAGTAGTCTGGAGTGACATCTCTCTAGCTTCCATTTTGAATGGAAAATTGAGATCACCTTGAAACGAAGGAATCATCGACTCCTTGGGGACATTCCCACCATCCAGTCCTGTGTAAAATTACAAAGGCAATTAACACAAAACCCATGGTCTTTCACTCAGGGTCTTCAAATATTAATAGCACTTTCTACAGATGACGTCAGTATCCATGTTTGTCCGCATTTACCCATAATTATTGCGGCCATAACAAAATAAATAGCTCATTTGCAATCATTTGTGAGTCAAATTTGGTTTGTTTGTCCGCATTTTGAGCTATTAAAATGCCTATAACGTCTGTGGGGATTTAACATATTTGTAATCTATGGATTCTCCTGAGATAAATTGTAATATATCTTGTCAGCTGAAAATGTCATCTTCATACACTTTTTGCTGTTAAAGTTGACGGAAATGACGTCAAATCGGGAATCTGTCTACATGAAAACCTCTTTACAGATGCCCGATTTGACGTCATTTCCGTCAACTTTAACAGCAAAAAAGTCTATGAAGATGAAATTTTCAGCTGACAAGATATATTACAATTTATCTCAGGAGAATCCATAGATTACAAATATGTTAAATCCCCACAGACGTTATAGGCACTTTAGACACAGTGCTATTCATTCATTCATTCATTCATTACCTTCAACGTCTTTTTTCTTTCGTTTTCTGTTCTTTTTAAGAGTAACTTTTAATCCTTCGTGCTAAGAAAAAAGACGAGGGAATGTTGGATAAACAGCTTCACCATGGTTAGTATTATATTATATTACATTACATTATATATTATATATATTATATTATATTATATTATATTATACTACACTATAATAAGCATGGTGAATAGTGTATAGTGTATAGGTGTACTAGTTTTTTCAAGAACTGTTTGTTAAAAGGATAAAATTTAATAATAGTAAATGTATATACCACTCCCTTCACCTTTTTTATTTTGAAAGCCTTGGAAGTCGGGTCGGCAATCGGTTCACCTAAACTTATGTCCATTTCGCTGTCTGCGAACGCATGAAAAGCACCAGGAGATACAGATAAGTCCGCAGCAGCAGACTGATCAACGTTTCTATCAGCACCTCTCTCGGGTTTGGTCGGCCATTCTCCTTTCACGACACATTGACATAGCTGTTGGAACACGGTGGAACACAACACGATCTTTAGGCCACCATACTTTCACAGCCGACGAGTCGTTCACCATGGGATTCATGTTGAGAGACGGTACCTCTTGTAGACCACTTTGAGAGTCACTTTCGTGGAGCGCTCCAGCAGGATTATTCTCCGGCCAAGGGTTATTCTCCTGCCAAGGACTGTTCTCCGACCGTTTCTCCGGTGTGATTGGGACATCAGTAGCATCATTTGACGGTAACGACGAGACTTGTTTGACTAACGACGAAAGAGCATCTGCTCCAGGCATAGCTGGCATACTGTTCACGTAATCCTGAGAGAAAGACAATGTTAACAGAAAGACAATGTTAACAGAAGAACAATGTAACCTCTAAAGATACTATCAACTAACAACTGGTGCGATTTCTAACTAACTGTGTACCTTCACAAACATAGTATAAAGCTAGGTCACCATATGTGTTGCTTCGTAACCTGATAAAGGAAGCGATTCTCTAAGCATATTCAGCGATATCAATCCAAGACACTTACCCGTTCGTGATAGGTCATTGGGGCTTCTTCAGTGTTTTTCCGAATGCCATCGAAGCTGGTGAATCTATCACTTTCCAGAGGCGGAGGTGGCCCAGTAGGTGAGACAATCTTCTTAGGAACGATAGGAAAACTATTCAAAACACCTTCTTGATTATCTAACTTTTCCAACGCTGGTTTATCTAGTTGTCTCTCGAAAGAAGTTGAAGTACTGTTGATACTCATCAGTGCAGACTCAGGACTACCTGCTGCACTTGGCAAATCCGAGGGGTGACCTAAGAAACATAGTGCGAACAAGATGGAATAAGTGATCCCCGGCATAAGTGATCCCCGGAATAAGTGATCCCCGGAATAAGTGATCCCCGGAATAAGTGATCACCGGAATAAGTGATAACGGAGCAAGCTACCAGGGTGTTAGGATTATCATTACAATCATGAAAGTTGTATGTGAAATGCTTACTGGGTATCACCTCCCCCCAAAGCTCGGAGCAAAACCTGATCAGGGGGACCTTAAGATCTACAATGCGACAACCTCAACAACGCGGCCAAGCAGTGTGAATTTAAGCATTTGAAATAAGTCATCGTAAATTGACTACCGTATACGAGGTTTGAAGCTTGTTTTGTGACCTCTAAAACGCTCCAGTTCTGCTAAAACGATTGTAGTGTTTGAGCTGAAGTCAACATTAAGGAACAACTCTCACCTCTCAGCAAGTTCACGTCGTCCTGAAGACGTGAAAATGCTCAGAGTTGCGTTGTAAACAGAACGAGGACGGTGTTGAGAATACTTTTGCGACTACAAATTATCCATTCTCTTTGTTTCGCATGAAGAATTATTTGTTTCGAATGGATTGCCGCGTAGTAGATCTTAATGTCTCTATTTTCTCAGAACGAGTACTCGAGATGTTTGTACATTTGTCATGTAATAGAACAACAAGGCACGGGAAACCTTTCTTACTCACCTGCTGCTACTGGAAGATTTTGGGGTTCCATTTCACTTTTTAACTCGTAAAAGGAAAGTTCAGGATCCTCAAGGATATTCAGATCAGTCCTCGTTAAACCATGCCTGCAAAGAAATATTTCAAAGATAGAACAGGCAAGAAAATCTCCAATGATTGCAGTAACTTTTTTCAGCGTTGCAAAATCACCCACATCTGCAACTTGTATCGCAATTTTCCAATTGACAACTCGGTGCAGCTCATGCGTAACTTGTCACAAGCACAAAGATGACGAAACTTTGCAAGTCAAGTTGCACAAAACGTTGCCTAGTATAACACCCCCTTTCATGCTGTCGACATATATTATTGTTGTTGTTTTTAAATATTTTTTTAAATATTTCCCCCCTCTTAATTGTTGTTATGCGTGTATTGAGAATTCTACTACACCTGTGTCGTCCCCTGTCTAGTCTGCTGTTAGTTTATTATTTTATCTTAGGGAGGTGTCGGCACGTTATCTATTCCCAAGATGCCGTAATAGAGCGATAAGCTCTGTGGGGTATCCCTGCTACTCACTGTAGCGAAGCTTGTAAATAAATAAATAAATAAATAAAATTAGTAATCCATGTCATGTTTCCTTGACAAATCTTGTAAATAAATAAATAAATAAGTAGATTGTTTATTACCATTTACCAACGAACATAAAATGACAAAGGACTTACCTAGACACCCCAATAAGCAAATCTTTGTCGTGTTTTTTGCACCGCCACCAAGAAGGTAACTCTGGCGTTAGTTGCGCCAGTTTTAATCGTTCATCCAACTCAGGGTGATTCAAAACCTACAAAACGTAATACATTCATACACACACTCAATTTTGTATAGCAGAGACAGAGGTGGCGGACCCGAAATGAGTGAGACAGAGGTGGCGGACCCGAAATAAGATACTAAGAACCTTAAAAACGTTCTGGTGTGGAAAAAATAGATAGGGAGGGGGGAGTTGGTGTGCGTTACTAACCTCTAGACGAAGTGTAGTCATGAGTTCTACACGCCGTAAACATCGACTAGCTCTCTCTTCAGAAATGGGTTCAACATTTTGACCTAGATAACGATGAATGAGAACTGTTAAGAGAAGTTAGAGGTGCTGGTCACCACTGGGACATAAGTCCTTTTTCTCATATAGTCAGATCACCCGACATGTATGCATTTTCTCCATGGCCTCATAAGCAGCCTCTTATGTGTCTAAAGTTCTTCACTTTAACAAGATTCAGAACACTGTTTAAATCACAGGCCATTGAAGTAGAGACATTGAAATCAAATAATCAACAGAATGTAAATAAGCTGATGTGAATATTAAAAGTGTGAAGTTGATCGTCAAGGTTGTTGTAGTCTTGAGAAAGACTATTGTTGGTGACTGACGTTTCAACGGCGGTTTGACTCACCACAGCAGAGGCCGTCGAAACGTCAGTCACCAGCAATAGTCTTTCTCAAGACTACAACAACCTGGACGATCAACTTTACACTTCTAATGATACTCCTAGGTTCAAACCATTTACTGATGTGAATATGTCGTGTGTGATCACTTATACACAATTACCCCTGTCACAGGAGATAGTAATTATGTCATATATACAGTTTTATTGTATTTTTATTCACGGGGAGCGCCTAGCATGGGTCCTACTGTCTCGTTCGCCGCTAAATGATCACGTGTTGCGTTTGTAGCCTCATGATTGGTTAATCCGTGTCAAACCTTGAATAATTTCCTCATCAGTAGCTCTCCCACACACATGTTTGCACATTGCCAGGAATTCTTTGAAATATGACGATAAACGAGAGTCGTTCTTTTTGTCGAGACGAGCCATTTGTCTAAATAAGAAGCAAAATACAGATACGTATATTAACAACAACACTAGTGAGTAGTAACACTACTGATGCAGTGAATGTGGGAGAGCTTGGAGTAGACAGACGATACATGGACGATCGCCAAGCTCGTATCCTCAGAAAATGTTTCTGAGTCCCAGACAGGAATCGAAACTGTAACCTTCTGATTGCCAGTGAGACGCTCTAACCATTGAGCTAACGAGACCAAATGGAGAGCGAAGGTTACAATGATGTACTGGTTCGATTGATATATGTACTGCCTGTGCGGCAGTCACTATATATCAGTAATGCTTGGGTGCGTTAATATACACAATGTTGTAGTGAATGTGTAACCTTCGCTCTACATCTGAGTCTCGTTAGCTCAATGGTGAGAGCGTCTCACCGGCAATCAGAAGATTACAGGTTGGATTCCTGAAATGGGTGGTTAAAATCTTCACAACAGGGATGGTTATGACATCAGAAGGAAGGCAGCAACATGGTTAGTTCATCATTTATCAGAGAAACGTGACCCATGCATCCTCATCATATGTCTACTAATCCGTATAGGCAGTACATCTATCAATCAAACCAATACATCATAGTAACCTTCGCTCTCATCTGAGTCTCGGTAGCTCAATGGTTAGAGTTTCTCACCGACAATCAGGTTACAGGTTCCAATCCTGTCCGGGACTAAGGAAACTAAACTTAGGAATAAACCACGCAGCTAGTATCTGACCATACCTAAACTTTGACCAATCGTAATCTTCAGTGTTGGGATCAATGTGGACACCATACGTGGATACACAGCGATAGAAGTCTACCTCCTCTCGTTTCGACCACCTTCATTGGAAAAAAGAAAATCAGTTTTCATTTTTAATGTTTTTTTAAATAGTTTTAAAAATGTATTATTATTATTAAAAAATGTGGTATTTATAAAATGTATTTTTAAAATTGTATATAAGAAATAGAAAACATTTTCTCATGACGACGTAGCCTCCTCCGCAGGCAACTCTGTGGCTTCTTTTTTCCGAGTCTAATCGCTTCCAAGGTGTGCGAGCAATGTTTTGGCTGGGATTGCAGGGTTTCTCTGGCTCGGCCAAAAATGGCTAAAACAGCCTTGGAAGCTATTTGACTCGGGAAAAAGAAGCCACAGAGTTACCTGCGGAGGAGGCTAATGACGACGTATGTTATGACGTGGGGTTTTCCATCGAGTGACGGAAACACAGCCAATCACCGCGCAGGTTTTGGAAATGTTATATATGAAGACATCAGAAGGAAGGCAGCAACATGGTTAATTCATCATTCATCAGAGAAACGTGACCCATGCATCCTCATCATATGTCTAAGTACTATGTCTAGTTATATATATGCTATTCTATGTACTCCACAGGATTTTACATATCGTCTTCCTGAGCAAAATCATGTATTTTGTCAGCCAAAAATTTCATCTTCATGGAGTTTTTTGCTGTTAAAGTTATCGGATGTGATGTCACAAGAGGCATTTTTGTGGCAAGTAACAAAAGAAAACTGGTTTGGAATGCCTCTTGTGACATCACATCCGATAACTTTGACAGCAAAAAACTCCATGAAGATGAAATTTTCGGCTGACAAGATATATTATGATTTTGCTCAGGAAGACCCAAATGTTACGGATATGTAAAATCTCCAAATGTGAGATAGGCACATTAACAACTAAAACTTACTTTTGCGCTTGTTCCGCTTTCTTTTGTTCTTTCTGTCGAACAGCTTCCTCCACTTTTTCCTTTCGTTTATTTTCCTTTGAGAAAATAAAAAGAAACGTTTTAAAGTTGGTAATTTCAGCTAACCCTGATGGGTACTCTCCCCACCCTTCTAAACGGCACTCTCCCCACTCTTCTAAACGGATAGGGGTATCTAGTACGTATTCCTTATAAGGAAGCGCAAATAGAAGGCATTGACGAGCAAATAGAGTGAATTAACGAGCAAATAGCTGACACGTTCAAACCTCGTACCAGCCTCCTTGTTAATTGGATTGTAACCGACCCCAAAACAACAAAGGTCCTAACCCTTTGGCAAACGTTTTCTTGAGAAATAAACCACCCCCAAAGCTATAGAATATATCAAAGGAAAGTTAAATTATCTATTTACAACATACGTACAGCTTTATCCCAGTAGCTAACTTAGTTCTCTTTAAAAGCGCGGATAATCGAACATGCCATAATATTATTTTCCTAATACGGATACCATCTTGTAAACAAAAACACGGCTGTCTTCGACGAACGTTTTCTTGAGAAATAATCAACTCCGAAAGCTACAATATATATTAAAACAAAGATAAATTATCTGTTTACAATATGCGTACAGCTTATCCTGCTAGCGAACGTAGTTTTCTTAAAAAGAGCGGATAATCGAACATATCGTAACGTGTTAATAATCCCACATCCAGCGGGCTGGTACGAGTGCCATGTATTTGTTCGTTAATGCCTTCTATTTGCTCGTCAATGCCTTCTATTTGCTCGTCGGTCACTTCCTTATATGGAATACGTACTAGAAGTACATATGTCTAAACGACACTCTCCCCACCCTTCTAAACGTCACTCTCCCCACCCTTCTAAACGGCACTCTCCCCACTCTTCTAAACGGCACTCTCCCCACTCTTATAAACGGCACTCTCCCCACCCTTCTGAACGACACTCTCCCCACTCTTCTAAACGTGTACACCAACATCCCAAGGTACATCTTTAAATTCTCAGGCTTTGTTATATATTATTTCGTGTCATGACATCAGAAGGAAGGCAGCAACATGGCTAGTTCATCATTTATCAGAGAAACGTGACCCATGCATCCTCATCATCTGTCTGGTTAGTACTATTTAGTTGGAAGGAAAGGTGAAAGTGTGCCCTTACCTTTCTAAGGTGTGCTTCCCCCACCTTCCTACGTTGTTCTCCCACTATCCCACCTTACCCCACCTCCCTAAGTTATGCTTCCACTACTCTCAACGTTCCCAAAGGTGTACCCCACCTTCCCAAAGGTGTGCTTCGCCTTCCCAAAGGTGTGCTCCACCTTCCCAAAGCTATGCCCAAACCTTCCCAAAGGTATGCCCCACCTTCCCAAAGGTATGCCCAAACCTTCCCAAAGGTATGCCCCAACCTTCCCAAAGGTATGCCCAAACCTTCCCAAAGCTATGCCCAAACCTTCCCAAAGGTATGCCCCACCTTCCCAAAGGTATGCCCCACCTTCCCAAAGGTATGCCCCACCTTCCCAAAGGTATGCCCCACCTTCCCAAAGGTATACCCCACCTTCCCAAAGGTATGCCCCACCTTCCCAAAGGTATGCCCCACCCTCCCAAAGGTGTACCCCCACCTTCTTAAATTGTGCCATGTTCACTTCACCTGATTCTCCACCTTCTGTTGGCTCACTTACCTTTTCAACAGCAACTCTCTTCAGTTCTTCCCTCTTTAAGATCCGTTGGAATCCCGCCACGATTCGTCGTAGTCTGGTATTCAAGTCGGAGGGCGTTGGCCACGAAAGCAAATTGGAAGATGTGGTGGATGCGGGGTTTGGAGGATTTTCTAGATGAAAAATATAAGTCGTGACAACGCTATAGAAGGTATCGTTTCCACAAACAACATTCCACAAACAACGGTGTCATAGTGGTCGATGTAAAAGTGTGTTGGCGATTATAGATGGACACTATTACATCAACCATTATGACACCGTTGCGATCCTGGCAACCAAATGGAAACCAGGCTTTTTTCCAAGCGAATTTGTTCCCAACAAGCGACTTGTTATATTGTCTTATGCGTGCTCATGCAGCTGCACCTAATTAAGCTTGGTTTTCACGAACGACGCAAGCACAAGAGTCCTTATTTCACAGTGAAAACAGGCTCGACGTAAGCATAAGAGTCCTTATTTCACAGTGAAAACAGACTAGACGTAAGTACAAGAGTCCTTATTTCACAGTGAAAACAGGCTCGACGCAAGTGCAAGCACTGACGCAAGCACAAGGATGAACAAATTTCCTTTTCCTTGTGCTTATGTTTGGGCTTGCATTGTGATCATAAAACCGAACACAACGCAAGCACAACGGAGTCTTGGATATCTAATTACGTATGGCCAATCAAAATACTCGATCTATAGGTCCCTCGTGTAACCGCGCGCGCTGTCATGCGAATACAAGATGGCAGAATCTGCAGAAAGATTGACGACTGGTAACGCAACGCAACATGCGGTTCGTGTTCAGTTGACGCATAGCTGTGGTAGCGCTTATGCTTGCGTCTGTGCTTGCGTCTATGCTTGCGTCTGTGCTTGCGTCTGTGCTTGCGTCTGTGCTTGCGTCGCTAGTGAAAACCAGGCATTAGCAATCCATTCAATTTTCACAATAGAAATGTAGTCTTTTGGAAACAAATTCACCCCTAGTGGAAAAAAGCTTAGTGATGGAGAGAGAGAGAGCGACTTTTGCTTGATGTCCAAACTCGATAAGTCAGCTGTATCTATTTATGTTTACCTTGCGGCGGTGGCGTTATAGCAACTGGTTTCGGCTTCACTACTTTTGGCTCCGTGAATTCATTCCGAGCTTCCTACACAAGTAAAACACGAAGAACGATTTTGAAAAAAGATTTTCTTTGGTTAAATTAATCAGTTATGTTGTTAAAAGTTACCAGGCCGTTATACTTTGATCAGAGGATTTTCTCAGTCATGAAATATCAGTAGTCCAACATGTGTAAAACATCACTTCAAAGGTATGGCTGGTAATATACTAATATGTGTCTTGGTTGGATTGATAGATGGATGAATTGATAGACGGGTAGGTAGGTAGGTAGGTAGGTAGATGGATTGATAGATGGGTAGGCAAGTAGATAGATGGATTGATAGATGGGTAGGCAGGTAGATATATGTATTGATAGATGGGTAGGTAGGCAGGTAGATAGATGTATTGATAGATGGGTAGGTAGGTAGGTAGATGGATGGATAGATGGATGGATAGATGGATGGATAGATGGATGGATAGATGGATGGATAGATGGATGGATAGATGGATTGATAGATGGGTAGGTAGGTAGGTAGGTAGGTAGGTAGGTAGGTAGGTAGGTAGGTAGGTAGGTAGGTAGGTAGGTAGGTAGGTAGGTAGGTGGATGGATAGATGGATGGTAGAATGGATGGATTGAGATGGAACTCACTTTTCTTTCTGCATCAAATTCTTCTTCATAATCTGATTCACCATCTTCAATCTTTCTGTCTTGAGGTGTTGGTAGTTGATAATCGGGATCATCTCTACTATCATCCTCCTCTCTGGACATCAACAAAGACATACGCATCAATAAAGATGTCTTCTGCAGTAATGACTAAACTATCGTTTATTTTAAGAGTTATATTACGCAGCATGTTGTAGTATGGAGCTCACCTTCCTTCGCCGTCAAGGGTATCACCAGTTGGAGGATCTTCAGCTGACGTTGGTGGACCACAGCGCGCCAAGAAACACAGACATGGGTCAGCTCGAATGGCGTTGTACCGTTCGTAGCCTAAAAATAAAATGAAATAATTATATTAGAACTGCAACCAATAAACACACATCACTATTGTCGTAACGTAATCTACTTAAAACACTTCCGGCTACATTTTCTGAACAATAGTTGCTCGATCCAGTCTTCTTTCGAGATTCCAACTAAATCTCGAGACTCGTTTTAACAAGAGGTCTGCTCAGACGTTCACTCGGGCTACTGATGTCTGCAACAATTGGCGTAGCCTTCGCACATCTAGAAAATCTGTGGAACAGCGTGTGCATATTAAGTGTTAGTTAAAAAGTACACTCAAAACTCTCAGAAGCAAGATCGGTTCAATAAAACATATAAACACAGATTTGATCGAGTACACATCAGCGTACGGTTATCGTGATCGCGGAAGACGCCTGCTAGGCATCAACAGGGGCTAATTTAGCCTGCGTAGGAAACTATGATGCGATAGGATATAACTGATGAGTCAGCTATTTTTTCATTCTTCTAGTTAGTCAAAAACGTAGTTATAACACCAGACTTGCTTCAAGGTCATCTTATTCTTTGCCTAAGATAAGAACCAAGTAACCAACTACGGAAAATTTAATATCAGATTTGTTGGTCCTAATGTGTGGAACCAAATTGATGAAGAAATTATGAATCTCAAGAAATCAAAATCTAAAGAGTGAGTGTCAACCGTGACGCATTGCACGCTCGGTCGGCCATTTTTTGAAGCACGAAATTCCCTTGGTGAACTGCATCCGTAAATATCTTGTCAATCCTCGATATAAATTATTCATTTTGTCTTTTAATTGAAAGAAGATATACCTTAGAAAGTAATTATTTCTGTATTTTTCACAAAACTCGACGTTTTCTTGACTTTCGTTTCGATTTATGTCAGCCTCGTGTAAGACAAAATGGCGAGGTTCAAACAAAAAAATCAGTGTTTGAGTCGACGTATTTGAATTGTGCAGGATGAATACGAAAGCCTCTATAGGGTTTTCTGAGAAGACTTGGTGAATTTCCGAAGTATTTACCACGTCAAGTTGGTGACGAAGCACTTCAAAACACTTCGTTATCGTATACGGAAGGTAAACACAAACGCGCAATGCACGATGGTTGACACTCACTCTTTAAGGAAAAACTTTAAAATGTCTTACTGCAATCGTAATCTAACCTATAAATATTCTAGTACTTGCAGTAATCTTTTCATCTGACCTACTTTTGTTTATAATTAATTATAATAAGCAAACTGTCCAGTCTAGCCTTTTGGTTATTACAGTTAGCTTATAATAATAATAATAATAATAATAATAATAATGATAATAATAATAATAATAATAATGACGTATTAGGAGCGTTATACAATAGTCTCAATGTTCTTACAACAATATATATATTCTTAAAGTTACTTTTAAAACTAATTACAGTTTCATTATAAGATAAAGCCTACTACACTATGAACAATAACTATTAATTTAAAAATAGAAAAGTCTTAAAGGGACACTCCGGCCCAAATATAAATGTAGTTCATATGAAAGATCTTACTGACTTTAGATTATTTCCAAAGTTTCAGCATTCCTATCAATTTAGTTAAGAAGATGTGGCTAGTTGAAGTTGGAGAGTTTGTCCAATTTCGACGCCATTTTGTTTCTCAAATATGACATCACTGAGTGACGTGATCTCGTATTATGCCTAAGAAGCTCCTCTACTTTCCTGCATGATGAACTAAATAGTTTATTTCGACTAATTTTCGTCCAAAGACCATTCACAATAACTATCACTATGTGATCGCCATCAAAACAACTCCACTGACGATAAAGCATCACTCAATGACGTCATATTTTCAAAACCAATATGGCGTCAAAATCCACAAATTTTCAACTTCAACTAGCCATATCTTCTTAACTAAATTGATAGGAATGCTGAAACTTTGGAAATAAACTAAAGTCAGTAAGATCTTTCATATGAACTGCATTTGTATTTGGGCCGGAGTGTCCCTTTAACTGCAGACTTAAAACTACTTAATATTTCAAAGCTTCTAATTTCCTGTGGTAATGAATTCCACAGTTTTGGTGCTGCAACCGAGAATGCTCTGTCTCCATATACCTATCTATACGTACTAACACATCTGTCAATTATTCAATCTAATATAAATTATGGTATTTAATAAAGTCTTGTCTTGTCTTATCTTATCCTAGACTCGGTGCTACCAGAGGTAGCCCAAGTAACAACAACTATTAAAATAAAAATTGAGACCAGAAAGGTGCAATGGTTACACACGGTCAAATTCCACTTTCTTATTTAAATTGGTTTCTCAATTTATTCAAAGTATATACTGCTTCAAGTTACCATGTTTATAAACACCAATCACTAATGATTTATCAGCGTCCTCGTCCCACCAGTCTGATGGGGGATCTCCTTCCGTTATTGGGAGATTGACGATCACAGTACTAGAGGAAATAAACGGAGATGAAAATTACTGTCACATGGAAATTAGATACATCAGGAACAAATACAAAGATCAAGTTCAGAAATCCAGATGGTATTCTAATGAGTAAGAAGAAATCATGAGTTCTCAACTATATCACGTCTTACCTTGCCAAGCACTCATTATTGACAGCTGTTTCCATCGGACCAATCACTTCACATCTCATGATATATAATAATCTGACACGGAGAAGAATTCTAGAAAACACGCAGAAATAGAGAAGGAAATGAGAATATGGGGAAAAGAACAAAAGACTTCATCAAAGTAAAAATACAACTTTGGGCATTTCCAATGTCGATGAAATTCAAGGAATCTATAGCATAGTCGTGCGGGTTGGGTGCGCCACCTCGCAGGCTAGATACGTAGTTATCAGGGCATTGAACAACTGGCCTCTGTCTGTTGTCCTCCAAGTTCTAACGGGAATACTAATGTTTAATTTTTCAATGTATAAATTTCATGCATTCTTCATCTGACCTGAAGAAGGACACATTGTCCAAAACGTCGTCCATGAATATACGTAAGTACTCTTATTTAAGATGGCTCGACAGTTTAAATCACGAAAAATTGCATTTTTACATTTTTTCCTCATAAAAACGTTTTGTAATGCAGATCTGAGCTTTATTTTGGTTCATTGCATAGCTCGAGCAGTGGTCTTGATTATTGAAACGTTTCACACTTGTAGCATTTGTATATCTAGAGAAATTGTGTTTATGATAAGCGGCAGATTTTATGCAATTTATTGGAAACACGATTTCTCCACTCCGGTAAACTTTGAGGGTATAAAACTTTTCAGTAAACAAGACCACCACTAGAGTTATGCAATGAACCACGATGACGCACAGATCTGTATTACAAACATTTTTATGCGGAAAAATGCAATTTCTCATGATTTAGACTATCGAGCCACCTTATTCTTACATCTCATGCATACAACACACCTACATACAAGACACCCCCTTCACCCAAAAAAACCCAGAAAAAACATCCAATTTACTTGTTACAATGATGTCGTAAATGCTTCTTATATCCTTCATCTAAAATAAGCAACTCAGGATTGACGCTCTTCCAATCCCCGATGGCTTCTAACAAAGCAATGGAACTTTTATTAATTAGCTTGCTTCCCGCTTTTCCTTTCTTCGAAGCTTTCTTTGACTTCTTGCCGCTGCCTTTCTGCAGTGGCATATACGTGGCGTCCAGTTCCTCGCTCGGAAGTCTCTCGCGGGTGTGTAGGGGTTTGATAAGCTCCAAAATGAACGACCGTAATTTCTCGTCACCACGGTAAGCGTGCACGCAGAACAACAATATTGATCGCGAGATCGCTTCCACTTCTCTTTCGGATAGCTTTCGTTTTCGAATTGCGTGGATCACATCTTTCCATCTTTCCCAGCTGTGAAAAAGATATGGCATATGGTAAAACAGTTCATTGCTCGCATAATTAATATGCAGATCAAGGCTGGAAAAGGTTGCACGGTACCAAATTAACGTCTGACAATACATGGACAACGATACATGATACATCATACATAAAGAATCGTTAAAGGACATTGGCAACAAAAATTAAGTTTGTCTAATATAAAAGAACTCGTAAATGATAGAGTAACACCTTTTACAACTTTTCCGTATTTTACTTCGTTTTTGAAATATTTCAGTTTGTTTGATAAGGGAATTTTCACTAATTAAAAAATGTCTTATACTGTATCTCAGTGATTGCTAAGTTTACAACGTTCATTATCATGAGGAGTTATTATACACACATTTTCAAGTAAATTTGTGGAACAAACTTGAAGATGAAACTAATATTTTAATGAGTGAAAATTCTCTACCCTGCACCTGACGTCAGAGACCATCTCATTTACATATCAAACAAACTGAAATATTTCAAAAACGAAGTAAAATACGGAAAAGTTGTGTTACTCTATCTGTATCATTTTACGAGTTCTTTCATATTAGACAAACTTAATTTTTGTTGCCAATGTCCTTTAAGCTCAAATCTTCAGGAAATGTTTCTGAGTCCCGGACAGGAATCGAACCTGTAACCTTCTGATTGCCGGTGAGACGCTCTAACCATTGAGCTACCGAGACTCAGATGGAGGGCGAAGGTTACAATGATGTACTGGTTCAATTGATATATGTCCTGCCTTGCGGCAGTCACTATGTATCAGAATAGAGCTTTTTGCGCAATGATGTAATTTTTTAAGTTTCACCACGGTCGTGGCTAGATGGAATACTCGCAGTTGAGGTGACCGTGAGGTACTAGGTCTGAGTCGTCTTTTGGACGATCCTTTTATTAGCATTAAGGTTAGTATTAGAAAACCCATTAAGCAGGGGGTTAGGATCTAAATTGTTTTTGGGTTAGCAGTTCCATGATGTATTTCATCATACAGGCATGTCCGATCATATGATAGCAGTACATTCTCTCATTTCGTCCAACCTCTCGCGGATACTAAAAAAGATCGTCCAGAAGACGACTCAGACCTAGTATACCTCACGGTCACCTCAACTGCGAGTATTCAACCTTTCACCACCATGCCTCACTTTGGTTTTCTAATAGTTCTAATTAGCGATCGAACTTACATTAGTTCTAATTAGCAATTAAGAACTCGAAATTAATTATATGAGATATAGTTGACAAGCCTGTATACTTACCCAAACACAAGAAGACATTTCTCCACCTTGAAGCATTCAACTCGAGTCCATGCTCTTTTCTTTGGTTGTGGTGCTTCATCATCGGAGTCAAGATCTGATAACTCGAAGTCGACGTCGTCTTCTTTGCCGTATCTCTTCGTCTGTTTTCTTTGACGGGGAGCGTCGATGATTCTTTCATCCTGTTCGAAATGCGATGGAAAACACCGTTTTAGACTGTTTGGAATATAAGTTTACCAGAATTCAGATGGCAGAGTGAATGCTACCTTTTGTACTAGTTTGTACTGCTAATTCAGCAGTCTCGAATTGACAGTACGTATGTCGCACATACAAACTAGTACACAACGTAGCATTCGCTCTGCCATTTGAGTTCTGGTATCTCAATGGTTAGTTCTAACCAGAGATCATGAAGGTTGCGGGTTCAAACAATTTACTGTAATAAAATAACCAAGCTGCAAGTCATATTTAATATATGTTCTTATCCATTTCTTTACCTTATTCAATAACTCATCCACGTCAATGTCAGCTTTCATGGCCCATTTCCTCCAGAAATCTGGATCATCTATGTCGATATCGTCGCCTTTCTTTGTCGCCGTAAAACTCGCCTAAAACGCAAATCATAGAACATGTTTACAGTGAACTCAAAGAGGAACACACCGTGTCCGTCTTACCTTGGCAAAAGTAGATCCCTGACCAACGGAGTCAATCGTTACAACTTGAGTACGTCTTTCCAAGATCTGATCAATGTCTTCTTCACAAAACCTAAAGAGAAACCACCATGTTGTTGTAGATCTTTCACTACCACATAACCAAGTATATATGATTACAGAGACAACAAAATTCTGGTTATCTTTTCATGGTTATTCAGAATGTGGTTAGGCTATGTACAAGTTATTAACCCTCACAGGGAAAAGACAGAAGGGGATACGGGAGTCGAGAGGGCAAGTATGGGAGGGTGAGTACAGGTGTCGGGAGGGTGAGTAAGGAAATTGGGAGGGTGACTAAGGGATCGGGAGGGTGACTAAGGGATCGGGAGGGTGACTAAGGGATCAGGAGGGTGACAAATCAAGAGGGTGACTAAGGGATTGGGAGGGTGACTAAGGGATCTGGAGGGTGACTAATGGATCAGAAGGGTGAGTAAGGGAATCAGGAGGGTGACTAAGAGATCGGGAGGGTGACTAAGAGATTGGGAGGGAGATTAAGGGATCGGAAGGGTGACTAAGGGATCGGGAGGGTAACTAAGGGATCGGGAGGGTGACTAAGGGAATCGGGAGGGTGACTAAGGGAATTAGGAGGGTGACTAAGATCTACATGAAGGCTAGAATGAGGTTTATATTGAGAATATTTAACACAAAGTTCCACCTACTTTGAGCTGGCTTCATCGTCATCCATCACCGCTCCGTAGGCACCTTTCCTCAACAAATCTTCAATTTCTTTTTTAGATAGTGCTTGCTGCAGAGGGATAAAAGGTAGAGTTATAACAACCATGCAAGGAAAAAAGGGAACAATAGTAGAGTTGATTGCACAAGCATTGCTCAGAAAAGAGTGAAAAGTGTGTGCCACAACATATCGAGATACTAATACTAACATTTGGCCCAGTAGGGTTTGCTGCTGCATTATCTTTAGCATTCATAGACTGCAGCACCGCCTTGTCTAAGCCAAGCTTCATACTTGCTCTGTCAAACATTTCCCTTTCGTACGAATTTCTCGTAATCAGACGATAGACCTTCACAGCCTTTTCCTGACCAATCCGATGGCACCTAGCCTGCGCTTGCAGGTCGTTCTGCGGGTTCCAATCCGAATCATAGATAATCACCGTGTCAGCGGCAGTCAAATTAATACCCAGGCCACCCGCTCGAGTACACAGGAGAAAAACAAAGCGATCAGAGTCTGGTTTAGAGAACCTATCGATGGCGGCCTGGCGAAGATTTCCACGAACTCGCCCATCGATTCTCTCAAACGGATACTTCTTGCAAATCAAGTAATCCTCAAGAATATCCAAACACCTCACCATCTGCGAGAAGAGCAACACCTTATGGCCACCTGCTTTCAGTTTCGGCAGTAGTTTATCAATGAGGACTAGCTTCCCAGAAGCTTCAATCATCGAATTAAGGTGAATTGTCGGCGTGAATTCTCCGGAGACGTTCGCTACATACTCGCCAACGATCTTCTCCTCGGCACCGTTGATGAGGAACGGATGATTGCAACATTTCCGTAGTTCCATCATCGTGTTCATTAAGTTGGGCACGTTCGATGTTGATACCGCGCCTTTACTTAAGAATGTGAAATTTCTTTCTAATATGGCGCGGTAGAACTTCTTTTGAACTGTAGTAAGTTCCACCTAGAGAGAGAGAGAGAGAAAGAGGGAAATGTTAGATTATTTGAAATGGGTGGCTAAAATCTTCACAACAGGGATGGTTATGACATCAGAAGGAAGGCAGCAACATGGCTAGTTCATCATTTATCAGAGAAACGTGACCCATGCATCCTCATCATATGTCTACTAATCCGTATAGGCAGTACATCTATCAATCAAACCAATACATCATTGTAACCTAGCTCAATGGTTCGAGTGTCTCACTGACAATCGGAAGGTTATAGCTTCGATTCCTGTTCAGGACTCAGGAAACTAAACTTAGGAATAAACCACGCAGCTAGTATCTGACCATACCTAAACTTTGACCAGTCGTAATCTTCAGTATTGGGATTAATGTGGACACCATACGTGGATACACAGCGATAGAATAATTTTTCTGAGGATATGAGCTTGACGATCGTCCCTGCATCGTGTATATATTAACACATAGCATTGTCCTTATCCAAATCTCTCATTTTACGACATAAAAGTCGTCGCAGTTTGCTGTACTGCCATGTGGTCTAATGTTTCCAGCCTTCGTAGAGTGTGAAATGTTCGCCCAGCGGCATCGTTACTAAAACTATGTACACGCATAATTAACGTTGCTTGTACGTTGTCGCCACATTGTTGATATTGAGAATAAAATCTAGTGTTGTGTTGTTTTATTGAAGTGATTGTTTGGTGAATACGAGACACAACACATAGTGTCCCCAATTAGCTGTAATATAGCTAAATACATTGACACTTCAATAACGAAAACGTTACACCACGGGCGGAGGGACCTTCACATTTTTTAGAACTACTAATCCTAACCCTAATCTCAATCCTAACCCTAACCTTGATCCTAACCTTAAACCTAGCCCTAACCGTAGCTATCCATAAACTAACGAAGCATAAAAAAGAAAGGTCCATTTGAGTCACCCTTTTAGCCTTCCCGGAGAGGTAGGGTGAGCACGCCATTTATCCTGGTCAGCGGCAAGCAGTCGTCTTCTGGACGATCCTTTTATTAGTATTAAGGTTAGTAATAGGATTTTTACTTAGCTTTCGCAGGGGTTAGGGTTAGATAACCCATTGGGCGGGGGGTTAGGGTTAGGATCTAAGTTGTTTTTGGGGTTAGCATACATGCCTATATTACGATAATATAATATACACGCAGATACTAAAAAAGATCGTCCAGAAGACGATTGCTTGCCGCTGACCGGGATAAATGGCGTACTCACCCTCTCCGCCCGTGGAGTAACGTTTCCCTTCAATAAAGTTATTCATCCATTCATAAAGTTATTCACGTAACTAGAAAATCATTTTGCAATAATGCAGAACATTCAAAAATAAATTTACAATAAAAATAGGTCCGCATGGCGAGTTATGGCGGTCACCGTATAATGGCCGCCACAAAATCGCGAGACTTGTTGCCTAATAGCAATACCTTTACAGATAGACGTCTGTATGCAGCAAATGTCGCCAGAGAATTACATATAAAGTGTCGCCCAAAAATTACAGTATACAACCGCCTATTAATAAAAACTCTGCCTTTATGGTTTACATGTAAACGTACTAATAACAAACCTCGACTATGGTCTCTTCTTTTGGAGCTAAACTTTTCTCAACATCCTCCTTCATTCTCCTTAACATCATTGGCCTCAAAAGCTGTGACAGAAACAAAGATGGGCACACACTTAACTCCAATTAAATGTTCAATGATAAAACCAAAATTGACTCTCTCTCTCTCTCCCTATCTCTCTCTTTCTATCTTTCTCTATCTCTCTCTTTCTCTATCTCTCTCTTTCTCTATCTCTCTCTTTCTATCTTTCTCTATCTCGCTCTCTATCTCTCTGTATCTTTCTGTATATCTCTGTATACAGGTAGCTCTCTCTCTCTTATCTGTCTATCTCTCTTTATTATCTCTGTCTATCTCTGTCTATCTCTGTCTGTATCTGTCTATATCTGTCTATCTCTCTTTATCTCTCTCTCTCTCTCTCTCTCTCCCTATCTCTCTCTTTCTATCTTTCTCTATCTCGCTCTCTATCTCTCTGTATATTTCTGTATCTCTCTGTATCTCTCTGTATATCTCTGTATATCTCTGTATAGCTCTCTCTCTCTCTCTCTTATCTCTGTCTATCTCTCTTTATCTCTCTTTATCTCGCTCTATCTCTGTCTATCTCTCTTTATCTCTCGCTATCTCTCTCTCTCGCTATCTCTCTCCATACAATTACTTACGGCCTGCAACCTTTCTACTTGTGCTTCAGTTCTCAGATTACCAAACTCCATAAGGAAAGCGTGTTGCGAGGGGAACTGGGCCGGTTCAAGAAAATTCAACAAACTGAAAAGCTCGTCGACGTTGTTCTGAAGCGGTGTTCCGGTCAGCAGTATTCGATGTTCCTGTGAGATCACAAAAAAACAAGCATTGTGTCGTGTACACAGCTAGTAATTGCGTTGGTGGGCGAACAATAATGTAATAATGCATCTATCATGGGTGAACCTATGGGTGGTTAAAGTGCCCATAACCTCAACATTTTTTATTGTCTTGTTTGGAAGAACTTTTAAAATGATAAAGTAACTTCTTTTGAAGATTTTCGTTCCTTCGCTTTCTTTTTGAGATATATCAGTTTGTTTGATATGCAAATATCTGGAATTTCGTCACACATGCATAATGACTTATTGGAGAAATGTGTGTATCTCTTTCATTCTCGAACGAAATCCTTTAAAATCAACAAGTTTGGTGTTGTGGGAGAAACGCACACACGTGCTATTCACACTTTAGTGTTTTTATTTCATGAACGCAAAGATATATAACATTCTCTGATAACTCATTATGCATGTGTGACGAAATTCCAGATATTTGCATATCAAACAAACTGATATATCTCAAAAAGAAAGCGAAGAAGTGAAAATCTTCAAAAGAAGTTACTTTATCATTTTAAAAGTTCTTCCAAATAAAACAATAAAACATTTTGAGGTGAGGGGCACTTTAAAGGTTAGGACACACGAGGCGACAAATCCCGGGGACATGACGCGGGGACATGTTTCATGGACAAATCCCGTCGTGTGTACTAGGCAAAACTTTGTCGCGGGGACAAAATTTTGTCCCAGAAACATGTTGCATGTATTCAAAATGATTTGAATTCGTGCGACATGTCGCGGTGATAAAAGTATGTCCCCGTGACTTGTCCCATCGTATGAACAGCTCGTGTAACTATAGTCCCCAGGACAAAATTAAAATAAACCAATCACATAACGTTATTTTATTTTCCTTTTCCGACATGTGTCCTCAACAAGGGAAATGTCCCCGCGACATGCCCCCGCAATTTGTCGCTTCGTGTGTCCTCAACAGGGGAAATGTCCACGCTCCCGCGATTTGTCGCCTCGTGTGTCCCAACCTTAATACTTCATCTTGCAGGATGTAGCGAACCCCTAACCCTAATCTCTTATTTAGTGGTATGGGTTCACTATATCCCTGCAAGATGAAGTACTTGCCCAACGTTGTTCACCATTGAGCTTGCGAACATGCAGCTTACCATTTGTAAATTATTCAATCCTTCCAGTAGCTTACAGTGCCTGTTCTTCAGTCTGTGTGCTTCGTCAATCACCACCACCCTCCAAGGAATACCACTGAGAAGAATGTTATCAGCTAAACAAATGAAACACACAGAGACAAAATATCATCAACAATTGATGACTCAGATGCATTTATGTCCGTCCAGCTTTGACCAGCTGTTGTGGTCTAGTGGGTACCACACATGTCTATGAGCTGGGAGGTTCAAATCCTGAGTCAGACCACTACTCAGGGTTTTAAAAATAATTGAGGAGAAAGTGCTGCCTTTGCAACAACACCAGCAAATGGTGAGACGTTCGGGTCTTCTCGGAAAACGACCTTGAATCGTAGGCTCTCGGAATCCTTATCAGTTGGGTTTTCCGTTCACAGTAAGAGTGATAAACTTGAATAGTTGAGCGCTTAATACATTAAAGGGATATGGCAATATAAATTAACTTTGTCTCATTTGAAATAACTCGTGAAATGGTATAACAAGACCTTTTACAATTTTCCCTTATCTTTTTTGGTTTTCGAAATAATTTGACGAAAGACAGCGTGCTGTCCGCCATCTTGGAATTATTTTCGATATGCATGTGACGTCATAAATAGGGTAAAGTGAAATTTTTATCTTGCCAACCTTACGACATTATGAGCCAGAAACTCGATTATGTTGCACTATTTCCATTTTCAATTGGCCCACAACATTTTGAAAAGCCTTCCGCAGAAATTCGGTCACCTATGGAGTAGTTTCATCATGGGTTTACCCTGCTTGTGACGTCACCAATTTCCTAGTTAATTAGGTCAAATATTACAACAAGATGGCGGATTGTAGACTGTCTTTTGTCATAATTATCTGAAATATTTCAAAAACCAAGAAAGATACAGAAAAATTGTAAAAGGTCTTCTTATACCATTTTACGAGTTCTTTCAAATGAGACAAAGTTAATTTATATTGCCATATCCCTTTAATAGGGCAACCTTATCCTGTGTGATCGACTCTAAATAAATCATACTCATGTACAGTTTAGAGAGTTAAATCAGTAACATGCCTTGCCACTGACAAATCCAAATTTCTCTTAACGTTTGGTGAACTTACCAATCAGGATTTCATACGTGGTAATAAGCACATGAAATTTATACATCCCAATCAATGGTTCTCCCTGAAATAAATAAAGTCAACAAACAAAATAATATTTTTCCAGTTTCAAAAAACAATTCAAAAAATAGGTACGCTAGACGTACATGTATCTGCGCCTACAATCGGTTATTAGTCATGGTCGGGAGTTATCGTCGCCACTTTGATCGGAAGCAGCCGTTTAGAACTTGATTGGCTCCGAAGAAGCTATGCCATTGTTACTTACATCACACATCAGTGTGACTATAATATATCTGTGCGTGCGCAGATACATAAACATGAATGCTTAAAGTGCCCCTAACCTCAACATTTTTTATTGTCTTATTTGGAAGAACTTTTAAAATGATAAAGTAACTTCTTTTGAAGATTGTCGTTTCTTCGCTTTCTTTTTGAGATATATCAGTTTGTTTGATATGCAAATGTCCGGAATTTACGTCACACATGCATAATGACTTATTGGAGAAATGTGTGTATCTCTTTCATTCTTGAACGAAATCCTTTAAAATCGAGAAGTTTGGTGTTGTGGGAGAAACGCACACACGTGTTATTCACACTTTCGTGTTTTTATTTGATAAACGCAAAAATATATAACATTCTCTGATAAGCCATTATGCATGTGTGACGTAAATTCCGGACATTTGAATATCAAACAGATATATCTCCAAAAGAAAGCGAAGAAACAAGAATCTTCAAAAGAAGTTACTTTATCATTTTAAAAGTTCTTCCAAATAAGACAACAACAAATTTTGAGGTTAGGGGCACTTTAAGGTTACTGTAGACCTTCGCAGGTCAAAAATTAAGAAAACTTTTTTTTTAGCTTTAAATGTGGCAGTTTGCTAAATCTTTTGTATAGGAAATTTTTTTTTCAATTCTTAGCAGCAAAAATGGCACTCTCTTTTGCAAAGGAATTGCATAAGACAATTATTACTTCAATCACAGTTTTCTCCAGACATGTTTTCGGCTAAAATAGAAAGTTTAAAAACTTCCAAGTCGAGTCCTATTTATCAGAATCGTCTAAAAATTGACAGTCTTTTAGAATGATATCTTGGTAACAAAACCGTGTCTGGGAATTTTGAAATTTTCATTCTTCATCGTTTTAAAGCCTTTTTCGCAAGTCTCTTTGGCTTGAGTCTCGCTGAAAGAAGTAAAATCGCGATAACTTTTTAAGTATTCGGAATTTTGAAAATCCCAGACTCCGTTTTGTAAAACAGACGATTCCGATTTGACTCATATCTAAATGAATGCAAAACTCCAAACTTGCGCGACACTTTAGCTTCTTGAACCGGGGAGTTAAGAAAGGCGAGCAGGAATTTCTTTTTTTTTCAATTCAACCAAACATATTTCAACAGAGACTTGTAGTCAGTTATATAAGCTATCCAATGATATATAGGTTTATATATTTTCCATTAATACACAGAGCGCGCGAAGGTCTACAGTAACCTTAAAGCTAAATCCGACAAAACAGCGTTCAGAGGTCTTACGGTGGTGGTGGTAGCAGGCTGGCTTGCAACACCACTGACAAGCAACTTGATCTAAAATATGTTACCTGATTGCCTCGAAAGTAAAATTCATACTGCTGAATCAGCTGACGACTTGCAGCACTGTTAACAAAACAAAAATCACAGAATTTAAAATGCAGAGGTATTAATTTTGAAAGATAACAAGGCAAAGAGACGTTTACCTTCCGTGATGGACAACCACATTCATATCCGTCCATGATTCAAACTCTCTTTGCCAGTTTGCAATTGTTGACAGAGGGGCAATGACAAGAAATGGTCCTCGTATACCATGATGCTGTTAAAAAAGAAAAAACTTCAAATTGAATGATGTAGGTAAACCAGTATGAAATTATGTTCTCGCACACTGCTGGGAGCCGCTGCAGCTGTACAGCAGCAAGCTTGACATTTATTTCAAACTATTGTTAGTTATTACAGCTCAATAGAACATTTGTTAACTATATTAAGCTATTATAGTTTCTTTAAGACAACTAGTAATAATTCTCACTCAACTTTGCTAAGTTGGCCCACTAATTCTATTAACTAGTACTTAACCAATAATTAACTTTGCTATTACAGCATTGTAACCTATTTTTAATAATACTTCTTGATTACATGCAAGGGTGGGTGGGCAAGTCAAGCTATGGCAGATGCAACAACAAAATCTGAACTGCCTGACTAACCCGCCTCGCTTCCACCCGAGCCTGTCCCCAGGCTCCAGCAGCGTGTGAGAAAATTTTCCCACTTCTTTCGTTCCTCAGCCAGCGGAAAATAACACTTTTCTTCAAGCTATAGCAGCATGATCAATTTACGTAAATTACATTTTATGTACAGTAGCAGTGCAAAATGACAGGTGAAATCATTAGAAAAATATAATGTGGAACTTTGGCACACAATTTGAGCCACTATATGCAGCATATATTTATCAGACACGGGGGGTTATGACATCAGAAGACAGCAAGACATCAGAGAAACGTGACCCAGGCACCATGTGTCTCATTTTAAAATGATTTTCCATACTTGCACAAGTGAATTTCAGTGCTGCTTTTTTCACCAGTACGTGTAATGGTTTGTGGTTCAACTCCTCCTGCATATGCAGCCATACATAAACATACATAGGGGAAACACAGCACTGTAAACGAGCCTTAAGAATGGCTCTACCAAAAATTGATTTACCAGTACACTTCCAAACATTTTGTGTATTTTAATATGTATTGTATCCTAATAGCATGTGTACCTGGACGTGGATAAGAAATGTGAGACTTTGAATGGTTTTTCCAAGACCCATTTCATCAGCAAGAATACAGTTTTGCCTATAAGGAAACATATATTGGAACATTCATGAAGGACTTGTGTACAGCTGAGGTACAATGGGGTGCAGATACTATGTCCCACCCCATCCCCATGATTGTTGAATCACCATCATATTCATTTATTTTAAAGGCAGTAATCTCTAGTACCACAGCAACTGCATGTCCTCACTCAGTCTTCTTCCATGTCATCTTTGATCATCATCTCAGAGCATACCCTTCCACCTCCATCCTCACCCCTCTTCTCACCCAGTCATCATTACCTCACCTATCCTCTCAATACCCATTCTCTCCCTCAATACCTCACCTATCCTCTCAACACCCATTATCTCCCTCAGCTCTCCTCAGTACTCAATACCCATTCTCTCCCTCAGCTCTCCTCAGTACCTCACTTATCCTCTCAATACCCATTCTCTCCCTCAACTCCTTGCTAGTTACGGTAAGTACTGTAGTTCTGTGCTTCTTCAGGGGACCCAAGAGGGTATTCAGATGTAAGGTTACTACTAGATGTACTGTAGTGTACTGTGTAGTGGAGTACTGTATGAGATGACCATTTTATACTAACCCATTGTACCAGCAAAATTTAAGCCAATTTAATCCTTCCAGCTGGTAGTCTCTTAAAACATTTGAATTCTTGAATGGAGGCATATGGTCAAGCTTATGCCATTCTGTTGGATGAGGACGCTGATGAAACTGGACAAAAAAAACAACAAAACAAGTTATTGGGTAAACAATACTTTATTGACATATTTAGGTCATGTTTTGACAAACTTGAAATAGTGTAGTAGCAGGGTGTAACATCGCAAGCAAAGGCCCTTTGTCAGAGAGAGTGAAAGTCGTAAAGCAGGGAGAAATACCTGTCTTTCATGTGGCGCTGGTATTGCTTGATTCCTTCTGAATATTTGAACTGCTTCATCACCAACAACAGTCTTTGATAGAAACAATGAAAATGTGAAAAAATTATGGGTATGAAATATATTTATGAATATGTTATTTGTGAAATATGACAAAGTAAATGCATACCGTATTTCCTCTAATAAATGCCCGCGGCGCTTATTAAATATTGAAACAATTTGATGCGGCGTTTATTAGAGAGGGATATGTTATTGACCGAGCCGCGAGGTCCGGATAAGAAGGATATTGGTTGAGTTCTTTTTTCGTTTTTACTCTTAATACACTACTTCCTTGGAGCAGATGAGAGAAATAGCCTCGTTTGAAAGTTACTGGCAAACGAAAATGAGAAGTAGGACTGGTTGTTCCCGCATTATTCATTGCTCGCACTAACAAAGAAATCGACAGCAACAACTCTTCACGAAGAGATGGAGAAAAGAAAAACTGTTGTATTTCGAATTAAAATATGAACTCAAGAAGGAAAAAAATTAAAAGATTCCTTGTTTGGTTCTATTGTTGCCACATAAAAATAAATAAATCTGTCAATTTTAGCATCCTTTTTCTTGTACTTTCTGTATTTTTTCTAATAAACGCTGCTCTGATGTGTGAGGCAATGTAAACTACAAAATATTTTCTATTTTTCAACCATATTTTCACCCACCTCTACTTCCCAAGTACTTTCATCATATGCCAGTGTTCTCCATTTGACTAAATAATGAGTGACAGGCTGAAACAAATGGAGAATTGTTTTAAGTAATGTCTTATAATCATTATGTCATTAATTATCCTTACAATTGTCTTGTCTTATTAAAGTGGCCCTGTGATCAAATTTTTGGTATCCCGAATTTTTACATATTTGTAAAGAGCATGGTGTTCTTACTTAACTTGCCAAATTTCAAGCAATTGCGAGCATGTGAAGTCGCCTTTTCAGACTGTTTTTATACGAGATTGTACGGCCGCCATTACTCAAACATGTTCTGGAAGCTTAGGTTGCGATTAGATCAAAGACTCAACACGTGGTTAGTTGTGTATGAATATAAAGCTACCTGGGGAAAACTTTCTATTGTAACTTATCGTATAATTTCCATAAAGCTTGTCACGTGTTGAGTCTTTGACGTCATAATCACATACTTTGCTGTGAAATCGCAGGCTCGTCTGGAACAAGTTTTGAGCAATGGCGGACAAAATTTGGGCAACTTTGGAGGTTAAATTTCTTGTGATAGAACGTTTGTTGTTCATTTTTTTTGGCAAATGTAAACATTTATTAACCTAAAATTATGTTCTGTAACAAAAAATGACAGGAAATGTAATGTGATATTTCGTCTCAGGGGGACATTAATTATCCTTACAATTGTCTTGTCCTATTAATTATCCTATTAATTAACACACTCTTACAACTGACATTAGCATGTAAAGTACAAAGCAAGATCCAAATTAAACAAATAGATTCCATTTGGCCGTTGTCTGTTCAGTTATAGATGTACAGATGACGTCAGAACGTGGTAAGAACAAAAAAGTGGCCCACGAGACGGAGTCGAGTGGGTCAGTGATGTTTTTACCACGTTCTGACATCCTCTGTGTATCTATAACTGAACAGACAGCAAAAAATGGAATCTATTTGTTTTATACAATCAAAAACAACCCCAAAGGTATATCAAAGCTGTTGGGGCATGAAGAAAGAAAAACACAGCTGCTGACGTGATTTGACGTCACCCATGTATCTATCTGTCTTTTAATAGATTATGGGCAAGAACCAATGAAAATGCGTATATAAGTCACGTGATTGTATAATAAAGCATAGATATAATGGCAGAGGAACTGGATAGGAAACTTTAACAATGTTTCAAAAACAGAAACAATGTTTGCACAACTTACTATATTAATTATACGCTTATAAGTGGCTGATGCAGCAACTGATGGTCCCACATGGCTACATAAGTTATTGCTGAATTTAAATAATGGTATAATATTACTTTGTAATTGTAGCCATGTGGGCCCACCTGTTAGGATAACCGCATATAATCGTAGCAATTTGTGAAAACCGTTTCCGGTTTCATGAAGTATTTTATCCAGTTCTCCGTTTCCATTATATCTATGATTAAAGGTTGTGAAGAAAGAAGACAAACAACTGTGCTGCTGGACATAAGTTTGGTGTTAACAAGAAGCTTGTTCAAGACTGGGGGAAACAGCTAGACAAAATTCAGAAGCTACTGAAGATAAAATGTGCTGATTGTGGATCGAATTGCCACTGGCCAAAACTCAAAGTTAATGCCAAAAGCATAAAGTCTTGTAACATATACTTCTTCATAAGACTAGCTCGATTCCTGTCCGGGATTTTCTGAGGATATGAGCTTGACGATCGCCCATGTATTGTTTGTCTGCTCCAAGCTCTCCCACATTCACTATAGCAGTGTGTATATATACTTCTTCATAAGACTAGTTCAATTCCTGTCCGGGATTTTCTGAAGATACGAGCTTGACGATCGCCCATGTATTGCTTGTCTACTTCAAGCTCTCCCACATTCACTATAGCAGTGTGTATATTAACACATTATAGAGTAAGTAGTAAGTTGTAAATACTGTAGGTTTGATTAAAGCGTATTTATTTCTTCCTGTAAAATACTTCCAATTTGTTTTTTAAAGATTCTATTTCTGTGAATATTAGTCTGTGTCTGCTACCAGTAACTATTTAATTTGGGGACTCAACTTATACTCAGGGTACAGTATCGTGAAAATCACAATTTGTTGCCCCAAAATTAGGGGGTTGACTTATGTGCCAGGTCAATTTGTATGCTGTGATATATGCAGTATATGTTTGTAAAGGATAAAAAATTATTTTAAGCTAAGACTAACAATACCACCACTATATATACAGAACTTGTGACTAGGATCTCGGCAACAGCCTCCGTAGCTCAGTGGTCAGAGCACTGCACTAGTATCACAGGGTCAATTCCAGCTGGAAGGTCTTGAAGTTGCATTTTTCGCAACTGGTCCTGGTTTGGTCTTAAAATGTATATATTCCAACACTCAAAATTTTCCTTCACCATAAATCCTTAGAACATATTATTTTGTTTATGCTGTTTAAGTGCCACCACAAGAACCTACCTCTCCACTTGCTTGATCAACACCTGTCGACACATCCAAGACCCTATCAACCTCAACATAGTCTGGGTTAAATGGTTCATCGTCAAGCTATAACAAACGGTGGAAAAGAAAATATCAGAAATGTACTTTGAAGCCTAGATGGCGACACTCTGTTTGAGATGCTGTGGAATATTTAATAATCCTTTTGTGGTGAGCAAATGTGAAATATTATTGGAGGGGTGAAATCAAAGTTACATATGAAACAAATGCTTGTACCTCATCTGGAAACGGCATGCTACTCCTTTTAATGAAATAACGTTTGATTTTCATCTGCACTCGTTTATCCAATTTTGTGAGTTTCTCAACCGTCGCCCACTCACAGTGCAGGTATGAACTAAAACACCACAAAACAAAACACAATAAAATAACATTATAAAAGGGATGAGTAATAACACTCTCTTTGATGCCAACTGCTGGGTTGTTTTTACTAGTAGCGTAGCTTTTACCACAACAAGAAGTCAAGCAAAACCAAAATATAAAACTATGTTTATGTTCACATGTTAGTTTCATATTTCACTTACTAATTTTTATACTTCACTAGAAACTCTTCTCTCACAACACCATCCTCCTAAAATGATACAAAAAAACTAATTTTATTTTGAGAACAAAAATCAAGCCCCATAAATCCTTTCCCAAGCATTTACTATATTAAGCCCCTCTCTATTAAGCCCCCTCTCTATTAAGCCCCCCTCTCTATCAGGGCTCGATATAATTTTTCCAAGTTCATCGGACAAAATGTCAGACAATTTCGTTATTTCGTCGGACATTTTGAAAAGTTCATCGGACAAAATGTCCGATAATTTCGTTATTTTGTCGGACATTTTCGGCGAACATTTTCCGGCAGTTCCGACGATTGAATGTTGTTGGTGAAATTGCTGGTTGGGATCTTACCAATACGTGAATCAGAATGACAAACGAAATGAATGCTTTGCGCGCCAAGTCCACCATTTTATGTGTCACGAAATTCAGTTAGTTTTTATATAAACCAATAAACCATGGATATCTTGGCAATCCTTTCGGTAACTATATTCATTAATTTGTAGTTTTCTAAAACCTGTTCTTTAATAGATCATGGGCAAGAACCAATGAAAATGCATATATAAGTCACGTGATTGTATAAACAGTCATATAGCACAATCACCTCAGTCTTTCCTCGAAGTGCCAAGATCTTCTCAACAGTCAGTGTCTCCTCTTGAATTGGAATCTGATCCCCTGAAGACATCCCTCCATCCATGTTTTGAGATTCACTATTTCCCTTATCCCCGTCGCCATCTTCTTCTGAGAGATTATAATCAAAATCATCCTTGTACGTATTCTTCTTACGTTCTCTAAGTGACCTCCGCTAGAAATCATTTACCATTTTCAAAAATTAAAACATTTATTACGTACAAAAATGGTTCTACCAGAACCTTCACAACAAAAGTTTGGAAAAGGTCCAAACCTTCAGTTAAAAACACCACCCACTTCTCCTCAAGGTGTTTTTTCATTGTAAAACAATAAATTTTTAAATTAACCACACTTTATCACCCCTATTTCAAATGCTCAAATGTTGAACAGACATAGAATTTGTAATCAAAGCGATGAGGAGCTGCAAAGACTGCCTCGCAAAGATGTTTCATCTTCAAAAAAATAAAAACACTAATGATAGTGATAGGTATACAGTACTAAGTCATCACTTCAAGCCTGGATATTAGTGGATGGGTCACGGACATTGTCCTGTGCAAATATCCCATTTCTAGAGATTTGACAGTTACAACATTAATTAATAAATTGTGTCCGTCATTTTGTCTGCGATGTTCATCTTGTCCAAAGTTACTTAACATCAGGTGAAAGTAAAACATTTTTGTGTTGAATGAACTACGTTTAGATTTCATATTGTACAATCTCAGATGAGAGGCATTACGCTAAGTTTGGAGACATAGCGTAATGTCTCCAAATAGTAATGTCACCAAATTTAGTGCAATGTTTTGAGACGTTACACTAAGTTTTGAGATGATACGCTAAGTTGTATGGTGACAGGTACAATTTTTTGTGTGTCCGTTACAAATTTATTTGTGCTGGTCATTCTGACATAAATAATTAATTATTTCCAGGCTTGTACTTTGCTTATAAGAATAAATAAGAAAACCTGCCACATTCTTCTCAAAAGAAATTCAAACCTTCAAACAGCTAAAAACATTTCAAAGTTTTGAACCAACCCCCGGTTAGTTGAACAAATATATTTGCCAAGTTGTTTATGACTTACAGTTATACTTGAAGGCTGGTAGTCGTCTTGGTAATAACTTGCAGGAGACGTAGGTGGTGAAGGCTCATGGTCTGAGGAATCTCGCCTTTGTCGATTGATAACAGGTTTACTTAGGACAGTGGCGGGTGGTCTAGAAAGATATTTATAAAGATTACATGGACAGAACCCAGGGATTGGATTAGTTGGAAACTAACAATGTGTAATATTTTTTTTTTAAATATGATGTTAAAGGGGAACTGTACCCGAAATACAAATTACTTTTAAATAAAAGACCTTTAAGAATAATGTTTAGAAACGTTAATAGTTTTACGGTATCTGCTCTTGTACTCGAGAAATAACGTTTTCATTCTCGTATTTTATGCTTCTGGGCGCCGCCATTTTGAGTTTGCTCGACGGCTCAAGATTGATGTACAGCTTGTCTTTTGTTCCTTGCACTCAAGTGACGTCAAAATTGAAAATAGACTGCCGCTGGACCTCGAGAAAACTCGAAAATGGCGGGGCCCAGAAGCACAAAATACGAGAATGAAAACATTATTTCTCCAATACAAGAGCAGATACCGTAAAACTATTAACATTTATAAACATTATACTTAAAGGCTTTTTATTTAAAAGTAATTAATATTTTGAGTACAGTTCCCCTTTAACTCTTTCCCTACGGGCGCAGTTAAAATGGGTCGTTGATGACCCGCACAGTCGTCAATCGAAAAACACGGCACACGGTAATGCAAGATTAAAAATTGAAATTCGACAAGCGCCAGGAACATAAAATCCACGCACACGCCAAGTTTGATTTGATTTCATAAACAACTCTGCGATTGGTGGCATTTTGAGTTTTCAAGATGCTATGCGGGCGTGCAAGATGGCCTTTTCTGGAAAAATGTAAATTTTTCAACCTGATTTATGATAATTAATGCTAATTTATATTAACATAATGTGTTTTGTTGGGGAAATTTAAAAGAACAAGTAAAAGCCGGTTTATTGGGCTTCCAGAAAATGTATAGCTTTCGCAACAGTTATGGTTATTTCAAGAGATATCAATAGAACAACGTGGTCGTTCAATTTTTGATGTTTTTCAGCCGTAGGGAAAGAGTTAAAGTGCTTATAAACCCAAAATGGGTTTTTGGTGATTCGGATAGAACATAAAAAGTTAGTTAATAAGTTCTGGATTAGTTTTTGCGTTAAACTTTTAGTTTCGGAGATATAACGGCTCAAACATGCAAATTGTGCCATTTTTTGGAAAAAAGTAGCGCCACCAAAATAACACACAGGGACCTGGATCCGAGGAACCCATCTTCAACAACAACTAGGCTTTTGTATAGAAGACAGCTATCTTAAGAGTTTTTATTGAAAAATGCCCAAAAGATGTGTCTTTACGATGTTACCTTGTCCACTCGAATTGTAATATATTTTTATAAGTATTGAAACATAACACGTTCCTCGGATCCAGTCTCCCTGCCTGCGCTACTTTTTTTCACAAATTGTGACTTTGAGCCCTTATATCTCCGAAACTAAAAGTTTAACGCAAAAACTAATCTAGAACTTATTAACTAACTTTTTATGCTCTATCCGAATCACCAAAAACCCATTTTGGGTTTATAAGCACTTTAAGGAACAAGTGTCAGTCATCTCAATAAGCAAAATAATGGCATACACAAAATTGCAGGCCTAAACGATTCTAGACATGCAATACTTTAGTGCCATTGCCCACCATTAACTACATACTGTTAATTCAAACCCTGCAGAACTGCTACACAAATAATGCAACATTAATGTTTGCCATTACTCTGTGAAACTACCAATAATTTCAAAATTAGATAGACAATTCATCACACAAACTGCCTTTGAGTTTATATCACAATAGTTTATTTAGACATTAAACAATTTCAGTGATATTTCAAATTGCATGCTCTTTGTCTAAACTGGGCAAACCATGTAATTAGAAATATTTTACCTTATTAGAAAGTTTAGTGCACATATAGCTTGATACTTTACAAGTCATGCCGTATTTAGTAAGCCCGTAGTGCGAGTCAAAATACAAATGATAAGTAAACTATCGAACTGTACTGTCGTGCTGATCACAGTTTTTTACTTCAACTGGTTTTTTAGAGTCCAAATAACCTATTGTCCAAATATTGCAAGGTCTATCATGTTATTTGGCTTATCAACACCCAGTTGGATAAACAATTAACATAAACTTATGTCTTATGTTATAAGGATTTATGGGAGGAAAATTTCGAGTGTTGGAATATATACATTTTAAGACCTAACCGTAATCCACGACCCTGCGATGCTAGTGCAGTGCTCTGAACACTGAGCTACGGAGGCTGTTACCAAGAGCCTAGTCACGAGTTCTGTATATATATAGTGGTGGTAATGCCGGGATAAGATTCTGGGTATATTACAAGTAATATTAGGCATTTCACTTAATTAAACTACATGTTCTAAGGATTTATGGTGAAGATTTGAGGATTTATGGTAATATTACTTGTAACATAAACTTACTTGGATGAACACTTTACAGTTTTTGGAAGCTGGTTGACAATGGATGGTGGCAACACAATGGGCTCCATTGCCTTTCTTTGGGCTAACTTGTCTAGTTTCATGTCATAATTCATGGGGCCTTTCACCGGCGGACCTACAACACCATATGGTTGGTTGAAATACTTTATTGGCGATTCCATTCGAAAGTTAAAAGAGTTATTTGTCAAAGCTGATTTAGCTATTGCCTCGGCAACAATCCTGTTTGCTTTCTCCTGTTGTTGTTGTTTCAAAATGCCAGTCTGATCAAAAGTCATTTGTCCCTCTTGGTACTGCTTTTTCTGTCTTTGTTGGTCCATCAAGTACAGGTGATAGAGTCGGCTAAATTGTTGTTGCAACTGATTCAATTGCTGTTCGTTGGGCAATGGTAGATCTCGGACCTGTGAGATCTGTTGTTGAAGTCTTTGAAGTTGATACAAAAGATGAGCACTCTTCAGTTGACCTGAAATCTGGCTAGGGGACTGATTCATCATCGGTTGCTGGTATGGAGTTGTTGGTCTCATTGCAAAGCCTACTCCTTCTGAAAACTGTGGCTGTATTCGCATCAGATAATCTTGAGGCATGGATACTGTGGGTGTAGACTGTGCAGCAAATGGATCAGGTGATTGAATGTTAGACTGATTTGGCAAACTGGAATGTTGTTGCATATTGTTATACATAGCTCCAGAGTTCTTCCCAGCAGCAAATGGGTCAGGAGATGGTGAGAATGTTGAGTTACTTGAAGCAGGAAAGCCTGCTAATGAAGTAGCCGTATTTGTAGAAGTATCCGACGAAGGTGAAGGAATAGAACCGGCAGATAAGTGGTGAAGTTTACTGAACTGCTCTTGTCTAGCCATGTCAGTTGCATATGATTGTACATTAGGTGAAAGATGAGTAGTTTTGTTATCACGGTTCATTTTTGGAGTAGAATTACTAATGTCTGTTAAAGTGCTTCCTGCTTGACTTAGAAATGGATTTTGAGATTGAACTAACAATGGATTGCTCTGTTTGTTAGTCATAAAATGTTGTAGCCTTTGGATATTTGATTGTTGTTGACTTAATGACGAAGAATACGACTGAGGTATTGATCTCGGTGGTATACCTTGCTCGGATGATTGCTGCTGTGCCTGCGCTGGTAGATAGTTACCAAAAGAGCTGTTCACTTCGGCAGGTCCCCTCCACGGAGACCCTGGAGAATTAGACGACTGTGCATTGTATTGATTAGGTGAATGCATTCGTATTGGCATTCTTGGGAACTGCTGTTGTTGCTGTTTATTAGCGGCAGAACCTTGGAAAGCATTCTGCTGATTTAGCATCGGGTTAGCGTAATGACTTAATTTTTGGGAAAACGGTTGAAACGGCTCGCTTGGTGACTGCCCGTCGAGATGATGCAGTTTCTGATTAGGTGTTCCTTGTGGTCTGTTGTTAAAATTCTGGTAAGAATCCATCTTGAAGAACTGCTCTGATGATGCTTGCGGAATGGACGTCGATGGCATATTATTGATGCCAATATCATCTAAGAAACTTCCTCCAGCTCCAATTGTGCTAATTAAATTCAAGAACTCGGATGGGTCAGTCATGCCGCAGGCAAACCATGATAGAAAATAATAAGAATAATCACGGATTTCTTTTTCAAAACGGTGGGGTTTTCTGGAAATTTATCTGGAAAGATCGCTTTACAAGTCATCCTCAAAAATAATCAACTCCACCATCCTGTAACATGACTATTCAACCAATCAGAATTGTCTTTGAGTAAACAAGGTAACTCTGCTAAACAAAAAAACACCATTTTAACTCAAAATGTGTTGGTTACAAGCCAATAAGGTTACAAGTATTAATTTTGTACACGAAAGTTGACGCGTCAAATTTTCTGCCACACAGCCTTGACAAATGCTTTCAAAGTCACGTCTCAATGACACACATGTCGCGTAAAGGCCAAAACTTGAACGCAAACTTCGCAAGTGTTTATAAACGAATTAAAAAACACACATTCATCTGTCACGCTCACTTTTGAAACGCCAACGAAGCCAGACAAAACAGGGAAGCTGATCTTGTTCGTGAAATTAACTGGCGTGATGTCACCGGAAACGTAAATAAAACACAAGTGGTGATGGTTTTCGCTTTTATTCTAAACGCTCCTCTGGTTGGCAGCGAGCGATTTCTTATCAATAAGTATACTTAAATGACCATTTTTTAAGAGCCCAAGTATAAAAAGAAGCCGCTGCGTGAGTATATCTTAATGTGAAAGCCAGCGATTGCACGGAATCGCAGCACAGATTGCGAACGGCGTCGACGGTTTGAGAATTAACAAGACCGGCCAAAGTCTCGAGACTCCCCCGTTCCTCGCACCGAAAGTCAGTTGACTTGTTATTTATTATTGGCTTGGTTTGTTGCTTCTTCACTTAGCCAATTAGTGGCAACAAATGCGAATAAAGGGAAACAGGAAGAACAGCAAAATCCCCGAGATAAACGCCAGCCCGACCACAAAGGAAGAGAAGGCCCAGGTAGGTAAAATAACAATCGCAATTTACGAAAGCCATATCCACACAGGTTGATTTGTATGTGCAAATTGACGCCGTCCCTGGATAACCTAAACAAATTATCCCTTTGATAGTTTTTTGAACACCCACGGTAATAAAATTTTATAAAATCACCCTAGAACGGCAAAAAATTCAAAAATTTCACACCTACAGAATGAAGCTTTTTGAAGGAATCGTCGTGGCCTTACCGGGAAAGACGATTTTTATGGTACACTGCTCAGCACCCTTATGGCGCTTAATAAGCCGATACGGCGTGTCAAAATCAGCTTAAAACACATCAACTACACCAAGAAATATCCAAAGACCAAACCTACCTCATGTAAAAAGCTTGAAAACTTTGATACGTGGCCCAAACGGATAAAATAATTGTGAAAAAGTTGAATAACACGAGCGATTTGGGAAGGCCTTGGACGAGTATATCATGCTTTGGCCTGAACCACGTTATGTCGTCAACGCAGCCAATCAGAATGCGCGATTACCACATGTCCCGGATGACCACAAATAATCGCTTCAGCTGTTTGAATATTGACAGGTGAGTTACAATGGTGGTATGTGATAGGTTAAACAAAACCGACTCACCTGTAAAAGAAAAGCCTTCCTTGTGCTGTGAAACAATGCACCCACATGTAATGAAAAGAACACAGATCTCACATCAAGAATACCTTCAGAAATTCACTCATTAAAGCCTTAATGGATTATGCAACACTTGGTTCAGATCTGCCACGCACGGTCACGCGTGACGCAGGTGGTAAAATGTTTCATAGCCGCCCGACAAGTCCCTAGGGCAATATAAAGAAATAAAATACTACTCAATGGCCGCATTTGGACTGGAGTGTCCGACATGGCCACCGACAAAGCGAATGTCTGACACGTGCCAGTGACGTCATTGGATCAAGGGGTTGTCCGAAAGCTCCCCAATATAAGTGTGAAATTGATCGTTGTTGTAGCCTTGAAAAAAACTGTTTGTTACCTCCGCGTTTGTTAGGTACGTCATCGTTGTTTCATAATCAGTTATCATGCGTTAAGCGGGTCTATGGGAATTTTTCTATTGTCTTATTCTCACTCAGCTGGAACTCATTGCAGATCTATTCAATTTTTACAATACAGGGTGTATAAAAAAAAACGAGACCTTTAGAAATTAACCTATTGTTGTTAAGCACAAGATTTTATGCTCCTGGGGAATTTAAAATAGCTTCTAATCGTATGAAGGAGCATAACTGCATTACAATTAGTCATATCATCAGTTCGAATAAAAATGGTTCAACTGACCACAGAGCAACGAGTTTTTACTGTTTTACATTATACTCGGTATAATGTAAAACAGTAAAAACTCGTTGCTCTGTAACTGATGATATGACTAATTAGTAGTTTGACAATTTGTTATGCAGTTAAGCTCCTTCATACGATTAGAAGCTATTTTAAATTCCCAGGAGCATAAAATCTTGTGCTTAACAACAATAGGTTAATTTCTAAAGGTCTCGTTTTTTTTTATACACCCTGTATAAATATCGGTTCACGCCAAGAAAAACCGGCTTGAAGTCTCTTTGTCGATCAAGTATGGTTCGAACCACTTTCTTTATATGAAATATTTGACTGAAAGCGCGTCTTGTGGATCGCAGACTCTTTACTGCCATTTTCCGCGTGCATATTATCGGTGCGCCACCATCGCTTCGCATGAGTGACGCCAGACATGTGAATTGCACTTACAGCCGGCATGAATGCCCGAATGCTGATTACTATATTGTAATATTGTGTTGTCGAAGACGCTTTTAAATTGTCGTGGAGAGTTTTGCCGTTTGCCATTAAAGGGTTTTTAAAAACATCGGTGGGATAAAATAGAAGTGAAGAAATACACATCCAACTCCAACACGGTAGGAATTTTCCTTACGTCAGATCACTAAAACTGTGGTGTGAAAGACGCACTTCTGGTGAAATCGCGCGCTCTGATTGCCTGCGTCGACACTCTGACTGTCAACGTTACATTCCCGTAAAGATACATGAAAGGCCTTGTGATTGGCTACGTGGAACAAAAGTGGTAGGCTGATTCTAACCAATCACAAAATATGATAGTATAGGTGCGCCAAAAATAATCTTAAAAAGCTGAAAAAGTATACAAATTTGTTTCAGTATTTTAACTGACGAACACTCAGAAAGGTTTATTATCCTATCGGTGTGTTCTGTTTTCAAAGGCGCGACGTTCACTCTGTCATACATTTGTTGTCGAAAGATTCCAGATAATAATTATAAACCTCTTATTAACCTCGTCCGCTTGGCAGGTTTTTATGCAAAATTATACTGCGCCCGCGGTCTTTCAGTACAGACCGAGCGACGAAGGAGGTAAAGTTTTTATACCAACAAATGTTATTGTTTTAATGATAAAGTAACTTCTTTTGAAGATTTTCGTTTCTTCCCTTTGTTTTCGATATATTGCAGTTTATTTGATATACAAATGTCGGGAATTTCGTCACACATACATAATGACTTATCAGAGAATGTTATATATCTTTGCCTTCATGAAATGAAAACACTAAAGTGTGAATAACACTGTGCGCGCTTTTCTCCCACAACACCAAACTTCTTAATTTTAAAGTATTTCCTTTGAGAATGAAAGTGATACACAAACTTCTCCGGTAAGTCATTATACATGTGTGACGAAATTCCAGGTATTTGCATATCAAACAAACCGAAATATTTCAAAAACAAAGCAAAGAAGCAAAAATCTTCAAAAGAAGTTACTTTAACATTTTAAAAGTTCTTCCAAATAAGACAATTAGACGTTATAGGCACTTTAAATTTCTCACATTTCCTCAATTTTTTGGCAAGTTTTTAAAACTTTTCAGTTGGTTTATAAAGAACGCTCGGGAACCAATTAGATTGCAGAATAGCTGTGATGAAATTGGAAATCTTTATTGAAATTACGACCATATAAGTACCAAGTAACTGCACGCTGACGACGCAATATATGAAGACTTTCAAGTTGCTCCCTGCTCAACTTTGTAATTAAATTAACATATCCTACTACTCTACTTTACGATTTGCAAGTTCTTTGAGACATTTAGTAAAATTGCTTGGACCTTGCCACTATATATGGATACCTTTCTAACATAGAATATTTACGACACTAAGAGATATATTTAGGCATTTTCTTCGGGTTTCGTTTCTTGATCATTTTCACCACTTTTCTCCTCGGGTTTCTTGTCATCATCGGCACTAGTTGGCTTGTCCTCTCCCTTGGTAAGCATTACAAGAAAAACAAAAGTGAGGGTTAAAAAAATGGTACTCAGTCGCGACCCGATGATCGCGAATTACGAAACGTTTATTGACCTAGCGAGAGGTCTTCACGACAAAATTATCCTCAGCTCGGTCTTTCAGCTGAGTCATATACTTTGATATAAAGAGCAACCTCGTAGGAGGTTGTATAAAGAGTAGTTATTTATTGTTGTCAATGCTCTTTAAACTATAACTTGTAGCACTAATATATGTTCCTCAACCATTAACCTTGTTAGATATAAAACTGTCCGAGATAGTGTGCTATCCAGACAGTGCGCTACCGCGAGACAGTGCGCTACCGCGAGACAGTGCGCTACCGCGAGACAGTGCGCTACCGCGAGACAGTGCGCTACCGCGAGACAGTGCGCTACCGCGAGACAGTGCGCTACCGCGAGACAGTGCGCTACCGCGAGACAGTGCGCTACCGCGAGACAGTGCGCTACCGCGAGACAGTGCGCTACCGCGAGACAGTGCGCTACCGCGAGACAGTGCGCTACCGCGAGACAGTGCGCTACCGCGAGACAGTGCGCTGCCGCGAGACAGTGCGCTGCCGCGAGACAGTGCGCTGCCGCGAGACAGTGCGCTACCGCGAGATAGTGCGCTACCGCAGATAGTGCGCTACCGCAGATAGTCCGCTACCGGAGATAATGCGCTACCGGAGATAATGCGCTACCGGAGATAATGCGCTACCGGAGATAGTGCGCTACCGCGAGATAGTGTACTACCTCAAGATTGCACTATATTTTCAGGACTTGTAGCCTGCGTAGCAGCTCTCGAAGGGGAGGGGGCGGGGAAGAGAGGGGACTTGAAACCCACCTGGTCTGTTGATGCGTCCTTCTCCTTTTCTGTTTCCTTTTTCTCTTCCTTTTTCTCTTCCACACTCGCTGGTTTTTTTGGTTCAGGTTTTGGGGGCTCTTTTAATGGTGACAGTAAAATCTTACCGAGGTTTTTACGATCTTGCATACACTGCATGGCATCTCGAATCTGAAGACGATAAATTACGATTAAAAAATGATCAAGTTGACTTGCTTAATATGAAAATGCATTGAGTTCAAAAGAGTCAAGTAGGATTGACATCATGGTGGTTCTCTCAAATAGTGGTTGCCAATTCAGTTCCCTTAGTATATGATCAATAGATCTATAACTTATTTAGATTTCTCCCTTTAGATTCTAACTTCTGGTTGTTGTTTTTTACTCAAACCAAAGTCAAAGAATCTTCTTTATTCCGTAACTGTTTATTTACATTTGTTACTTCATTATATGCCTATGATATACAGGGTGTATCAAAAAAAGCGCAACCTCGGAATTTCCTAAGAAATCCACTTTGTTTTTATTAGCACAAAATATTTTAGGCCTCTGGGAATTTAAAATAGCTTCTAATCGTATTCCAAGGGCATAACTGTCGAATTGCTAATAAATAAACAACTTTCCATTAAATAAATGCATAAATTTCGATTCAATTCTGCTTTACGTGCTCGAGTTTGTAGTAATTAGACAGTTATGCCCCTGGAATACGATTACAAGCTATTTTAAATTCCCAGGGGCGAAAATCTTTTTTGTTTAAGAACAGTGTATTTCTTGGGAAATTCCGAGGTTGCGCTTTTTTTGATACACCCTGTATTAAAAAGACAAGTCACAACATTTTGAAATAGGTTCCTTGCCAACTATTGCGAATATCTTCAGAGTATTAAAGATATAATAATATAGCCGTCAAAAAACTACATCTCTATTAGGAGTTTCCACTTTGTCGTGCGGTTTATACGCTTTGTCGTGCGGTTTATACGCTTTGTCGTGCGGTTTCCGCTCTCTCGTGCGATTTACGCTTTATATATCGCGCGCGGTTTAAATTACTTAGAGCTAATTATGTAATTATGCACAGCTGTTGGAAGTACGGCAAATTGCCAGCCCACATGCGGCGAGGTGACAAGGTGTTGATGAGTTGCTAGAAAGAATGCGCATTACATTACATAATCCTTAATTACTTGCGTTCGCACCCACGTTGAGACGCACGATATTTACGGAGAGATATTTGTTTCCCACGCACCATCCCCTCCCCTTTCGTCCTAATACTCGGAACTGATGTTTGAAGGGTACAGGTGCGAAGGCTGCATATTACGGTAGTCGGATAAGGAACAACGCTAGCCATTTCCCTGATCCATGCCTCAACGCTAAACAGAAACCAATATTCACAACTGCTACCCAACCATCCATACAGGTAAGTATATATTACGATTTAGATTGAGCGCTCTTGGAGGCTAACACGGAGTGTACAGGAAACAATCGACGCTGGGTTTACGACTTTATCCTGCATATTTTCCAATTTATCGTACCCACAAACACTTGTCTACCGACTTCCATCCTTGTTTGAGCAATAAAACGTGTTGTGTTGCGTAGGCAGTGTAGAAATACAAATCAAATATCTAAAAAGGTTGGTGTACTGCCAAGGCCCTTCTCGAAACGTTAGACTAGTTACACGCTATTTCGGCAGTTCATCAACTTTTTTAAATATATTTGACTTATTTGAGCAGTGTGTTAGGATTGCTAAAATGAAACCTCAGACTCACTTCTTCTAAAGACAAGACTGTGTGAATCTGGGGCTTGATCTTTTCTTCCTCGTACAGACGGATGAGTTCACGGATGGGTTTTTCAATCATTTCTGGATAGAGCTCACCAATTCTTCCCCCATGATAACCTGCGACAGACTTGTTGTCTCCCATTAATTTCACCGGTGAAAAATTAACACTTTGGTACCACTAAATATTTTTAAAAAAACATCCAATTAAGGTTCCATGATGGGAAAAAACAGAGAGAAATTTACAAAAAATTTACACAGAAAATTTCACTAAATATTAAGTGTTCTTTAGTTTTAGTTTTATAAACTTTAATGGGTCAACTACAAAATTATTTGTTTACAAAAATTCAGAGCAAAAGAGAAAATAATAAAAAAATACAACAAGAATACAAAAATAGGTACGAAATGCGTACACGCGTCTACGTTTGGGATGGGGAAGAATACAAAAAAGAAGACAAAAAAAGGGGTCAACGGACGGGGCACGAACGGGACGCGAGTACCCATGCGAGGCACCTCTCACGATCCGTAAACAGTACAATATTGAAACGATGGCGTATGTGGCGTATGAGTCCTTGTGACAGGGACAGTCCCTTGCGATTGACCAGGTACAGGTCCTATCCACGTCAAATACAGAGAGCAAAAGTGCTGAGTAATGGCAGGAAAGGAAACTCTCAACTTATAGTTACACTGGAGAAACACTGGAACTACTTTACAAACACTGTTACACAACTTTGTTCGAGTTCTGACTATTGCAAGGGAAGTGCTGCCTTTGAGGAGTTTTCCAAGAAAACAACAAAACATCAAGTCTGTTTTGCGTTTGGGAATACTTTTATTTTTCCTTCTTAAAGCCCTGGTCAAACGGTTGCAACAATTTGATGCAAAAACATGCGTACGCGTTTAAAAGAACACCAAAAGGCTGTTTTCTTTTCAAAAAAGAAAAATTCTGCTTTGTCGGAGCACGCGCGTGTAACCAACCAGGAGAATGCGTGGGAAAATTGCAAAAATTATTACCACTAATCCGCGGTACCATCAGAGACGTTTGTCTAGAGGCTTGGCATATCAATAGCGCCCACGCCCTCATTGAATCACGATGACGGTGGTTTATTACCAGAAGTTTATTTGGATCATGTTAATAGATAGCGTCATCATCGGTTCTATGAGGGTACAAATAGGGATCCTAACTTTACAACGATCACCCCTGATGAAGACACTACCTGTAGATTGGAGTGTCGAAACGTTGGGTCGTGGACAGTAACTTGGGTCGTGGACAGTAAAATTATTTGATGCAACATTTTCACGCAACAATTGCACGAAATTGTTCCAACTGTTTGACCAGGGCTTAAATTGTAATTAGGGTTTCTGTGGCAACGGACAAGAAATGGTTACAAGGATTGCTTTTTTCTAAAAACTTGAACACTTTTTTTCTAAAAACTTGAACACCTTTTTTCTAAAAAAACTTACAGTTTTAGCAAGGTTGAAAATACTTTTGGATTGCCCCTTGACAGCATTTGCAGCCCCTAAAACCAGAGTAGAGAATCTAGAGGTTCATAACAATTGATTGACTATTTCAACAGGTGACTAATGAAAATTAAAAGCAGGTTGATAAAATACTTTTTAGAGAGGTTATAAAATGGGTGTAATAAATATTACCAAAACAAATTATCTTTCCAAATGGCTTCAACAGATCATAGCTTTTCAATGTGTCTTTGCCACCAAGTGGATCCATAACAATATCAACACCATCAGCCTTTATCCTGTATTATAACCATCAAAGGAACATCACAAATGAATGGATGAAAGACTTTATTTGAGTTTCAATGTATGGACACTAATCGGGGCATTTGATCATAGACTTTGCCAGGCCTACTGAGAATGGGTAGCCGGGGGAATTGCCCCAGGGCCCGGCCCAAAACGATAACCAACATGCAAATCCTACACATAGAATGAAGCTTCTAGGGCATTTAGGGGTCAGTGAAAGACCATAACCCCACCTTCCTCTGGGTCTATCTTGGCTCTCAGCACCCTAGGTAAACTCTAACAGCTTACAGTGCTGACAGACTACAGTGCTACCCAAAAGCTAAAGTACCACAGTAACCACAGTTATAGCCCAGGAGCAGCCTCTGGTGTGGAAATAAGGCAAACAAATTTGACCACCAGTGATTTAAATGCAACTTAAATGGGGGTTAGATTTAGGGTGGCAATGTATTTGTTCATCAGGGCAATGCATACCTTTTTAATTTTCACACTTTTAGTTATTTGTTTATGTATGTAGATATTTTAATATGTATTATTTAGTATTATCTATGATATAGATTGATCTTGTTTCATTATTTGTTGAAAAAATATTTTTAATATTCAATAATATACCAGTATTATTAACACACTACACAGTACTACCAGATCAATTCAATTATGGCATTTACATGTACTTACGCACGGATTTCTTTAGCGTAATCAGTATTTCGATAATCAATGGGATGTGTAACTCCATGCTCTACTATTTTCTCGTGCTGAAATAAACCACACACAAATTACTATTGATTATAACAGAAATAGAAAAATCCTTCCCAGGTTCTTGCAGTATTTTGGTTTTACTTGGATACTTGGAATATATACTCCCAAATAGATTGATCTAATACTGGGAGATGTAAAATAAATAAATAAGTAAATAAATAATAGTAATAATAACTTAAAGTCTTTTCAAATGAGCGGGGGTCTTTATGGGCCGTATATCACTCATAGCTAGTGTTTTGAAAGAGTTAATATTGTTGGCTTGAACAGTTTCCGCTTTAAGATTATTCCAAACACGAACAGTTTGCACAAAGCTGGAATAGCTGTAAGCCAAGATGCTAGCTTGAGGTTGGAGAAAGGAGTGTTGAATACGTGATCTTGGAGCTGGATGAATACAGGACCGAAACGTGAGATCGACCAGATTGTTTTTGATTTTATAAAAAAGAGTTGCTTGAGCCAGCAGCCGTCTACATTCCAGGGAGTCCCAGCCAAGTTGATTTACAAGATCTTGGGAACGTAAGCATCTTCTATAATCGTGGGTAATGAAACGTGCAGCACGACAGTTTCAGTGTCTCTGTTAGTGTGGGGATTCCATGCCGTACTCGCATACTCCAGCATCGGCCGGACAAGAGCTTGATATGCTCTTTCCTTTACTTTTGGGGTGCATGGCTTGAGGGTGCGCCTAACAAGTCCAAGAGTTTTGTTGGCCTTGTTGGATATTTTTGCACAGTGGTCTTTCCAGGTGAGTTTGCTCGTCAACCTTACACCAAAATAATCATAAGAAGTTACGTTTTCCAAGGGCTGGCCATGGATGTGGTGCATGTGGTATGGTAACATGATAGGAGTCTGCTTGTTGGTCAATGAGATGAGGTAACATTTCTTAACATTGAACTCCATCTGCCAACGGCCTGCCCATGTAGTAAGGGTATCTAGATCCTCTTGGAGGGTAAGATGATCGGCGGTAAGATAGAGAAGGAGGGTAAGATAGAGAAGGGTAAGATAGAGAAGCAAGCAGGGTAAGATAGAAAAGCAAGCAGACTTTTCCCACTTCCACAAGGATGTTAACCCAGTGAATGAAGCCAAGTGAATGAGATACAGAATTGATCACTAGCTCCTTTGGTACCTTGACCATTTTGGGTTAAATAATTGTTAATTGATATTGGTTAGTATTATTTATTTTATTAGGAAGGATGTAAATGTTTCAGTCTTATGGCAGTAATTACCCTTGTAAAGTTCTACTTACAATTTAAAATTATTATGTACCTTGGGTTTAGATGCTGTTCCAAATACTGTGACATTTTCCACTGTTTTACACAGTTGACTGGCAGCGACACCCTATTCATCAACAGAACTTATTAAATTAATTCCTATAAATTGTTTTTCAAAATGGCATGTGAAGATGCAACCATTGAAAAAAATAATTGAAAACAACATTTAGTAGATAATAGAGATGAGCCAATTAATCGATAAAGCCAATTAGTCGATAAAGCCGATTAATCTGCCAATAATCGCCTGTTTTTCAATAATCGGTAATCAGCCGATTATTAACACATAATTGGCCGTTTGCTGATTCCAGTTAACATATTTCTTATAAAAATACTTGAAAATTTGTGTTGTCTTTTTTTATCGCTTCTCAATTGTAATACACACAAAAATCACTATAGAAAACTGTAGATTGTCCCAGACACCATATTTTCTGTTTCTCAGACAACAAGTCATTTTCGTGCACGAACCATGCAATTATCGCAAACAAAATGGCGCCCAAAATTTAAATGCAATCAAATGAATTTTTGTTAAATGCAATCAAAGCATTAACAAGAAGTTTTTCTAGTCTATAAATAAGGAGGACACTGATAAATTAAATAACATATTCTTACATAAATCGGGAAATTACGGAGCAGAGCAGCAGCCAGGTTGGTCACTTTTGACGTTTAATCGGCTTTGGCCAATTAATCAGCCAATTATGTGTCATGATCACCCACCGATTAATCAAATCGGCAAATCAGTTAGTAATTTATGCTAATCAGCTCATCGCTAGTAGATAAATCTTACCACTCCCCCACCAGCCATATGAACCAGAACACTGTCACCTTCTTTTAAATTAGCAACATCAAATAAAATCTGGTAAGCTGTCACATAATTCACTGGAATAGCAGCAGCATCTTCAAAGGTCATTGAGTCAGGAATAGGAAATACTTTGACAGCTGGTACACTGACATATTCAGCCATCATGCCAAATCTTGCTGACAACACAAGCACTCTGGCACCAACCTAAAAGGGGTTTCATTACAATGGTGCTTAGAAAAGTTTCATCGTTATGAGGGGTAGGAGGGACACACTATAAAGCAAATGAGAAATTTTATGTGCAGAAGGCTGGATCATGGTATTATTAGGATCTGTCATTTTGTAACCTAGCTGCTACAGGAAAGCTTTTATGATGGCACATTCTATTCAGCAAAACCCAAAACAACAGGAAAATAAAGCAAATCGTTGTCTAAACCCAAAATGCAATCTGATATCTTTCTGAAGTTTCATTTTAAAAATCTTCTGGAGTATCATTATGTTCCAGATCCTTAGAATTCTTTCCCTTGTAGTATTGGCCTGCAACCATGGACTTACAACTTAACAAAAAAATTACAAAAAAATTCAATTGGAATTCCTATAGGAATTCCTATTAGATTTTTGCCCAAATCATATATAGGAATTCCTATAGGATTTTAAATTTATATATATAGGAAATTTATTCCTATTAGATTTTTGCCCAATTCCTATAGGAAATTCAATTTTCCTATAGGAATTCCTATATAGGATCCTATAGGATTTTTTCATAAGGGAGGTGCAAGAAGACTAGTAGTGTTTCAAAACTTATTAATTAGCCTTGATTATAGGTTTTATAAACAAGTTACAAACTTAGTTATATCCTTGCCTCAACTTTAGTCACCCCTTCACCAACTTCTTCCACTACACCGGAGCACTCGTAGCCCAGGATGTATGGTGTTGGCCCTGTCCCGGGATAAAGTCCTTGACGTTGCATTATGTCAGCAAAATTTAAACCACTAGAAAAAGAAATTGAAGAGACATAAAAGTTACTTTTGAAACTTTGTCCAATTATACTGTACATTTTCAACTACCACTTTAGAAAACTCATCAATGTTTTAGATAAACATGTTCTAAGGATTTATGGTGAAGGAAAATATTGAGTGTTGGAATATATACATTTTAAGACCAAACCGGGACCATTGCAAAAATGCAACTTCAAGGCCTTCTGGGCCTCTGGCTGGAATTGAACCCACAACCCTACAATGCTAGTGCAGTGCTCTGACCACCGTTTGGTCTTAAAATGTATATATTCCGACACTTGAAATTTTCCTTCACCATATATCCTTAGAACATGTAGTTTGATCAAGTGAAATTAATGCCAAATACATGTATTACTTTTAGATAAACACATTTGTGCTGACTAATAATTTTTTTCTTCATTATTCATAATTATAACCAGTGTTACACAACATATTTTTTGCTGAAAAATAAATAATTGTTATGGGATGTCTGCAGATGGAATGATTTTTTTTGAAAAATTATAGTTCTCCTGACTATATAGTGTATAGTGACCATATAGAAATTTGGTCCTTCTCCAAAAATTGTGAGACAAGTTGCAATAGGGGTGTTATACATGCTACAACTGGCCAAATAGTGGGCCAAGACTAGTTGCAATACAGATATAAAAGTAGAGTGGCATGTAGGCACAAGTGTAGCCTGCGAAGCAGGCGTTTAGGATTGGGACTGCGGTGAGGGCCGGGGTCCTCCCTCCCTACTTTGCCTTTCCGCTTCCCCCCTCCCCCTAACGCCACCACGCAGGCTAGCAACAGTGTTAAAATATGTATAAAAAATAGTATATTTATATACTAAAAAGAAAAGTTGTGTCTTGAGTAAAATTATAATTAATGGACTGGATAAGTGAATATTATCAGGCCCACAAAGGGTGCAAGTATTTGAAGATGATTTCCGACAGTTTGAGTTGCACAGTTGTAATTTCATGATTGAATCCCTCATCATCAAGATCATCGTGACTATATACGTGGTATAAAAATTCTAAAAGTTGCAAAGGCAATAATTCATATTCATTCCAAAATCCATAATTATTTTATATTGCTATTCTTTGATTTGGTATTTTATTTGACCAGCCTTTGAACTGGCCTACCACAGGAGATCTTCTGCTAAAGTCCTTTACTTTCCAGTCTGCAACTCAGACCTGTTTTAAAACAACTTCTCCCAACTAGTACTATAAGAAATACTTGGAGACCATTAAGGAGAATTTGTATTTTGATAATGGGAGTAAAGAGTTAAGATATTCTAGAGAAATGCTAGATTTACCGTCAAATGGCTAATCAGGGTATAACTCGAAAGAAATACTTGAACTTTTTGGGCCACGTTTTCCTTTGAATTTGGCCCCGATTATCCAGGATTCATGTTCAATCCTGAAAGGGTCTATTGTCTTTAACAGTTTATAATAACACGTCGACGTGATTTGACACAATGGCACTTATGACAGTATTAAACAGAAATACTCTAAATCATCTTCACAACGTAACCGAAATATTAATGAAAGCACCAGCGACATTGAATAACCTTTGTAACTTTAAGTTTGTATAACCATCGCATATTATGCACATTATAAACACTGAGCTACCGCCACGATAAATATGGGCGTTGCACTGCATGGCTTATGCAATGGTTGCAATTCCCAACTCACACGGTTCTTGAGAGAGTTATACCTTGCCCGATTACTTTGCCGTCCCGATATAAATAAGGTTTAATACATGTAGTGTTTTTTTTTAAAGAAATAATCTCGTTATTCAAATCATTTGGTTCTTACCAGGCATGAACTTTCACCAAAACGTGCCCCTGTGCAGGTTTTGGCTTCAGTTGTACGCGAACTTCAACCTTGTTTAAACCACCCAAACCAGTGAGCACAACACAGCGACAATACTCGGGCTTTTGCTCTTTCATTTCTTGATTATCAGGTGCAGTTGTCTCGACCTTCGCTGCTTCTTCGCTTGCCATTGCTGATGTGCACTTCTTGACCTTACGCCACGGACACGAGAATAGACAAATGTTGATTTACTCTGCAACCAGACTCACCCAATAGTCACATGCTTAATATATATTTCCTGTTCTCTCATGTGACATTTCTTGTTTACAATTCATGTCAAAATAGCTTAAATAATTATTCATTAATATTTAATGAGAATCACGAAAATGTGATTTGATATCAACGTACTGGGAAGACAATACGAGAAATTAAAGAAAAAATAAATCCTCCTGCAAGATTTTCGCATGCATATTTCCCCCTACGAAATATGTTCTGTAAAATCTTTTAGAATTTTAGTTCCAATAATCTTGGAATATGCGTACAAAGGGCAAAAATAATCTATAACCAATTCACGCACGCGTCGGTCATGCGTCAGCGCATACATTTCTTTCATATAGCGGCCAGTCTAAATATTCTTTTATACGATGCAAATTAGCCTTAATTCTGGCTTCGTTACAAAGCAAAGATTCTTTGTTATTACAGACACACGAACGGTCAGAAAGGCTAATTTAAATGGCTATAAAAGAATATTTAATTTGGGTGCCATCGCATTATAGCCAATCATGAGTATGGTGTTCGTATTTCACAATACTTCTCCCAAATATACAGTGTGTATCAAAAAAACCGCTACCGGAACAACTGTGAATTAGCATTTTTTTCAAAGAACCCATTGTAATAGTTTGAAGGCTTAGACACCTCTGAGCAACGAATGCGTAAAAAATAACTTGGATTGCATTCGTATTGAAACTGCTTTCTCTCTTCTCGATTAATCGCAGCGCTTGGACCATCTTAATTTCCCAGGGCTGCCAGGT